>OX451218.1:138905151-139004220 GCA_949628195.1 Phasia obesa | reverse complement strand
TTTTAGTCGCTTTGGCTTTAAAAGTAATCCACACCAAATGTTAAGACTCTTTCGTATATACTTTATATAAATATACCCTTCCCTGGATAAAATTTTAAAATTTATATAAAATTCTAAAAATTATTATAAAGCTCTGTAAAAGGCAGACAGGTAATGAGTTACTCATTATTTTAAAAAAAGCGCCATCTGTTGCACAACATTGCCTAAAATACACTGCTTTCAAAAATAAAAGATGCCTTAAAGTTAATTCGGTAAAAATCGGCGTACCATTGCTGCTTTTTCTCCACTTTCTCCTGGAAATAAGATATTTTTGAAGAAAAAAAAATATCCTATATTTGAATCAGGATACTAAGGTACATCATCACAAAATTTGTCTAAAAACCATCCAGTAGTGTTTAACTGTTGAGAACACAGACACAGATATAGGGTAAAAGTTACGGTTTTATTATATACATATATAGATTATAATCCTCTTTTATTGATTTGGTAAAACTTTGAACGGATTGAATCAGTAAATTATATTTTCTAGCGTTTATTAAACAATCATTTCTTTTTCATCGTCAATCAGCCTTGTTGAGTTGCAAAAGTCACTATTAGCATTTTTGAATAACCATACTTTTTGTGTAAATACATACTTATGTATGCCAGTGTATACTTAGGAGTGTATATATGTATGTATGTCTACATTTGTTAAAGTTCTTGCAAAAAAAAAAAAAATTTGAAGAAAAAATACACACCAGAAATCAATCACAGTTGACTCGGGTCATAAGTCATAAATACTTCTTGTTGTTGTTTGAATATATATCGTACATTGTTGTCTTTTTTTTTTTGTAGTTGTTAGCTAGTGTTGACAGTTGCTGCCAAATATTTGCTAAGAGAAAAATAACAGCAACAACAGAAAAACAAACACAGTCATTCCGAGTAGACAGGAAAGCTTATTTCTTTGTAGCACACATTGAAAGGATATCAAAGCATTCACTTAATAGATGGGTGTTGAAATCAGCACGTAGAAATATGAGCGTCAAGTAGGGTTTCTAGAGTTAAAAATTTTGCAAATACCATCTTTTTTAATGCAATTCACAGTTGGTTAGAAAGAGAAAGTAAGTATGTGTTTTCCATAAAATAAAAGATTATGAGCCTTAATAAATTTGCATCCAATATTTCTGGATTTTCTTAAAATCCTACTAGATTTTCTAGTTTATTAATTTGTAGGGAGATGATAGAGGTTGACCCCTGACATTGTTTCTCAATAATTCCAGGTACCCGACTATCTTACCTTCATTAAGTCTCTCTTAAGACTGTCAATTGGGAACTGTCGACCTTCTTTCTCATCAAGGAGTCTCACATAATTGATAACAGTTGTCATAGGCTAAGGAACCCAGAAGCATCCTCATTTTAAATGTGGTTCTGAACGTAATGCGCTGCACAATCTCACACAAACAGTGCAACCTTCGTAACATATATGATACAGACTAACATAAGTGCCTAGATTGATGCCTTAGCCTGTCGGTGGTCTTACAACTGGCTGACTGCAATGTCAATATCCTTAATGCGCCTAGCATAACATGCATAAATTTCAAAGCAGGCTAAAAATGATTAAGTCCTGCCAATCCATAGGCAGTTACAGCATTCCCGACTACAATTCATCATCCTGTTCCCACGACAATTATATCTTCGCTCAGCAACGACCCAAGTCACACTCGGTCAAAGAATGCCAACTTAGCAGTAGCTGTACCAAGCGGAAGTTTTTCTCCCAGAAAAGAACTTCCGACAGCAGAACAGCTGTTACAACAATAACAACAAATTATAATCCTTGGATTTAGCGATTAAGTCTAAGTTTGGCTCTCACTCGTATGACCTTGAAAATTATATCTTCCAATTCCACGCCCCATGTAAACCTCGAGGACTGATGCTGCCATATATCCGGAAATAGAAGACAAAGAGGATTTAATGACCTATCACTAACGAAGTAATTCTGCATAAGCTCCCTCGTTTATTTTCAAGAAACTTTATGGACTTCCTACTAAGGGGTTATTGCCTCAGAATTGCATTTAGATATTGAATAATCGCTACAATTTAAATGGTATCTTTGTTTACCTCTTCCGACCAAAAATAAACCCAATTCTCTTCTTTCTTGTCCATTCTTGCAGGATTGATTGGAACCTGTTTCATCTTATCAAAAATAAAGAATAAAATTCCCAGTAATAAAGAAAAGATTTATACCACATATTAATAATTCTTGCAAAAAAAAACCGACTATAAAAAAAATATATGTGTAACGGTTCCAAAGATATGGCCATATAGCTTAAACAATATCACCTAGGGGACACCCTCTAATGTGCAATTTTAAATTAAACATTTATTTTAAAGGACAGATTCTTTGTCAATTTCAAATGTCTGTCTAAAACGGTTCAAAAGTTTGGCCATATGCATCATTTTAAATCAACTAATGAGACCCTTTATAATTTTAAATATTTATAAATGTTATTATACGGGACACAGTAGTGGAGATTCTGTCTAATTTTCAAGTATTTGTCTATAACGGTTCAAAAGATAGGGCTAGATAGGTAAAATTATATCAATTATGGGGACACCCTTTAGTTTCAAAATTTAAATTATATACCTGATGTTATAAAGGACTTAGATATACAGGTTCTTTGTAAATTTCAACCGTCTCTCTGTTACGGTTCAAAAGTTTGGCAATATACATCAAATTACATAAACTATTGGGACACCCTTTAACTTCTAATTATAAATATTTAATTTCTGATTATAAATATTGGACATTCTGTCCAATTTTCAAATGATTGTCTACAATGGTTCAAATGATTCATATATTAAAATTCACGTCACATATGGGGACACCCTTTAATTTTTAAGTTTATTTTTTTATTAATTTCTGTTATTGGCAGCTATAGTAATAAGCAGTTTCTTTAAATTTTAAAAGGGTGCCCTTTACGGTTCATAATACACGTAAAAAACACGTATGTTGTATGGGGACACCCTTTAAAATTCTGATTTTCTTTTAAAATAGGACCAATCTGTAAGCATTTCCTTTCTAATAAAGGATTTAAAAAAAAAATTTTAAATCGGTTCAGAAATGACTGAGTTCTGCGGGCACAAACATAAAAAAAGCAACATTCAGACGAATTGGTAACCTCCTTCTTTTTTTGAAGTCGGTTAAAAAATTAGAGGTCTACAGATATCCCAGAGTTCGTTCGACGTAATTTGACTAGCCTTTTAGCAGAGACATGGCGTAATATAGGTACCGCAAGTCGACATACTGACAGTAAATTTAGTTACCTTAAGGCATACCCATATGTGCCTTCAGAAGACGGCCTAGATGAAAAGAGAGGTATAAGCTATGAAATAAACTACCAATGAATTACAAAAAATGCTTGAGGTGCGCTACTAATATATATAGCTTATACACTGAAAAATTGTTTGCGCCAATTGAATATTTTTTAGGTTAATAGCACGCTATTAATGACAAATTAAAATTATAAATTTTTTTTAAATTAATTTCAAATGCAATTTTGATTAATTTTTTAATTAACTCAATTATAAATTTAAGTTAAAATTAAAAAAATAATATTTTAATTATTTATTTTTATTTATTTATTTGTATGATCCAGTTAAAAAATAAGTAAATAGAAAGAAAAAGAAAAGTATAGTTTTTTTAATTTTTTAAATTTAAAATGGCTACTATGTTTTTTTGTTTAGAAATTTTGGATTTTTTCTTGATTTCTAGATTTAATAAACTTCTCATTTGGTTTATTAAATTTTGAGCATAATAATCTGGGTTTTTATTCGGAAAATTTAAAAAAGTCCACTGACGATCTGGGTAAGCACCAGTGAAATAGCTATATGCTATATGGATATGCTTTAGCAATAGTTATCTGTTTGGAATACTATATAATAATAAATTTAAAAAAAGGAATTATGCGTTATGAGAAATAAATAATAGTAAATAATTGAATTTATTAAAAATTTAATCAAACTTATATCCGAAACTAATTAAAATCTTTAATTGCTGTAAAGAATGTTGTCTCTGTAGTACGTTATTCATTAAAACATTTAGACTTTCGCTGTACAATAATTAATATGCAGTGTTAATCAAGTCATAAATGCTTATTAATTTTGTAAATTAAATAAATTATTTAATTTTTAAAAGCCTCTGTCGTTAATGACGCTCATTTCCTAAAGATTTGGATTAAAATACAAAAAATTCACGGAATCCAAGAATTGTTTTGCTGAAATTTCTTTTGTTTAGAAACCCTGTTTGGTTATTTAAAAATGAAGATTTATATATTTTCGATTGTTGTTTGAATTATAAGATAAAAGAAAGAAGAAGAAGAAATATTTAACAAACTAAGAATAGAAGTATGACCGTAATTTTGCATGTTTCAGAAGTGAATTGTTGGAAGGATTGATTGAGTTGTTAAATTTTATACACTTTACAAGCGGTGATCCATTTCGAGGGTCCCTACTTTTTTAAAGAAAAAAAAAACAGAATATTAAAATTTAATGGAAAATGTTTATTATCAGATGAAAGAACATTTTATGGCATTTATCTTTTGAAGATTATGTCTATCAAATGTTGGCAGTTGCTACGTGGCAGATGGTCCATCCGTTGAGTCCAATTTTCGATGACTCGTTCGAGCATTTCGACTGGAAACTGGCGAATGACACGCATGATGTTTTCCTCCAAGGCCTGAATCGAAGCGGGTTTGTCCGCATAAACTTTAGACTTTACACATATCCCAACAGCAAAAAGTCTAACGTTGTGATATCACACGATCTTCGTGGCCAATCGACCGGCCCAAAACGTGAAATTATGTGCTCAGCGAAATGTTCTCTCAATAAATCCATTGATTGATGCGATGTGTGGGAAGCAGCGCCGTATTGCTGAAACCAAATGTCTCCGAGATCACGAGCTTTAATTTCAGGCATCAAATAGTCGGTTATCATGGCACGATAATGGTCGCCATTGATGGTTACGTTCGCACCGGCATCATTTTTAAAGAAATATGGACCGATGAAGCCACCGGCCCACAAACCACACCAAACCGTTGTTTTTTCGGGATGAAGTGGCAGCTTTTGAATCTCTTCAGGTTGCTTGCTCTTCGTCCCAAATGCGGCAATTTTGTTTGTTTATATACCCATTGTGCAAGAAATGGGCCTCATCGCTAAACAAAATTTGCCTCGAAAACGTCGGATCATCTTGGAACTTTGCAAGAGCCCATTGAGCGAATCGATTCAGGCGTAAGTCTTTCCATTATGAAATGCCAAGCAATACTAAACAAAAATAACATGACAGCATGACACGACTCATACGTGATCTGTCAAAAAAAGGCTATTGAAAAAAGTACCTCGAAATGGATCACCCTTTAACTTAAAGTTTTAATAAACAGGATGACAAACATTTTGCAAATCAACAGCATACATACATACATACATACATACATACATACATACATACATACATACATACATACATACATACATACATACATACATACATACATACATACATACATACATACATACATACATACATACATACATACATACATACATACATACATACATACATACATACATACATACATACATACATCATACATACATACATACTCAAGGCTGCTAGTTAGAGAAATGTTCATTGCTTTTTATAATTAAAATGATGCTTCAGTAAAGAATAAGAAATGTCGTGAGGATTCAGTTCTTGGACTAGTTGATGTTTTTGAGGCTTTATAACGAGATCTTTGTGCTAAAATATAATCAGTGTGGTCGCCCAATTAGAAAGGGACCTAAAGGCAAAAAAGTAAATTTTATAGGAGAATCGTTTAAAGTTTATCGTTTTTTTTCAAAACTTTTACCAGTACAAATGCTGTTAACAAACCTGTTATGACTCCGAAATTAGCGATTATGACGAAAATTTTTGACGTGAGTTCATATGAAGTTCCGTGAGGATGTGTCACCTCAACTTACCAACCCCCTTTCTCTGTGCGCGATCACATTTGAAATTTAACAAAATTTTTTATTATAATATTTTTCAATAAGAATAAAAACCATATATTTTTTTAAATGCACCCAAAGATATAAATAAATAAAAACAATAAAAATCGGAATAAATATTTTGTGCTGTGAATCTTTAAAAATTCAAATGAGACAAAAAACACACATATTACAAATTCAAACAGGTGGATTGGAATTTTTTTCTCCACACGAAAACACAACAAATATTCCCCATGGCTTTTTAAAACCTAAGTCTGATATTAACTGAATCATTAGGCAGACCTCCAGTTAGTTAATGATGTTTTTAAAATTCAAAAATCGATTAAAACAAAAAACAAAGAACTCAAAGATACGTGTAGTTTTAGTAATTTAATTTAATGCGTTCATAAGGAGAAGTAACCCTCTGAAGAAGTTTTCAACTAAGAGCACAACAAATTTTAAAAATTGAGTATATTTTAAGGGTACGTAATAAATTCTAACCAATTTATGAATGATATGGAAATATATAAATATTCAATAATAAAAAAAAAAAAAATTTTTAAGTTTGTGCATTCTTCTTACCATAGCAAGGACCACACAGAGGTGTATTTTGTCAATCTAGCAGGACATTAGGCCAAAAACCAATTTTGAGAAATGCAGAAAGTACGCAGCTCGACAGACAATAAAATTTTGCCTCGCATAGTGAATTTTCAAGGCTTTTGCTTGAGATTTGTCGTTTTGAGACACTGTTAAAATCAGGAAAGTTGAGTAAATCGCATACGATTTTATTGAATTTTAACGATTTTGAGAGGTTTGCAATATATTTTTTTGCGGCTAAGCAAATAAAGATTTTGTACTGATTTTTCTTTTCTGTGAAAGCCTATATTAACAGCTATTTATACTAATTTTTAGAAAAATTTTATTTTAAATTTTTATGATATAAAATTTCTTTCGAAATTAAAAAAAGGGGAATTTTTTTTTTTAATCTTTTTGTAAAAAAAAAGTGATAAGGGTTTTGAGAGTGAGGGATCCCCATCCTAGAAATATATACACTATTAAAATATATCGCTATAAAATTTACGTTCTCTGCGTTTCTACTGTAGCAAATAACCGCTGCGTGTTTTTGCGATATTTTTTCGATTTTTTTTTTCAAATTTCACCTTTTTAACCGACTTCAAAAAAAGAAGGAGGTTATCTATTCGTCTGAATGTTGCTTTTTTATGTTTGTGCCCGCAGAACTCAGTCATTTCTGAACCGATTTTAAAATTGTTTACTTTATTAGAAAGGAAATGCTGACAGATTGGTCCCATTTTAAAAGAAGTTCAGAATTGAAGGGTGTTCCCATACAACATACGTGTTTTTTACGTGTATTATGAACCGTAAAGAGCACCCTTTTAAAATTTAAAGAACTGCATATCACTATAGCTTCCAATAACAGAAATTAATATAAAAATAAACTTAAAAATTAAAGGGTGTCCCCATATGTGACGTCAATTTAAATATATGAACCATTTGAACCATTGTAGACAATCACTTGTAAATTGGACAGAATGTCCAATATTTATAATCAGAAATTATATATTTTTTATTATAAGATAAAGGGTGTCCCAATAGTTGATGTAATTTGATGTATATTGCAAAACTTTTGAACAGTAACAGAGATACGGTTGAAATTTACAAAGAGCCCGTATATCTAAGTCCTTTATAACATCAAGTGTATAATTTAAATTTGGAAACAAAAGGGTGTCCCCTTAATTGATAAAATTTTACCTATCTAGCCCTATCTTTTGAACCGTTATAGACAAACACTTGAAAATTAGACAGAATCTCCACTACTATGTACCGTATAATAACATTTATAAATATTTAAAATTTTAAAGGGTGTCTCAATAGTGGATGTAAATTGATGCATATGGCCAAACTTTTGAACCATTTTAGACAGACATTTGAAATTGACAAAGAATCTGTCCTTTGAAGTGTTTAATTTAAAATTTTACAATAAAGAGTGTCCCCTAGGTGATATTGTTTAACCTATATGGCCATATCTTTGGAACTGTTATTTTTATAGCTGTGTCAGTAATAATAAGTGTAAAAAAATAAAGGGTGTCCTCATATCTGATGTAATTTGTCGTATATGGCTTTATCTGCTGAACCGTTATGGATAGACATATACAGAACGTATATTACTGTGTCCATTAGATCAACAAGTATAAAAGAATTTGATTTGGGTACTAGTTCTTACAGATTACATCCTTTAAAATTTTTCGTTTAGAATTGATCCACATATATTTGTTTTGTAGTCGGTTTTTTTTTGCAAGAATTATTTCTGTTTTTGCTCAACTTGCAGATACGAATAAGAAACCTTTTTGTAGCTCATAAAATGTTTTTGGTTTCTAAGTTGTTTTAAATAAATAAATTGTTATTATATTAAATAAAATTCATTGTTTATTATCTTATATTATTTATTATCTTATAGATTGTATTTATTTCCTAACCTGGTTACGTAGCATATCCTTAGGAAAGGTTCTAACAGGAGGAGTACGAATACGACGAGCCTCCTTCGATCTGTTTCTTACGACCTTAGAGTGGATAGCGCAGGACACATAGTACTGTAGCTTTGCATATAATTTAGGAAGAATATAAGCATCCCAAGTAAAAGCTTCCGAAATGTCACGGACAGCAGCAGCTTCAACAATGTTGCGGATTACAAACTTCTTGATTGCCTTATTATCTCTACATATAAAAAACTGTGATTTTCTGCCTGTTTGGGTTCGCATCACGTAAAAGCTACTGGATGTATTATAATAAAATTTTATGGAGAGGTACCTTAGTGTTGTGGTTCAAATATAGGATATTTTTTCCCATAAAAATATCGCATTGCCAAGAAAGAAGGAAAACAAAAGTAGTAAAAGTGCGCTATTATACCGAATCAATGGTACTGCAAACTTGGCAGCAACTTTTATTTTTGGCAGCGGGTACTTTAAAACACTATTTACAGTAGCCTACAATAATTTTGGAATATTAAACAAATTTTAGATTTTTATATAAAGCCTATGTTTCTGAGTAATAACCCAAGGATGGGTACCTTTATACATATAAAGTAATTATATAAATCATATCTGAAGCACTATAAAAGTAAGTGGATTACTTTCAAAGCAAAACAATAACGTTGACGAAGTGGCGGGCACAGTTAGTTATGAATAAATTAATTATTCTCAGATAAATTAAATACTATAAAGTAATAATTTTCAATAATCAATTTTATTAATTTTCTTCTCCTCGACATATAAGCTTAAAAATTAATAATTTTTGGAAATAAGCAAAAAAAAATTTTTTTTGAAATTCGCATGGACGTTCCGTGAGTTGTGATTGGAGGAGGGATATCTCCCCCTGCCCATTAAAACTAAACAATTTTAAATTTACCTTATTAGGGCGTATGTCTGTCCATTTATTTTAATAATTACATTATTTTTGCAAATAATATTTTATGTCACCGCCCACAAAAGGGGGAGGGGCAAAAAATGGCATTTTAAAATTTTTAGGTTTAGGTTTTTGAACATTTTCTGCTGACTATAAAAGTTGCATTTGCTAAACAAAAGTATGGGAAAAATTAAAAAAAAAATGAATTTTTCAGAGGTAGGATTAGTTCTTCTAAGGGGACCTTTTTTCTTCTCGGTTCTATTTTTCTTATTTTATAGCTGTAATAGCCTATGACCATAAGAGATTTTTCTGTCACGTTTTATTAATCTAGGGGCACTCAGTAAATTTTTAGAGCCAATATAATCTACAAAAAAGTAATGTCCGGCTAGATTGGCAAAATACCCCTATGTGCACCGGTTCACATTGGCGTAGTAGCATCAATATTAAAATTTTATATTTTTTGAAAGGTTACGCTTACGGTCCCATTTAGAAAATAATATAAGACTCCATTTTTTGAACCGTTATCGCGGGACACTTGAAACTTACTATGTATGCTATAACAACAAATATAAGAAAGTTAAAAATTAGAGGATGTTTCCTAGACAAGTTGTAATTTTGATGTGTAATGTCTATCCTGCTTATTATTATTTTATACCTATTTCTTGCTCCTAAGTTTTTATATTAAAATCTGCCCTTTGATCTGTTTTATTTTTACCTTTGAAGAAGTCTTAAAATATTTATCTATAGCGGACTCAATTTTTAGGAAATTTTCACAACAGCCATATTGTTTTATGTTTGCAATATACGGCATATGACACCTTATGAATATCCTAATTCTTTGTTGGCCTTTCAATTTTCCACTTCAATAGTTTTTAATGCAAATCAAATAATTTAATAAAAACTCAATAACAAGGAAAATCAATATCTTTAGGAAACAAAATACTTCCTAAAAAACATTAACTTTATTCCGTATAAATACCGTACTAAACTTACACTCAAACCATGATTGCAAGCAGACCTTCCCCTTAAAAGTGAAGACAATATTTTCTCTCCTCAACAGTGTATTATTTGGGCCCCTGTAAAATGTTGTTTTTGTTTTTGTTTTTGTAGTATTAATCAGTCCATGAATAAATCAATTGGACATCGTACGGATGGCTAACGTTAAACACAACTTTAAATACCGCGGAAAACATCATCGACCACAAGTAATGATGACTTTATTAGACTGAGAAAACAAACAAAAAATGAGAAACTGACTAGACTTGAGATAAGAAAGCGGCTGAAGAGCCACCAAACCTTTGTGCGGAGTGAGTGAAAAATGTTTTTTTTTTCTTCTTATAAATACAAGTATAATATTCATATCATAATACAAGATAAAACGTGTACATATATCGAGGTTAAATTGAACAATCAATGTAAAGTATCAACAAGCTTGTCGAAAGGGTAAACAAACCCTTTAGGTTTGTAAGAAGTTACACGAATAATTATGCAGATTTGTCATTGAGAAACTGTCACTAACACACTGTGTAATTTTTTAAGTCATGGCAAAATAACCATATACGGATACTACTACGTCATAAAAGACCAAAAAAAAGACCGCTGTCTCCCAGTTTTGCCCAGAGTCCTCCAGGTTTTCTTTTATGGGCCCTCAAAGGTGTGGGGCCTCGATGTAATTTTTGCAAAAAAATGATCATTTCCTCAAGCTCATATTTTGCAAACCGTTTGAAATTTTGATATACTCTCTGAGGCAAAGTTGTAGCTCTTGTCATAAAGAACAAAAATTGTGAACAAAAAAACTTCATCTTCAAGGTCAAAATCGCAAAAAAATTAAAAAATTCATTTTTTTTTACCTTTTTCCCCTGTTCAGGTCCATAGGTAGCAAACCGTTCAAAATTCAAGGAAACAATCAACTACAAAAATGAACCTAAGATCTCAATAAACAACGTTCATATGAACTTCCTAGGAATTATTCTTAACACCGTTTAGGTAGCGCTTAGGTAGCCGGCTACCTAAGCGCTTTTGACCTTGAAGATGAAGTTTTTATGATTTTATATGTTAACAATTTTTGTTTATGACAAGAGCTACAACTTTGCCTCAGAGAGTATATCAAAATATCAAACGGTTTGCAAAATATGAGCTTGAGGAAATGACCATTTTTTTGCAAAAATGACATCGAGGCCCTACATCTTTGAGGGCCCATAAAAAAAAACCTGCAGGACTTTGGGCAAAACTGGGAGACAGGGGTCTCAGGGGGGTTTTTGGTCTTTTATCACGTAGTGGTGTCCGTATATGGTTATTTTTTCCGTGTTGCACTGTGTAATCGTATAATTTTGATTTAGACTGTTTTTAATGTAAGTGATATTTGTTATTTAAGCCACATTTAGAGTTGGTACAAAACTGATGATAAAGAATAGGAAAGGAAAAAGAGAAAAGAGTACTCATATCGATAGCCAGCCAGTATGACAAAAAAAAAGGAATAGAAAATGACACTGACCACATAATATTTTATTTGCAGTTTCTTTAACTCTCATTTAGTCAAATAAGTTTCAAATATAAGCAATAACGACAAAGGTGAAATCTTATTCAAGCAAATATTTTGCAGACATTAAAGTATGGACAACTAATAAAATTAAATATTTGTATATCCTAAGGACCTTTACAAAATTATTAATGGAGCAAGACACAGCGAAAGTACGTATAGTGCTGTACAAGCCATGCTTTTCCACCTGTGGTAAAGGGTATAATAATAGAACTAAGTTTATTCGGTAACAAAAAGACGAAGTTTATATTAAACAAAACAATTTTTAACGTTTTTTTCTTTTCATTTTTTTCGGTTTTAATGATTCCCTTTTTCTTTCTTATTAAAGAAATATTAGACTGCGGCAGGTAGATCACGAGGAGGAATGCGTACAGATCTAGGGGGATCAATAAGCAACTGGGAGGGCCGATTTTGTTTTTAATTTTAAGTTGGTGAGGTTTTTCTGCTTTTATATAGAGGTAGCCAATAGACCCACAGGGTGTCCACTGATATTCAGGAGCCGGCAGTAGGCCCATCAACAGGGCCAATATGAGCAAATTTTTTAAAGAATATTTTTGTTTTAGTCTTACCATTCTAACGTAATATAGATTGCAGAAAACTCTTAATTTTTACAGAAAATTTAAAAAAAAAATTTAAAATAAATTGCAAAAAGTTACAAAAAAAAATTTGCTAACCGAAGGTTGGCTGAAGCAACAACAAATATAAGGTGGTAAATATTAAAGTAAAAATATTAAAACAAAAGGGTAGCTTTAGGTAGTGGTAGACTTCGTTCTCAACAACTGACGATTGATAATTGAATTGAAGTTTTCTCGTATTCCTTTATCTGGGTTTGTTTGGTTAAATAGATGATGCTTACAACTAAACACTACCCAAAAGTAGATAGATACGAAGAGTGCTGATGACAGACGTAGCTGTCTAGAAAATGTCCATTCCACTCTGCTGGTGTCTGAATATTTAATTTTTCCAATTTTTCTTTAATAATATCACCTAATTTGTAATTTAATTTATTTTTTCTTAGAGAGAATAAAAAAACGAACTTAAGCTTGATCTAAAATTTCATCTGTATGTAAAAAAAATTTTACAAAAAATTTTGAAAAAGAATTTTTAAAAACAAAAAAAAAAAAATAAATATTAAACAAATAAATTTAGAAAAATATTTTAAAGAAACATAAGAGGGTAATACAAAATCTAGGATTACTATGGATGGTGAAGGGTATATAAGATTCGGCATTCCCGACTATAGCGCTCTTACTTGTTTAATTTTAAATCGAAATAAATTTTTTTATTGAAATTTAAATATGTATTTGGGTAATTTTTAAGCGAAATTTTAGTGAAACTTGGATCTTTAAGCGATCTCTTTAATTACTAAGAATTTTTAGTTTTTTCTTTGTGTGAATTTTCGGTTTTTAATTAAATTATGATCGGAATAAAAATTTTTAGGTGAAATTTTGATTTTATGGTAATTTAGAGTTTTTCTCTGAATTTTCGGTTTTCGAAAAAATGATAACAAAGTACAGAAAAACAACTAAAATATGTAAACCCCCCCCCCCCCCCCCCCAAAAAAAAAAATACGAGGCGATCGCCTTTTTTAAACATATTGCTATTATTTATAGACTATGGGGCTGAATTACAATAGCAAAATTTTCGGAACTAGGCCTAACAGATTGGCTTAAATTTTCTATACCTTTTCTGGGTGTATTTGCGAAATCCATTTCAACCCCAAGACGGACAGACGGATAGACGGACATTGCGGAATTCTCTATGTATAGGTTTTCTGAATGGAAATTACGTACGGAGTGACAAACTTACATATGCTCTATCCCCAAGTCGTGAAGTGTATAAAAAGGGCGCTGGAGCGGAAATGCAAATTATCTACGTGAATATCTATCTATCTATCTATCTATCTATCTATCTATCTATCATGAATAATGTATCTATTCGAACTTGTGCGTGGCTATTTTGGACTTTGGTGCAGAAATTTGATTAATCTGGGTTAGAATGTAATATGAACTTACTCCAGCGTTTTTTGCAACTTTTTTGTCTGACCAATTGAAACACATAGACATCGGGGACCTCTGGTTTCAACAAGATATGCTACTGTAAACACATCAGATCAGCGCCGCAAATGATGGTATTACTACTACAAAAAATTCTTAAGCCTTCAACATCATGTAACTTAAAACCTTTCGACATCTTTCTTTGTATCCCATTGACGACTAGAAACTATAAAGTCTCACCAATCACGATTGCAGACTGAAACGAGAAAAATAGTCGACGTCAAAACTGCGCCTTATCAAAAACCAAAAGTTACTTTTTTTAGTAGATGTTTTTTAAGCAGGTAGCCAGTCTAAAGCCTAGTAGTTTTAAAATATCAGATTTTTTTTTTACTTCACACAAAAATCTCATCTAATTTCTACCACAAATGATAATTAAATATCTAAACATAACAGCACAGACAGACACTGGAAGCGAGCGGCTCGCAGAGCACATGTTTTAATTGCACACAGAAAAGAAGATTCAAAATAAAGATCTTTGATTAATAGGAAGAGACACCGTCCATATCACACACAGTGTTGAGTGGAGCCAAAGGCATTTTTTGTTGTTATTATTATTATTTTTCTTTTTGTTTTTGGTTTTTTTTACTTTAAACCCTTGGGAGTTGGTTACTGATACGCTGTGCTTAAATTGAGGGTATTTATAAAAGAGTAGTTAAATGACTTATAATTGTAGGATTTATAATTTAAAGTAATTTACTAGAAAATAAAAAAAACAACATTTTTCCATGTTGCATCAGAAAATATAAAACCGTGAATCATATAATCGGAAAAGGATAATAAATAAGATTAAGTTTATAAGCGGCCAACCAGGGACTATTATGGACTTAATCAATCAATTCTCTGCTATTGCTTGTAAAGATACTAAACAGGAAAATTGCAAAGCAAAAATTTAGCTGATTAGTGATGATTTTCTTCGAACATTGATCATCCACTGTTGCCATTGCTTGCCACCATTCTGACCACTGCTCGATTGTGCATCTTTCCATGGTTCAAATTGAGTAAGTCTGAAATTGAGAAATGTCAAATTAAATGCAGAACATAGGCCCTTAAAATTTAACTACCCGATATTTCTATGATCGCGATGCTCTCACTCTGAAAAACCTTTTCACTTTTTTTTTTGACAAAAAATTAAAAAAAAATCCGGATTTTAATTTCGAAAGAAATTTTATATCATAAAAATTTAAAATAATTTTTTTCTAAAAACTAGTACAGGTAGCTGTTAATATAGCCTTTTGCAGAAAAGAAGAATCAACACAATATCTTTATTTGCTTAGCCACACAAAAATATATTGCAACCCTCACAAATTCTTTAAAGTCAATAAAAACGTATGCGATGATTTACTCAACTTTCCTGATTTTAACAGTGTCCCAAAACGATAACTCTCAAGCAAAAGCGTTCACTATACGGTGCAGAATTTTATTATCTGTCGACCTGTGTACTTAAATTTTTACATTTCGCAAAATTAATTTTTGACTTAATGTCCGAGCTAGATTGGCAAAATACCCCTCTGTGTGCTCGCTCTCTCTCTCTCTCTCTCTCTCTCTCTCTCTCTCTCTCTACATTCATCACGTTACACCTCCAAGTGCCTCACCAATAACTTGTCACAGAGCTTTGTGAAACCCCTGTCGGACTACCGATTTCTATGGTGCCAATCATTTGGACACTGATCATAACTCGAAGGTTGTTATCTTAGAGTTTCAAGCCTCCACTAGCTTCGGAGACTGGTGCTCTCATATAACCCCAGTAGCATTGGAGTCAAGGTGTTAGAAGGCAACAAGAGAATTAAAATGCCCCCGCGGCATACCAAAAGCGTTACAATGTAGGAGTGTGTATTAAATATTCGAAATTTTTAAAATATCCTTGTAAGGACAATAAAAGTATTGGCTAAATTAAGTTTTCTTTCCAAGTTTTATTAATCTAAGGGCGCTCAGTAAATTTTCACACCCAATATAAACTAAAAAAGTAATGTCCGGCTAGATTGGTAAAATACCCCTGTGAGCAGCGGACCCAGGAAATGACGTAGAATAAAGGTAGTATCAAAATAATTTGGCTTAAATATAATCAATATTAAACTAAATAGTTTTTGGGCGGTGCTCCAAGCAAATGCAGTTGCTAGGTTATTCCGCTTCTTGAATGATGCTTTACGCCTTCTCTATGATCTGCAGGCCGACCTAGAGCCTCGTGTAGGAAGTCTGAATTCCCAAAGTCAGCCTTAGTTACCAATAATGGACTTTAGATTTCAAAAAAGATGTATTAATGGTGACCACTTCATTTGACACAAATCCCCTATAGTTTTCACTGATACTTTATGACGCTGAATAAGCAATTTTTCTTCCGCTAAATGTGATGGTATGCTCCGCGGATCTTATTATTATTTTTAAAACTTTCACATTGACCTTGATGAACGTTCACTGCTATGACTCTTCCTTAGTATCAGGAAGATCCATATTTTGACCAGACTTATAAAACGTGTATGACTGCTGCTCTAGTGCGAGCAACACATCGCACATTCGCTCCGATATTGATATCGGTTTCGGATGCCCCCCTAATAAATACGAAATTTGTGGAACAAGATTAACGTGAGTACCTGCCATACTCGGCCTAAACTTAGGCGTAGACTAGCGCCCCCATTGTGTAGTATAACAACACTTTACGATTGCCACTAATCGCTTTTTATGTGTCACAATGAGTAGCAATTTATACAATACGGCAAGCCTTTCCAAGGCAAGCCTAGATCCATATTATAACCTCTTGCTTAGGGGTTTGGAGACTATCCAAACTCCGTCTGTTGAGAGTGCAACAGCACACTTGATCGACCGTGCACCTTACCTACTTAATCGATCTTAAACCACAGCCACCACGTGTATCCCCGAAGGGGACCTCACCAATAACCGGTCACAGAGAGGATAGGCTCTCTGTGGGGCCACCGATTCCCGTGGTACCAGTCCTTTGGGCACTGGTCGGGCCTCGAAGAGAACCCGTGATTTTACTCACAAACCTTTTCTTCCAGATTTAGGCTCTAGGAACCCTAGCGTCTGGTGCCCCTATTTTCCCCGAGTGGACCGCGTCAAAGCATTTGCCATATTCCTGCAGTGACATTTGGAACCCCCGGGGGTAAATAAATACGAAATACAAGATTTTACAATTAAATTTTTGTTATTTTATGTTTCGTCCACTTTAATGTTTAAAGAAAAATTATTATTTAAGCTACGCACTTTCGCAACAGCTTTCTTAAACAGAATTAAGTCCTTTAAAACAAGCATAACAATTCAGGTCGGTTACGTTACAAATAAATTTTAATCTTGTTGATGTGGGCAGGTATTGTTAATACAAGCCGCAACGGCTACAAGACCAATTCATGTCCGTATAGAGGTTTGCTTCTGTTTTATTATGCTGTTCAGACACATCATCCACACACAGTCAAACATAAGTAGGCAAACAACAAACACATCCATACATGAGAGAACGACCGATAATAATAATGATTTATGAAGGTCTCAACACCATTCCATATCATCATTCTCCTCATCGCACTGATGTTGGCGATGTGTTAAAAGAGTTCGAATGCCAAACACTATTTAAACAGGATGATTATGATAAAGATGATAGAGGTGACGGTGGCGGTGATGGTGCCGGTGATGCTAACCATGTCGTCATTGAGGAGTCGAGTTGTGAAGAGAGGTAGCCTTTATTGTATTTTGTTTAAAGGTTCTTTAACTTCTACTTTAGGGCTATTAAGAGCATGAGATTTATTTTCATTCTTTGTTCTATCATTTTCCTTAATATTTTATTAATATTTCATTGAGTGATTTTCCTTTTCAATGATGTGCACGTTTAAAAGGTGAGAAGAGTTAAAGATAAAAAGAAACAAAAAAACAAAAAAACAAAAATATTGTTTTAAAATCATTATGGGTTTAAAAAGCGGTTCTTTTGATTTAATTTGAAAATAATATTTATAAAGAACCCGTGCAGTCAGGGCACTCCAAAGGAAACTTTTTTTTAAACAAAAAAGTTGTAGTGTATACTTCGTATTGTTCCTTTAATGTTCACAGATAATAATCTCTTATCTCAGCTTAAGACTTAATTAAACATAATTTTATTAAATTAATATTCTTAAACTGCATTCTCTGCGGTCAACTTCAATAAATATGTAGTTGGAGAACTGTTTCTGTTTTCTTTATTTCTAGAAGAGAAACCATATTTCCGGAACTTATTAAATTAATTTTATATGGATCATAATTTGGAGGCAGTTTTTGCTGCTGATTTAATTAATTTAAAAGCAATTTAGAAACAAATTTTTCAAATTTTGTTTAAAAGTCTTAAATTATATCCAGGAATGATAGTTAAAACCAGATGGTTTTACCAAGAACACTTCGAAGATCGATGGCAATAAAAATATTTTTTTAAATGAATAAATTAATTATTTAGGCTTAAGTTCTTAATTATAAAGAGACCTCGGGGGAACACATCCATCCGATGCTCCAAATTCTCGATGACGCTGAGGCATAATTGCGGTTCTATCCCGTTAATGTGCCGAATTATCTCATCCTCTTGAATTTACCACCGGGGGTTCCAATTGTCACTGCAGTAATGGCAAATGCTTTGACACGGTTCACTCGGGGAAAATAGAGGCACCAGACGCTAGGGTTCCTAGAACCTAAATCTGGAAGAAAAGGTCTGCGATAAACATTGCGGGTCCCCTTCGAGGCCCGACCAGTGCCCAAAGGACTGGTACCACGGGAATCGGTAGCCCAACAGAGAGCCTATCCTCTCTGTGACCGGTTATTGGTGAGGTCCCCTTCGGGGGTACACGTGGTGGTTGTGATTTAAGATCGATTTACGTAAGTATGGTGCACGGTCGATCAAGTGTGCTGTTGCACTCTCAACAGACGGAGTTTGGATAGTCTACAAACCCCTAAGCAAGAGGTTATAATGTGAATCTAGGCTTGCCTTGGAAAGGCTTGCCATACTATATAAATTGCTACTCATTGTGACTGTATCACACACAAAAAGCGATTGGTGGCATTCGTAAAGTGTTGTTATACTACACAATGGGGGCGCTAGTCTACGCCTAGGTTTCACTCGGTGGTAAGACCACCGTGAGGTTAGGCCGAGTACGCAGGTACTCACGTTAATCTTGTTCCACAAAAAATACTCTTGAATTGTTGCTAACTTATCGACGTACAACTTTTCTTTCAAATAACCCCAAAGAAAGAAGTCCAACGGTGTCAAATCACAAGATCTTGGCGGCCAATTGACATCGCTACCACGTGAGATAACACGGCCATTGAATTTGTCGTGCAAACGAGCTATTGTTTTGTTAGCTGTGTGGCACCGTCCTGTTGAAACCACATATCGTTCACATCCATATCTTCCAATTCGGGCCATCGAAAGTTCGTTATCATTTCACGATAGTGAACACCATTCACAGTAACTGCCTGACCGGTCTCATTTTGGAAAAAATAAGGCCCGATGATGCCGCCAGCCCATAAACCGCACCAAACAGTCACTCTTTGTGGGTGCATTGGTTTTTCGACAATCACTCTCGGAATTATCATTCGCCCATATGCGGCAATTATGCTTATTGAGGAATCCATTGAGGTGAAAATGTGCCGCGTCACTGAAGAATATTTTCTTCGAAAATTGATCATCCACTGTTGCCATTTCTTGCCACCATTCTGATCATTGCTCGATTGTGTATCTTTCCATGGTTCAAATAAAGATAGTCTGAAATTGAGAAATTTCAAACTAAATGCAGAAAAAACTTGACGTTTAGCTATGGTACAAATTCAACATCGGCCCTTAAAATTAAACCACGCGATACAAATCCACAAAACGGTAACAACAGAGGCCTCAGACCATACCATATGGACAACGCTTTTCTTCTCTATATTATCAGTAGCTCCGTTTGATATGTGATTTATTCCTTTTTGTGGTGACAATAGGAAGTTGTAGATCTGCTGACTAAATGTCTTAAATACTATAATCCACGATGGAAAAGTATATGCCACGTAGAAAATAATGGCCTAGAGAACCTTGTCGATTGATTGACTTTTCCGCATTATAAAGAGAATTTGCCCCAGATGGATATTGTCTCTCATCTGCTATGGACTGGAGGAAACGGAACTTGATGAGCACTGAAGCCGCCAAAAAACCAAGGCGTTATTCTCTGAAGTCACTACAATGGCAAAGAGGATAAATGTTAGTTGAGTGGACGACAGTGCATGAAACGAATATCCGATCTAAGTCGGATAAATAAGAAGAGGACTACGGAGGCAGGAGATTGAAAAAAATCAAGAGGGAAACTTTAGAAACTTTCTTCTTCTTTATACACTTTATCTGATGCTATGATCAAATGTTCAGCTCTCGGTTCTTAGCAGCGTGTATGAGGGAATTTTCATCGCTACACCCTGTCCAGTCCTGAATGTGTATTAGCCATGATGTTTCTTTCCTGCCTCTACCTAGCCTTCCTCCAATTTTTCCTTTAATGAAATTTTAACATAGTGCTGGTGCTGTTCTGTTCAGAAATGAATAGAACTTATAAAGCGAAGTATATCGAATACTTTATTGAAAAATCAAGACACGAGGGAAATTTGATAATTCCTTATTCCTTTTAAATAATAAGATTTTTGTTAGGCCCCCGAAATTGTCGCTTTTTCCATGATTTCGTCAAGCTATAGTGACTACACAAGTATATTGGATTGTTTTTTTGCGACTACCAACGCTTGTACAGCTTATAATTAAAAAATTCTGAACCCTGGTTTAAAGAGAGGTCCACTATTATAAGCTGTTCTATCTAGTTTTTAATTTTTTTCACATTTTTTTTTCTCTTATGACACATAATAATAAATCACTTACATTCAGTGAATAATAAATTATCGTTCCAAAAAAAAAAAAAATTTCCAAATCTTTCGTTCTGACTTGCATTGCAGTAACCAGAATTTTATTTAAATAAAAAAAAAAACAATTTAAAAACCAAATTTATATTTAATTGAAAAGTCTATGTGTCGCCAAAGTAACAAGTCAATTACAATTGAATTTTAGTAACTAAATTACTTGCAATGATTTAAGATCCGAGTGAATATTAAAAAATGTAAAATAAAATAAACATGAAATTTGGTATGAAGTTTTTTTTTATAAACAAACTCGTTTATAGTGTAATTAACAACTTTTTTAAATTTATTTTATAAAAATAAAGAATTTGAAGTGAACAACAAACATTTAGCCAATTAGTGTTTGTTTACGTTGCGTTCGTACAACAAAAAAAAAATAAAAAATAAAAAAACGCAACACTGTACTCTCAATTTAATGGTCATAAATTTTATTTAAATGAGTTTTAAATAAGTTTAAATTTTAAGTCTACATAGTTTTGTAATTAAAGGTGTTCCAATTGCGAAATTTAAAATTTATTACTTTTCAAATTAATGTTTTTGTCTTATTTGGAGGGGAAATGAAAACAAGTTATCTGAAGTAAATAAATAAATCAGTTAAGTGTGAGACAGGATAACTTATGTGGCCTTCCGAACCACGTTTAATATATGACTTCAAAAGTACAAGATTAAAATCTTTTCATCTTTTCTGGAAAAAATAAGGCTTTATACGTACACCCTTTATTTTCATTTTTATTAATTTTAGTTATAGCGGCCACGGTCATACATCTTCTGTGAAAATTTCAAAATTCTACCTATTAAGGTTCAAAAATAAGGCCACATACATAATTTACGACACTATCGGGACACTCTTTAATTTTTATTTCTTATACTTATCAATATAGCGAACATAGTATTATTTACCCTCTGTAAATTTCAAGTTCGAGAATATCACTTCATTATCGGCATACCCTTTAATTTTTAATATTCGCTGTTTGCAATAATAATACAACTTCTATAAAATTTTCAAGATTCTATGTTTTACGGTTCCATAGTAACAACAATAGGGGACAATTTTACCCTTTGTACCTCTTAACAAATTGCATTTAAAACAATAAAATATCTTAAAGCCCGTTTTATACCCTTCACCGCAGATAGAAAGTTTATATATTAGTGTCATTCCGTATGTAATTTCTACAATATTAATTTCCGACCCGATAAAGTATATTCTGGATCCTTATAAATAGAGAAGTTGCTTTAGCGAAGTCCGTCTGTCCGCCTGTCCTTCTGTGTTCGGATTGAAATCAACTCTGCCAAGGCACCCGAAGAGATACAGAAAATTTAAGCACACTAATCTGCTAATTTCGAAAATTTCGCTACTAAAATTCAGCTACATCTGACCACTCAATTCGAGGCAGCGGGCAAAAAACCATGCCTACCTATATTTTTTTAAAATTTTTTTAGGTTGTTTTTATTTTTTTCGGTTGTAATGATTCTCTTTTGCTTTTTTTGTTAAATATATATTAAAAAGCGACCAGTAGATCGGGTGAAGTGTACAGAGATCTCGGGGGATCAATAACCCAATGCGAGGGGCGATTTTTGTTTGTTTTTGAGTTGATAAAGTTTTTCTGGTTTGATTTGTATTAGAGGAATACACAGACAGATAGCCAATGGAACCGTAGGGTGCCCACACTAGTAACCAGGAGCAGTAGAAAATGCACAAGGAGGGTTAATATATGGAAATTTTTTAAAGGATTTTTTTTTCAATAAAATTTAAAAAAATTAAAAAACAAAGTTTTAAAAAATAGTTTAAAAATTTTTTCAAAACGATATTTTTACAGAAAATTTTTGGGAAAAAATTTTTTCAAAAATATTTCAACAATTTTTACAAACAATTTTCGAAATATTTTTTTTTTCATATTTTATTTATTGAATCTTCAAATATATTTTTGAAATAACAATAATTATCTTAAGCATAAAAAAATAAATATGTCCAGCCAGTGCTAGACAAAAAAAAAAGATGTATGTTTCACGGTTGCTTCTATCATTTGCGAGTCATGCTTCTGGTGTTCGGATGAGAGAAGAAATGTCCCTCCTTCTTAGACGAATGTAACCACGTGCATTTAGCATGTTGCGAGCCAGCGGATTTGGATGTGTTTCAAGCTTCTTCAAATACGTTACTGCATATTTCGCTAATTCTGATTTAACTGTTGGCACGTTTAGATCTTTGTGGATGTTCGAGTTTCATATGTACCAGGGAGCAACTGAGATCATCCATAGAATCTTATTTTGGCGCCTTTGGGTTTTTCTACATATATTGCTAGCTGAGACAGTGCCCCATAACTGAATGCCATAGCACCAAATTGGTTTTAAAATTGACTTGTACAATAAAAGTTTGCAATCTAAAGCGAGAGTAGAATTTCTGCCGATAAGCCAGTTTAGTGGGACTGCTTTTAACTTCATTTGTGTCAACTTTGATTCTATGTGGCGTTTCCAAGTAAGGCGCCGATCAAGATGTATGCCGAGATATTTCACGTCTGAAAGCTGATGTATCAGTTGGTTATTTATGTGTATAGGGGGGCACGCTTCCCTACGTAGTGTAAAAGTTATGTGAGTACATTTTTGTTCATTGACCTTAATTTTCCATTTCTGCAACCACTTTTCTAAAATTAATATGTGATCGAAATTCGAAATTTTTTTTCGAAATATAAAAAAAAATTTGAGTATTTCTTTAAAAATGAAAATCATGCGTTTAACATAAAAAATTTTTAATATTAAAAATATATGTATTTATTTGAATTCTATTATTTTATCAAGCACAAGGTCTTTTTTATATAAAAATCTTTTAACAATTTTTATTTACAATATTTTTAAGTACGTAGCTGTCGTCTTCAACATAATTCAGTAGCTGACTACACGACGACGATTGTAGCCAACGGTATTTGTAGTCGTGTAGCGGTGTAGCCGCTTTTGTCTATGTGTTATTTTATTCAACATAAGAAAATGTCAAAAAATTATAAATCACAAATTTATATACAAACAAAAAGTTTTGAAGGAAATATTAATAATTTTTTGAAAAGAGTTATTTAATTTTATAAAAGCAAAATAGGTTTTTCTACAACAATGTCTGAGTTTACGATGTAGCTGTCGTCTTCCATATCATTAAGTAGCTGACTACACCGCGGCAATTGTAGCCAACGGAATTTGTTTTCATTTAGCTGCATAGCCGCTGTCTTCTATTTCTTTAAAGTTTTTCTCATAGATACATCATATTTTAATTTATGAAAAGAGTCAACAATATGGATAATGCTGTACATGTCTGTATAAATAAAATCACCGTGGTGAAGGGTATAGAAGATTCGGCAGGGCCGAATATAGCACTCTGACTTGTTTTCAAACAGCATGTATCAAAAAAATTGTCTATCAAAAGTGATTCTCTTGAAAAATTATTTTTTCAAAAGAAATAAAAATACACAAAAAATCTTTTGAAAAAGTGTCTTCCACTAGGGACTTTTCAATACTGACAATTGACAGGTGCTACATACTATACAGCTCATTGAACATTGAACATTGTGTACGGGTGATCTGAATATATGATTGATTATCTCACGTGGAAATGATATTAACTGGCCACCGAGATCGTGTGTCTTGAACCCATTACTTTTTTTGAAGTAGCAGGTCTATTCAGTCATCAAAGCTATGACATCGGTCAAATTCAGCCTGATTTATGAGCCAAAGTCTTTAAAAGGTGGATAATTTGAATAGGCGGCACAAACAAAAAACCCGCGAGAGTCATTTGTGAGATGTTATATTCCATATATAAAGACATCTATAGGCCTTTTAAGCGTATACAAAACTGTAATGATATCTCACATGCATTGGGAGTTGCGGGTTTGATTCCCCCCAAATACTATGAGTACTTTGTGCAGACAAGCTAGAAGCTTCGCAAGTAGTGTTCTTAAAAAACAAAAATAAATTGATTTTAAAAATTGGAAGCTTTTAATGAAAAACTTTAAAAAATAAAGTTTTTGTTTTGATTTTTATTAGTGACCAATTTTATGTGTTTGCAAATATAAAAAATATTTTTTATTTATTTTTTGGCCTCACCAATGAATGATGTCGGCACCAATTTTAAGAAATAGTAATGAACAGTCGTTAGGCAAAAAGTACTTTTTATTTAAGTACCACTTTAGAAAATTACCTTTATTTCTATGTATCAATCTAAAACCAACTTACATACAATAACAACATATTTTACTTCAATGTAATCAATGGTTTTGGGTTTTTCCACACACATGCCCACACATGTGTAAATAAAATTTACGCAAATGTTTTGGCAAAATGTAAATAAATAAATAAATAAAAACAATTACAACATTACAAAAGGAAAATAATTCTAAATAAATATGAAGTGATAATAAGGCCCAAAGTATAAATGAATCAAGCCATAAGTGTTGTTCAGTGAATATTCCAATAATGTCATTTATCCCTTCATGACATGGATGTAATGTTTGTACAATTTGTGGTCTATTAGAAATTTTCAACATCTACTTAGAGATACTCGGTCATAATTTTCTTTGTGACTGTTTGAGTGCACACACGCACATATAGATACACACACGTACATATACAAAAACCTTCAAGTTGGGCACATACATATCTTTAATGGTCAATTTATTGGTTTATTCAATTAATTAATTATATTTTGACAAAACAAACACATGATACACACATTTTAGTTGTAATAAAACACATTCCGTACTGACTGTCCTTCCGATAACTCTACGAATATTTGGACATTTGTCAAAAACTATTGGGTAACAAGTATGCAGAGCTTGAGACAGACAGACAGACAGACAGACAGACAGACAGACAGACAGACAGACATACATACGTAGCTGGAAATGGGGGTACCAGTATCTAATGCCAAATTATTTTTTGTTTCCCAAATTCAAATGACTTGGAAAATAAAATGACAGTAATAAATGATTGGATTTGGAATGGCTAATGTTGTAGGTTGTCTTAAAATAACATGCTCCAACACCATGTTGGTATGAAACGTTCATTTGTGTCAACTAAAATTAAGGCTTTTTTCCCGCGATATTTCACTTATTTTTATAACTAAAAAATTTAATTAACATAATTAATCAAGTGTGAAAATAGTTGCTGCTACCAAATTTGCATTTTTAATAAATCACTCTAATTTAAAAAAAAAAAATTGGTAAGATAAGAAAATTCTTATTAATAGTAATACGAGGTTGGTTACATAGGTAAGTTTAGATAAGCTCAGGTGATGCCCAATATACTGATCCCTTTATGTTCCCTGTGAAGTATTGGGTGTTTTTTTAGCTTCATGAGAGCTATCGATAACTATGGTTAGACAGCTGAGAATGTCAAACTGTATTGGTATTTCTGTTCGCTAAGGTTTGGCAAGTCATCAAATTCTAGAAAAATAATTTGAAAAAAAAATCTGTTCGCCAAGTTTAGGAGCACTTCGTCCATTCATAACACAGTGCAACATGGAAAAAAATAACCATAAACGGACATCACTATGTGATAAAATACCAAAAAAAAAAGACCTCTGTCTCCCAGTTTTGCCCAAAGTCCTCCAGGTTTCTTTTTATGGGCCCTCAAAGATGTGGCACCTCGATGTCATTTTTGCAAAAAAAATAACATTTACTCAAGCTCATATTTTGCAAACCGTTTGGAATTTTGATATACTCTCTGAGGCAAAGTTGTAGCTCTTATTATAAAGAACAAAAATTGTGAACATATAATATCAAAAAAACTTCATCTTCAAGGTCAAAATTTTTTACCTTTTTTCCCCTGTTCAGGTCCATAGGTAGCAAACCGTTCAAAATTCAAGGAAACAATCAACTACAAAAATGAACCTAAGATCTCAATAAACAACTTCCTAGAACATATTAACTTCCTAGGAATGATGCCTAACACCGTTTAGGTAGCGCTTAGGTAGCCGCAAAAGTGAAAAATTTCCCGGCTACCTAAGCGCTACCTAAACGGTTTTAACAATCATTCCTTGGAAGTTCATATGTTCTATAAAGTTGTTTATTGAGATCACAATTTCACAATTTTTGTTCTTTATGACAAGAGCTACAACTTTGCCTCAGAGAGTATATCAAAATTCCAAACGGTTTGCAAAATATGAGCTTGAGTAAATGATCGAGGCCCCACATCTTTGAGGGCCCATAAAAAAAACCTGGAGGACTTTGGGCAAAACTGGGAGACTGGGGTCTTTTTTTTTGGTCTTTTATGACGTAGTGGTGTCCGTATATGGTTATTTTGAAATGACTTAAAAAATTACACAGTGTGTAATCGGTCTAGTGAGCAATAAATTCGTTCAGTTGTTGATAGTTTTCGCCACAATTTTACTCTTCTTGATTATAAATGTTCGTACCGAAGGGAAACGCGAAGTATTGAAAAAGAAAGAAAAATCATTGTTGTTCTTAACATTTTGGCGTTTGTCCTTCGGTGTTGTGAAACACCAAGAGTCTTTGGTGGGTGGCCTTCCGGGCCACCCTATAAATGGTTATGTTAAAAAGCAAAATTGGTATACATTTTTGGAGCGAAGAAAATCGTCAATCCGTTAACGATTCACCATTACAATTCAGCTTTTAGCCCTTATTTCTTTCGAAATGAGCGAGGATCTGTCGTTACGTTGAATGGCGAGCGTTATCGAGTCATGCTGACTGAATTTTTATTTCAATAAAATATAATAAGCTAAACATCAACGATATTTGCTTCCATTAAAACGTAATTGACCCTATTCACTGGCCCCCTCGTTTGTGCGATTTAACGCCTCTGGATTACTTTTTATGGGTTTATCTTAAGTCGTTGGTTTATGACGACAAACCAGTAACACTTGAAGCATTAGAAGCCATCAGATATTCAAGCCACCCACCATTGACGGCCTACGGCTAGATTAATTTGGAAAAGGTATTCAAAAATTCATCAAATGGACCATGTAACTCTCGGTGGCCAGAAATCATATTTAAAAGACTTAGAAAACGAAATTTAGGACAATGACGTACAATGTTTTTAACAGGGTTGGAGAATTTTTCATTTATGAGCTGTGAAAACTTAACAATTATGATATTTTTAATAAATGAGTTTTCTAAAATATTATATTTTTCACAGTAATAAATCAACAACAACGATCACACATGAGTGAGTGTAACTGTTTGTTTTTTAGCATACATACCTTAACGGAGAAAATCAAAGAAGAATATGCGTATTACATGTTCATCAGTGATAAGTACTGGACCTTTTTCCGGTTACTAACTTTCAAGAAATGGCTGCATTGCAACAGATTTGGGTCATACGAAGATGTTATCATTGAAAAAAGAACGCCTTTTTGGAGGGCCTTGATTAATCTTGTTATTTGAAGGGAATAAAAACTACACAGAAAAAAAAATGTTTTTGCATCAATTAAAGGTTTTAATTGGTTTTAAATTAAAGTTCAGTTAATTTTTTAATTGATTCAAATATATATTTGTTTAAAAGAGAAGAAAGAAAATCCTAATTAAGCAAATGATTGAATCATTTAGTTACACTGGTCTGCAAAAAAATTGCTCCCTGAACATAAATATGTGGAATATAGTGATCTCAACTTGTAAAACTCAAATCCGCTTTCAGTTTTCGCGTATCACGTACAAATTTTTTTTTATGGTCAGGGCTAATATTTTCCCCTAAACACGGCGACTACGCTGACTTATTTCTCAATAACTCTTTAACGGATTGTTCGATTTTAATAATTGAAACACCAAAAGATGAGGGAGAGAATTACCTTTAAGTCAACTTTACATCATTTTTTTTTTCGTTTTCAACTGTTTCGGAGTTATTCAGAAATTGGTGGCGAAAAACAATTTTTTTAAGAAAAAATAATTTTTTTTCTTTCAAAAACTCGCAAAAAACTTAAATCGCCAAATATTTTACATTTTTGTCCTTATTGGGAAAGCTGGGTATACTAGGAATAAAAGAAATCATAAATGGTGATAGAATGAATCTGTAAACAGATTTGGAATTAGCACATAAAAGTCCGTTAAAACCACATAACAAGGTTCCAGCTGCCTACTTGCTTTTGCCGGCCATTGTTATCACAATAACTACATATCAAATATATTAATATTTTTATTTAATTTAAAAAAGAATATCTCGAAAACTAGACGTGATAGAAAAAATCTATTTACAGATTTGGGTTCAGCACTTCGTTTTTTTTTGCCGACCATTGTTATCACAATAACTAAGTATTTAATATTTAAATATTTTTATTTTATTTAAATAAGAATAACTCGAAAACTAGACGTGATAGCAAAAATTTGTGAATAGATTTGGATTCAAAACACAAAAGTCAATTAAAATCACATAACAAAGTTCTTGCTTCCGACTTTGTTTTTTTTCCGACGATTACTATCACAATAACTATATGGGTAATTCCACATCAAATCAACAAGGCACTTAAAATGACTACTTCAGATTTTATTGAAACATTTTTTATTTATATTCCTTGACTCTCTGAATCCAAATATAATTTTAAAAAATTTAATCTCTTAATGTTTTCTAACTATACAGTTATAAAATTGGGAAAATATCGCTTTTTTGCATGTGCGCTCGAAAATTAAATATATTCTAATTCCAGTTCTATGAGCCCTCTGAATTGAATAATAGTTTATTTTAAAGGGGATTTCATAGGCTTTAATTTGATATTAATCATGAAAAAAACTAATTTTTAACAAATTTTTTTCTTATATTTAAAAAAAGTTTTATAAACATCTCTGAGATAGTGTTTTTAATTTTTTTTTTAATTTATATATGCTTTTAAATGTGGCATGGTGAGTACACCATAAGGATCCCACCATGGTTCCACCCTGAAATTTTTATGGTGTACTCACCATGCCACATTAAAAAAAATATATATTTTAAAAAAATTAAAAGACGCTATCTCAAAAATTTTCATAAAATTTTTTTTAAATATAAGAAAAAAATTTATTTAAAATGTATTTTTTTCATAATTGATATCAAATTAAAGCGTATGAAATCCCCTTTAAAATGAGCGATTACTCAACTTCCTAGGGCTTATAGAACTGGAATAAGAATATATTTAATCCTCGAGCGATATTTTCCTATTTTGATATCTGTATAGCTAAAAAACTATAAGAGATAGAATTTTTTTAAAATTATCTTTGGCTTCGGAAAGTCAAAGAATATAAACAACAAAAGTTTCAATAAAATCAGAAGTGGTAAAATTGAAAACAATTTTTTTTGGCTGATTTGACATGGAATTACCCATATATTTAATATTTTAATTTTATTTAAATAAGAATATCTCGAAAACTAGACGTGATAGAAAAAATCTGTGAACAGATTTGGATTCATAAAAGTCCATATAACAAGGTTCAAGCTTCTGACTTTTTTTCATTTTTTGCCGACCAGTGTTATTTAATTAAATTTTAATCTAAAACCAATTAAAACCTTTAATTGGTGAAAATATATTTTTCTGTGTAGAAACATGCTGGATTAAATGTGTCGAGCTTAAAGGAGGCTACGTTGAAATATAACACAATTTTTGTCCAGAATTATCTAATTACCCTTGTGTCTCCATTAGCACGACCTTCAGGTAGAAACTAAAACATTTCTAATGGAGAACGTATGATAGATGGCTAGCTTGGGGTGATGGCTCTCAGATTTTAATCCTGAGTTTTTGCGGCACCCAAATTATAAACTTACTTTTAGAGTATTGAGTTTTTAAAACAAGAAAGCAACAAAAGCTCTTGGAAAAGTTTTCTGGCTGACCTTAAACTATGAATTCCTGAAAAGAAACTTAAACTATTGCGAAAGAAAAACGAATTTTTGTTGCCAATTTTATTACAGCAGAGTCTGGGCATTGCTTACAGCTATTCGCTTTGTAGTGTCATAGATTTAATAGCTTATAAGGGGGACACACGGCAAGGCATGAAAACCATTGAACTTATTTCTTTGAAGGCAATGTTTTAATCATAGTAGAATAATATATTATTCTGCCATGGTTTTAATAAAAAAAAAAACATATATTATTCCTAAATGAATAAAAAAAAAGTTCAAAAATCTCTTTTAACTGACGTTTTTTTAATTTTTTAATAAAACTTAATATAAAGGCCCCAATGTGCACTGAAGCGTAGGTATAACTTGAAAGAAATCCTTTTCAAAAGACATCAACAAAGCCAAAATTTATTTTATTAAAAAACCCAATACATATATTGCAAAAATAATCTGGTGAAAATTTGCGAACAGACCAGAAAAATTTTATTAAAATTTTCTTTTTGTTGTACGATGGTCCAAATTTAAAAGGCAATTAAAAGTGTCAAAGAAAAAAAAAATTAATCAAAAATATTCATTAAATTGGATTAAAAAAGCGAACAGCAGCAGAGCAAATATTGAAAATTTTTACAGGAAGACAACAGGACAAAAAAAGGAAAATCAAAAACATGTTGTCCACTTGAAACAACAAAAAACTAACAAATGCTGGATGGACACACAACAATACATCAAACAAATGACCATATAAACAACAATAACAAAAAAGCTATAGTAGCAGCAATAACAAGGAATGCATCATGCAACACAATCGAAAATAACAAGAGCGCATTAGATGATGTTGCCGCTACTCTTACTCACTCCAGCACTCGTTGCATGCATTGGATGGAGGAAAAAAAATATATTGCTGCACAATTGTTAAGTGATGGTTAGTAGCCTGATAGCTACTCCTCCTCCTCCTCCTCCTCTTCCTCTCATAAAATATAAGAGGACGATGGATGGCTAAATAACGGCACACAACACAGTACATTTAGCAACAGCAACGGCATTGAACAACAATTGCTGGCAACGAGTGAGGAGTGGCAAAAATTAGTTTTGGCGGAGTGGATTGAATATAAAAGTTATGAGTGAAGTGAAGCACTCTGTCACTGTAGTTTTGTGTGTGTGTGTGTGTGTGCTTGTGTTGGAATATTTGTAGTTTATGTGTTTATCCAGCAATAGATTGAAAAATAGAAATGAATAATGTCGTCGTTGTGCAACAAATACTGCATTGACGACAATAACAATATTTACACTAAACCAGCAAACAATTTTGATTAAAACAAAGAATTTCCTATGAAGGATTAAATAATAAAAATGTTACAATATGAAAGACATACATGTGTACATATGTATATCAATTCTGTTAAAGGATATTAAAAATTGAAGTAAACAATTTTTCTTGTGTTTTATGAACAACAGGGTTTTTTTTTATTAAATTGAATTCTGGCCATCAAAGTTGGTTACAAAAAAAATTTTGGAAAAAATAAAAACAACTTTATAAACCATTTACAACTTTAGCTGTGATGTTTGTAACATGGATAACGATTAATAGGAGTTTGAATTGCCTGTGTGAGCGTGTGTGTGTGTGTGTTATGTAGAATAGTTAATAGCTCTAAATGCTTAAAATATCTATACATACCCCATTGGACCTAAGGTTCATCTATACATATAATAAAATAGTAACTCATATCCGTCTGTCTGTCTGTTTTTCGTTTGTGTTCGCATCACGTAAAAACTACTGGATGGATTTTAACAAAATTGTGTGAGGATACTTTTTAGTATCCTGATCCCAATATAGAATACTTTTTTTCCACAAAAATATCTTATTTCCCAGAGAAAAAGGAGAAAAAGCAGTGAAAACCGCAATTTCCAATTTAAAGGTACAGAAAATTTTGGTTTAAAACTGAGATATTTTCAAAACGGTTAATTTGCAATACACTTTTTCATTTTTTTTATTTTTCTAGTACACAACAGATGGCGCTAGTTGAATAAAATTTGTATTTTTACTTTGTGGAATAACATTGTTATTAAAACATTTTAAACACTTCTTACAGAGCTTTACAATAATTTTTAGAATTTTTTATAAAGTTTAGAATTTTATCCAGGGATGGGTACCTTTATATAAAGTAAATACATAAACCACAGCTGAAGCACTATAAAAGTAAGACTCTTGCAATTGGTGTGGACTACTTTCAAAGCAAAATCGAGCAAAATATTGCCAGGACGCCGACGACTATGTACTTACGTCACCAATAGCTATAGATGAGGCACAATTTTCGATGAACATTTGTGCGTAAGCGTACAACTTTGAGTCTTACCAGCAGTAAATTCAACTCTATTCATTTACATTTTTCTCTATTGGCTCCAATTCCCCACTAGCTCGGCCTTTTATTAAATGAATATGTATGGAAAATGCTGCTGTAGACAGGGTTCAAAGTTTGGCAAAGAAGGTCACTTAAAAAATAAAAAGTTGGGATAGGAGAAAGAACAGAGCCTCAAGATACCCCTGAACTAATCTTAAACTCGTTTGATGACATCCCATCCAAGAAATGACAACTCGTATAGTGCGATCTCTGAGAAAGCTTCACATAAATATCAATTATACATTAAAGCACTACATGTGAACAAAAGAACGAAGCTCATAAGATGCTCATTATAATATTTCATTGAATTAATGTTTGTACATTGCACACGAGCAATGATGAGTTCATAATAATAAACAGCAAATTCGAGCGAGCTAAATGCGATGAGCTTGCAGAGTTTCGATAAGCAAGTTTGAATTTAGCTCTTAAATTGTTGCTGGCTTATCGACGTACACCTTTTCCTTCAAATAACCCCAAGGAAATAAATCCAACGGAGTCAAATGACATGATCTTGGCGGCCAATTAACGCTACCACGTGAGATAACACGGCCAATGAATTTGTTGCGCAAAAGAGCTATTGTTTCGTTAGCTATATGACAATTGGCATCGACCTGTTGAAACCACATATCGTCCACATCTATATCTTCTAATTCGGGCCATAAAAGGTTTGTTATCATCTCACGATAGCGAACACCATTCACAGTAACTGCCTAACCGCCCTCATTTTGCTATAAATACGGCCCGATTATGTCGCCAGCCCATAAACCACACCAAATAGTCATCCTTTGTAGATGCATTGGTTTTTCGACATTCACTCTTGGATTATCATTCGCCCAAATGCGGCAATTTTGCTTATTCACGAATCCATTGAGCACAAAATGTGCCTCATCACTGAAGATGATTTTCTTCGAAAATTTATCATCCAACGTTGCCATTTCTTGCCACCATTCTGACCATTGACGACGTTTGGAATGATCAAGAGGATTTAGTTCTTGAGTCAATTGCACCTTGTAAACGTGTAAATGTAAGTCTTTATGCATAATGTTGCAGCAATATTTTCTGCAGCACGAGCTGTAAGAGCATGCACTGGTGTTTTCACATCTCCTAAAGACCCGGTTTGCTCAAATTTTTGCACGATTTTTCCGATTATACGCACATTTGGACGATTAAATTGACCGAAAAAATCACGAAGTGCACGATATGCATTTTGATTTGAACGCCCATTTCCATAATAAGCCTGAATAACTTCAACACGTTGCTCGATTGTGTATCTTTCTATTGTTCAAATTGAGTTAGTCTGAAATTGAGAAATGTCCAATTAAATGAAAACATCCTCTGACTTGGTCATCTCATTGCGTTTATGTAACGAACAGGGGTTTGTACACTAATAGTACTCGTATATAATGAGAAGGTATGTTTTCAGTAAGCTAGTTTGTATTCGAGTATGTCCACTTACTCATGAGCTTATGAGCACACGGATTAGATGAGCTTGTTCATGCAACTGAGAGAGAGAGAGCTAAGTTTGTGTGAGTTCCATAATGTCTTGCCTAATACTGTATGTATAAGTGATCCATTATTATTCAGAAAATCATTTACAACAGAGCTACAGACAGATCGATGTTGCCAACTATTGAGATTAAGAAAATGTATACAACATCCACAAATGGTTTGACCACACTATATTGCCTGAATCAAGGTGTAGGGTACACAAAACTAGATTTTGGCTATGAGTATTGAGTAAAATAGTATGAGAATGCTCGAGAGTAACGGGTAATTAATTTCGAATGCAAAACAGAGCCATATTTACAGCTGTAAAACACAGCTTCTTCTGCTTGCTGCTCGTAATTTTCAAAAGTGGGCTTGAGAAATTAACAAAGAGGCAAAAAACCAAACCAGAAAAATAAAACGAATGAATGTACAGAAGGGCTACTGTCACACATTCAAACAAATGATAGTTGGTTGGTCTAGTCAAATGTGGTTGCATGCAAAAACAGCAACAAGAATTATGTTGCATGTCGCACTTGAAACACAAATGAAGTTACAAATACGTACAGCATACAAAATGTAAAACAATTGCGGATAGACAAATTTACAGATCGAGAAAATGAGACAGAAATAAGAAGTTTTTTTAAACAATGCCAAAGTAAATATTCCAACAATGTACTTGTCGTTCTTGTATAGTCTCACATACACAGATAGATGGCAAACGTTCTTCATTTCAACTGTGGTGGAAGAAGAATTATGCTCCAAAAAGTATCTATTCAATTTACATTCTAATCGAGAATAAAATGAAAATTTCACTTTATACGCAGTATGCCACATGCAATCACACACACACACACTCTCTCTATATAAACTAAAGTACAACTGATTGTTTGAGCGAGTGTAAATAGCAAATGAATTACTTGAACATTGCGGAAGATACAGAAGCAGCATGTTTTTGTTTGAAATTGCAATGGAAAATGAACATCGTCGTTGTTGTGGCTGAGGAAAAAAATTAAGTACTTGCAACAAGAGGAAGAGGACCAAGTAACAATAAATTGTAACAAATTTACGACATGCTGCAACGCCAACCAAAATAGGAAAAACATATGCTGTATGCACACACACATACATTAGTGTGTATGCTGTATGCAAGAGTTTAAGTACTAGAAGGCACTCGAATATTCCAATATTTGTATGGCTTACTTTTCTATCTGCCTTTTTTTTTGTTTGTTTGTTAGTTTTGTATATTAAGTTACTTAGGAACTAAACACATACACACACACACACACACATACTTACACTTATTTATGCATGTTTAACTGACTTATGGCACGAGCATGCACATGCACCCACACTACTCTTCAAGGCTTTCGTCAACCAAAGAACAAAAACCTCAACCAATAGACAGACAAACAGACGGTCTAGAGGACAGTCGGGTAAAGCCATCAACCACCTGTTGGTTGTTGCATGTTTGCCTTGAAAAAAAGCTTCTCCTCTTACCCTTTTTTTTGTGTTTTAAAACTTTAATTTATCTTGTTGGAAATTTTAAATTTCTTAATTCAAACTTTAATAGAGCAAGCATATAAAGAGGTGTTGCCACAACTTGTGTGATAAAAACTTAGAAAGGACTGATGTTAAATCTTTATGTAACTGATTTCAAGCAAAGAGCATTATTTAGTTCTGTAATCGCGCTACAAAAAAATTAAAGTAAAACTTTTAGAAGTAACAGCAACTTAGAAAGAAAAACGACAGCAGTAAGAAAAACTTGTTTGTCACGATAAAATAGAAGGAAAGTTATTGTTAATTTGAGAAATTAATATATAAACTTAAAGTTTTTCATTATTTATTAGGTTTCTTCGTTCTTTTTAGATGAAGTTAAATTTTTAGATTTTTTTTCTGGGAATTTACGATTTTTTTTGGGAATTCATAAATTTTTGATCACTAATGATTTTTCTATTAGTCCAGATATTTAAGCTTTTTGGTTAGATTTTAATTTTTCATTAAATTTTTCATTTTTTCTGACGATTTTGTAAATTTTTGTTTTCAAACTTAACACTGTCTTTAACGTTTATTTTTTTGGGGAATTTTTCCTTTAGGAATTTAGTTTTTGTCAAGTTTTGATAATTTGATAATTTTTTTTTTTAATTTTTTACTGAAATTTTCAATTTACGAGGACTGTACAAAAGAAAAGGTGAATTTTGAATTTTCGATTATCGAAATATTTGGATTTCGATTATGGAAATTTTCGAAATTTTTGTTTTGGTTTTGATTCTTGCACAAGCTGTATTTAATCGGTACGTAAGCTAAGATCCTTCCGTTGAATTTTTCTCGTAGTCGAAGGATAAAGGCCAACCATTTGACAACGATTGTTGCTGGTTTTGAAGCGATTATGTCAACCATTAAATGGACAAAATGGTCTAAGAACTCTGCGAAGCGATTTATTTTTATACCCTTCACCACAGGTGGAAAGGGTTTTGTCCGTTTGTAATTGCTACAATATTTATTTCCGACCCCATAAAGTATATATATTCCGGATCCTTATAGATAGAAAAGTTGATTAAGCGACGTCGGCCTTTCCGTTCGTCTGTCTGTCCGTGTTCGGATTGAAATGTCCTTTTTCAAGGCATCAGACGAGGTACAGAATATTTAATCCCACCAAATCTACCAGGCATAGTTTCAAAAATTTTAGAATTGCAATTCAGCAACATCAGACGATTCTATTCGAGGCTGCGGGCAAAAACCCACGCCCACCTATATTTTTTCACATTGTTTTTATTTTAAATTTTTTTTTTTTTTTTGGTTAAATGAATATTAGACCGCGACAAGTAGATACAGATCTCGGGGGATCAATAAACCCCTGTGAGGGGTTATTTTATGTTTGTTTTTAGGCTGGTAAGGTTTTTCTGTTTTGATTTGTATTAAAGGCCTTTATAGAAAGCATTACACATAGAAGTAGCCAATAGACCGACAGGGTGCCCACTAGTAACCAAGAGCAATAAAAGGGCACATTAGGGGGTGTCAAGAGAATAGAAAAAAAAAAAAATTTCAATGAAATTTTTATAAAAAATTTTACAAAATTTTCACAAAAAATTAAAACAGAAAATTACTAAAAATTTTCACAAAAATTTTTATAAGAATTAATCAAAAAAATTTTAAAAAATTATTGCAAAAAAATTTTACATCAAATTTTCCCAAAAAATATACACAAAAATTATCTAAAAAATTTTTTAAAAATATTTTTACAAAAAAAATAAAAAAAATATAAATAATTTCAAATAGTTTTAAAAATATTTTTAGAAAAAAACTAAAAACATTTAAAAAAAAGAAAATTATAAAAAATTTAAAAAATTATAAAAAATTTTTACAAAAAAAAAATGTTCAACCAAATTTTCAAAGAAACATAAGAGGGTAACATAATATTTATAATTTCTATGGTGAAGGGTATATAAGATTCGGCATGTCCGAATTTTGCACTCTTACTTGCTTTTTTTTGTCAAATTAAATTTCCACATTTTAAAAGCATTATTCTGACGTTAAACGTTTCAGGATGACTCGACCAACCCTGCTGAACAGAAATGTAAACACAGTTTGACATTCTCAGCTATCAAATCATTGCTAGCGATATCGATAGTTCTTGTGCAGCTAATAAAAACACCCGATATTACTGTCGCACCAATATGGGAGCTATCATGCCCACTATCCCAATCCAATCTATGTTTTGTTAGGCTATGCTCTTTAGCATGAGGGTTACTTGTGCAAAAATTTAGGACTCTACCTATTGCAGATCTCGTGGTAGACGATAATAATTTTTCACTTTTTTTTTATAAAAGAGAAGTAACACTCAGGCAATTAATGCCTATATTAACTGTGTTACTTCCTTTGGAAAGGGATAGTAGTAGACAAGACAGATGGTTAGTGTGATAGTAAAGCTTCACATCTGGCAACACTGCAATTGCACGTAATGATTATTTTCAGAACAGTATTGCAGCGCCTCTGGTGTAATTTAGGCGAATTAGTTTCAAGCTGCATAGCCAATTTATAATTATTTTACTTCGCCGACGATTTAGTGTTATGTGGTAATACCGGCGAAGGAGGGCGCTGTGATATGCATTATTATAAAGAAAAATTAATACATATCAGAAAAATTTATGTTGCCTCGGCTGAGTAGTGAACTGGTGACCATTGCTTAGTAGTCAACGTGCTAACGACGTAAGCTACAGCACCCCCTAAGTATGAGAGGTACCACGCTCAGTATTAAAATAGAGCCTATGTGTTGCTGAACTACGTATGGTGCAAAATTGCAAGGATATAGATATTAAAATTCTCTATATACTTAAAAAAGTGGGCGGGGTTAATTTTTATTTTCGTAAAAACCTAAATTGGATTACGATGCAGATTACCAACGAAGGACACTTGATTTTATTTACGTACAAACATTTTGGAAATTGTGTTTTCAGTCAATGAATAAATTTTGAAATGCTTTGAAAGTAATCCACACCTAAGTTTAAAACACTTCCGCATTTTCTTCATATAAAGGTTTCCATCCCTGGAAAAAACCTAAAATGTATACTGTATAAAATTCTAAAAATTGTTTTTTGGCCAGCAAAAAACTGCACCTTATGGCAACAATTATTTAGCTGGCAACACTCGTTGGCAAGCATTTTGGTTTAACATATTTTAACTTAATTTTTGTTTTTTTTTTTTTTTGTTTTATAAAGTGAAGAACAAAAGCAAAAACTACTTGGAAGATTGCGGTCTTTAGGTTTGGCTTTAACTGTTTTCATGTTTTTTTTTACTTTCTTTTTATGTTATTTGTACTAAAATTCAGGCTGATATGTGTGTTTGTAGGTGGCAATGCAACATCATACACATGCATACTCGTACATGATAATTTACTAATTCACACAGAGCGAAGACAAACAGACAGACATATAGACTGGCATTTTATCTGACTGACATATGTTAGACATACATATAAATACATATTTGTGAGTAGGTTTCACAGCCATAAAGTAGATGAAATTTATATGTATAATTTTGGCATAGAATTTTATTTCTTACAGAAAGAGTTGAAAGTGAAAAAGACCTGCTGGGCTAATTATATTTGATTTGGAAATTAGTTGCATGACTTGTTTGTTCTTCTACTTCTGGCTACGATACTTGTAATGAAGATTTATTTGATATTTGTTTGTTTGTTTGTTTTGTAAGATTTACTAGCAAATATGATGATAATTGTCTAATAATTCTAGTCAATTAAACCAACAGAATGTCTTAATTATTAAAATTAATAACTATATTTTTGTTAGTCGTAAATTGTGATTTATTTACCTGGAAAATCAGTTTTAAAACTTCATTTTTATACCTATGAGATGTTAGTTTAAAATAGATTAAAATTATTGCTAGAGTATATAAGCAATTATTTTGTTATTTTTACTATAGTTTAAACCCAAAGAAAATTAGCTGAATAGTTAAATAAGAGTTTGTTGTCTACATAATCACTCTACAAAGCAGCATTGCAGCATGTATTACACTGGTCTGCAAAATTATTCCCTAAACATAAATATATGGAATATAGTGATCTCAACTTGTTAAACTCAAATCTGCTTTCAGTTTACGCGTATCACGTAACATTTTTTTTGTGGGCCTGGCTAATATTTTCGCCTAAACAAGGCGACCACGCTAACTTATTTCTAAATAACTCTTTAACCGATTGTTCGATTTTAATAATTTAAACACCAAAAGATGCGGGAGAGAATTATATGTAAGTCAACTTTACTCAATTTTTTTCGTTTTCAACTGTTTCGGAGTTATTCAAAAATTGGCGGCGAAAATGAAAAAAATAATTTAATGAAAAAATAAATTTTTTTTTGTTTTCAAAAACTCGCAAAAAACTTAAATCGGCAAATATTTTACATTTTTGTCCTTATTCGTAAAGCTAGGTATACTAGGAATAAAATAGGCCATAAATGATGAAAATCGATGCACAAATGTTGATTTTATTCACAATTAAGTGCACATTAACACATTAAATTTATTAAATATTCCCATATCAGTATTTTATTTAAATAAGAATATCTCGAAAACTAGACGTGATAGAAAAAATCTGTAAACAGATTTGGATTTAGCACGCAATAAAACCATTAAAACCACATAACAAGTTTCAAGCTCCCGACTTTCTTTGCCGACCATTGTTATTACGATAAGTACATATCTAATATTTTTATTTTATTAAATAAGAATATCTCGAAAACTAGACGTGATAGAAAAAATCCTTGAACAGATTTGTATACAGCACGTAAAAGTCCATTGAAATCACATAACAAGGTTCAAGCTCCCGACTTTTTTTTATTTATTTTGCCGACCAGTGTTATTAGATGTTAACTGGTTAACGAGAAGTAACAGCATCATCTGCTGCAAAAATCTAGTTGTATGTTCATCATCAGCACAGTATTGCAACACTAAATGGATTTTTCTTTTGTTTCTTGCTTTTTGCTCTTTAGTTTTAAGTGAATCAAAATGAAAATTATCCTAACAAAAATGTGCCAGGCACTACTTACTGCCACCATTTAACAACGCCAAACTTCAGATTATAGAGTTTAGTTGGTTCATATCTTTTTATGCTGTTTTTGTTTCTGCTACCAAATGTTACTTTTCTGCCTTTTTTTTTTGTTAGTTTCTTAAGTAAACTGTTTGGTAATTGAGTCTAGTGAGAAAATTCAAACAGGGTGTGCGAAGGTCTTTTGTAAATATACGGGATGGAGCAGTTGCTGCCGTAATAGTTTTATGTAACTCTACTCATTTGAAAGTTTTTTTTTTTTCTATTGTTGTTTTATTTAATTAACACTTACATTTGAATTCAATGGAGTCAAGTAGCTCTAGCAAATAATGTTGTAATACAGTTTTAAGTTTGTGTTTCTTTTTCGTTTAAAAAATACAGGGGTGTAGGTCATAAAGTATTCACATAAAGAGATGAAAACTATTTTTTTAAAAAAGACATGAGATTGTAAATTTTATATGTAAAAAATAATTACTGTCTTGTAATTGTGTAAATTTTTAGTTGGCAATTTGCATATGAAACTGTTATAGAACACTTTCACAATTTCTTATTTTTCTACATGACCTTCTTGGTCAAAATTTCAGCCCTATCTACTCTTTTGCATGATGGCAGCAGTTTTTCCAACCATTCGTATTCATTCAGTAATAGAGCGAACCATTTAAAGGAGAGGTCCAAGAGGCAACACCTGAATGATACACACAACCACGATCGCGAAACAATCTCCAAATAGTTACGCGAGCAGTTACATATTAAATGGAGATTCTGTGGAGACCTTAGCCTTAAGCAAATCTTAGCAGTTACCATAGACTCTGTGATGAGGAAGAATGTCGACTCAAGACTCAATAAAAGTAAATTTTCAGTTGGATACCAAAATTCATTGAGGATCGAAGGCGGACGAAAAAGTATGAATGAAGTTGGAGGTCTGCTTCGATATCCCCCTACAAAAAATGAATTGGAAGCTCTTGATGTTGTAATCATGAGAATCCAGCGTGATTTCTAATAGGCTAAACTCGTTTTTCATAGCTCAACAGAAGCTTCGAAGTGCCTTTGTTTTCGAAAAGACTTTTACGTCTTTTAAGGTACTTCACCCTATCTGATCTTCTTGCTATTTATATCACCTAAATCAACCCTAAAATGGAATACAATGTTCATGTATGGGTCCCAATAGTCTATTTTGGAGCTACTCGACTGCGTTTAGAAGACAGCGAAGAAGCTCGTTGCTTACAGTAGGGTATCCAACTCTTTTGGCTCACTGGAGCATCAACACAATGTGGGATGTATTTCCCTGTTTTTCGTTGTTGCAATGGAATGTGCTCTAATGAAATCAGGAAAGTTTTTTTCTGATACCCAAAAATTTTGAGTACAACTCTCTTTTTAGTAAAAGCTCATCTAATTGTGGTCGACTGCCAGTGAATCGTACTACGAGTTATAAGATTGTTGTTTTTTTTCCCCCGATCAGTTCGTATGGGCAATAAACTACCTGCAGTTGTCTTTTCTGCCAATTTCAATATGAAAAAATTAGCAAGTAAGAGTGCAATATTCGGCCGTGGCGAATCTTATATATACCTCATCTCGGTGATAGGAAAAAATTTGTTTAACTTAAGATACAAAGTCATTAAATTAAAGAACTGCGCTTTTTTCCATTAATCGTATACGGTATATGTACATATATCGGCACCTAAAATTTTTAACCATGTAAATGTTATAGAAAATTTTTTTGTAAAAATTTTATAAAAAATTTTTGAAAAATTTACAGAAAATTGTTTTTGTAAAAATTTTATGGAAAATTTTAATTTAATTTTTTTTGAAAAATTTAATTAAACATTTTCTTTTTAATTTTATAAGATTATTTTTTTATAATTTTTTTTTTTTTTTTAATTTTATAGAACTTTTTTTAAAATGTTGTAGAATTTTTTTTTGTAAAAATGTAATAATTTTTTTTTAATTTTATAGAAAATTCTTTGTAAGTATTTTATTTAAAATTTTTTGTAAAAATTTTATTAAAAAATTTTTTTATATATTTTGCAAAAATTTCTTTAAAAATTTTTTATAAAAAACTTTTTGTGAAATTTTTTGAAAGTTTTTTTTGTTTAATTTTATTGAAAATTTTTTGTAAAAATTTGATTAAATTTTTTTTTATTTTTTTATATATTTTGAAAAAACTTTTTGTTAAAATTTTTTTATAAAAATTTTTTGAAAGTTTTTTTTTTAATTTTATGGAAAATTTTTTGTAAAAATTTGATTGAATTTATTTTTATTTTTTTTTTATATATTTTGAAAAAAATTTTTAGTTAATAATCTTGGAAAAGTTTTAGTTAATTTCTTGGAAAATTTTTTATAAAAAAGTTTTTGTAGAAATTTTTTATAAAAATTTTTTTTAAATTTTTTTTGAAAATTTATTTCAAAATTTTTTTAAAAAGTTTGTTTAAAGTTTGTTGTAAAAATTAGGAGTTTCCTGCAATCTGTGAGAAAAAATTTCTAATAAAATTTCCACATATTAAACCTACCCCCCAATTGGCTATTGACTGCTCTGGACCCTGTGGGTCTATTGGCTACCTCTCTATGTATTGCTTTCCATAAAGGCCCTTAATACAAATCAAAGTAAAATCAAACTAAAAATAAACACAAAATCGACCATTGCAGGGGGTTATTGATCCCCCGAGGTATGTATGCACTCGTTGCGATCTATCTGTCGATATCTAACATTAATTATATTGCAGAAATTACACACGGAATGACAAACTTATATAATTATATCTTTTCCACCTGAGATAAAGGGTATAATAAAAACAACCTGAAAAAATCTAGGTAGAAATGATTTTTGCCCGTAGCCTCCAATGGGTTTGGTCTGATGTTGCTGAATTGAAATTCCAAAATTTTCGAACCTATGTCTGGCAGATTGGTGTGCTTCAATCTTCTGTATCTCGTCTGACGCCTTGGAAAATGACATTTCAACGTCAACATGGACAGAGGATTGTGTTATCATGTATCTGTTTTGCTTTCCAGCCACGAGCTTGCCCGCATTTATTTATACCTTGGCCCCTTATGAGGTTTATAAATCACAACCCATTACAAGACCTTAGCGATTCCTGTTCTATTACCAAGTGCATGGTCAAGCTTTCACTGAGCAGTCTCTTCATCTTATGCTAGTTGGGGTTACTAGTGTTGTCTATTCTTAAAATTCTTAAAAATTCAAACAGTTGAAGCGGTATTGTTTTCAGAAAATGCTCTTCTCATTCGTCAGAAATTGCTGGCTTGTTTGGATAACCCAAAGACCCGATAACCTGAGGGAAATAATCAAAGGTTATTAAAATGAACGATCTTTATGAAAAATTGCCTGTAAATAACTTTAAACATGACATTACATGTAGTAAGAGGAAATGATTCCACCTGCCTGAGAATCTTTTGGGGACTTTTCTCATTCTAAAAGCAGCATTTTTTGCTTTTTGACGCAATTGCGAAACGGCATTAAGATTTTCGAAGGAAGTTAGCATAATATGGAAACGTTGGTCAGAAGTTAGTCTATTCATAATTAAATGTTAAATCATAATGAGCACAAATAATAAATGAATTGCGAGATCTGACAACAATTCAATTTTTTCGGAAACCGAAGACTTTAAAAAACACCCTTTATAATCTTACTAATATTTTACCAAGTGAATAAAGGAAAGCCCTTAATTTCGACGAAAGCTTATGACAAAAAAAAACCTTCTAACTCCCTGCTAGTTATGCAAACAAAATTAATTATTTTTATTTAAAAAAAAAAAGTAATGGGAAGCCTGATAATTTCTTTTTTATGATCATCTGTAAAGCTAAAAACTTTATTTCTTTTCTCACACAAACCCAAACCCACAATACACAATCGTATGCAAAAACAGTTTGGAATCAAAGGTAGCAGAAACACAGCAGCTGCTACAAGCAGACAGCTCCAGCAATAACCGAAAAGACGTTTAAAGTTGGCACGCCCAATCATTTGCTAAAGCAAGTTAAAGTTAACAATATTATTGCAACATAACAACAGCATTATTGCTTGCCACAAATATTAACAGTAATATGCTGTAGTACAAATTTGAGCAGATACAGCTTAAACTCATAGAAACTGCTGTTGTTGCTTGTAACTGGCGTTAGTTTAAATTGCAGTCTCTTCATGATGGTGACCACACTATAATCTTGTTCACATATGATTTCAATTACACAGCACTAGTTTCAAAAATGCAATGAATAATCACTAACACAATCTTGTGAGTAAATTTACACACTTATATGCATTTGTATGCCAATGTATGTATGTATGTATGCTTTACTTATGCACATGCAGTGTTAGTTTGTAAACAAATTTAAGTAAAAAGTTTCATTAGAAATTTTACCAAAGAAGAAACTAATATCTATCAGAAACTAATATCTAAATGAATGCAGGCTGATTTGTAAAGCGCTAGTCTATCGGTCTGGGGGTTGTGGGTTCGATACCCGCCAAAGACTCTGCCAACAAACAAGTAGCTTTGCAACTAGTACTGTTAAAAAAAAATACTAAATTGAGAAATGAAAATAATTTTTGTTGGTTTTTAAGCTGGTAAAAAGGCTTTTATAAAAACAATATACATAGAGGTAGCCAATAGACCCACAGGGTGCGCACTGGTAAACAGGAACAGTCGAGGGGCTCATTGATGATGGTGTCAGTATGAGAAAATTTCGATAAATTATTTAAAAAAATCCATATAATTTTTACTAAAACATTTCTTATGTTTTACAAAAAATTTTCGAATAAATTTAAAAAAAAATGTTCGAATAAATTTTTAAAAAAAATTTTCGAATAAATTTTTAAAAAAAATTTTCGAATAAATTTTTAAAAAAAATTTTCGAATAAATTTTTACAAAAAATTTTCGTATAAATTTTTACAAAAAATTTTCGTATAAATTTTTACAAAAAATTTTCGTATAAATATTTACAAAAAATTTTCGTATAAATTTTTACAAAAAAATTTCGAATAAATTTTTATAAAAAAATTTCGATAAACTTTTACAAAAATTTTTCGATAAACTTTTGACAAAATGTTTAGCAAAAGATTGTTGATAAAATTTTTAGAAAAAAATTGTTGATAAAATTTTTAGAAAAAATTCGTACCTTTAAAAAAATTTTTGGAAAAAATTTTCAATAGAATTTTTATAAAAAATATTTGATAAAATTTTTGTACAAAATCTTCGATAAAATTTTTATAAAAAATTTTTAATACAATTTAAAAAATAAACGATAAAATTTTTACAAACATTTTTAAAAAATACAAAGATATTTGATAAAATTTTTACAAAAAGAAAAATTCGATAAAATAAAAAAAAAAAATTCGAAAAAAATTTTATAAAATTATTTCAATAGTATTTTTACATAGAAACTTCATACAATTTTTACAAAAAAAATTTTTGGTAAAGCTTTTACAAAAAAAAAATTATATGTACATATCGTCGCGTTTCTTCTTAAACCACGTAAGCGTCATTTTTGCGAAATTGACTTTTTAGGTTTTTATGGTAGAAAATAACAGTTGATACCAGACTACATTCTCATCTTAACAAGTTTGTATGCAAAATAAATAAATCCATTTCAAAACCTCGTAAGCGCCATACAAAAACGATTATTTTGACTACATCATAGCTACATGGCTACACGACCACCGTTGTGGATGTATCCAGCTAAGGCTAATTTTTATTTTTGTTTGCGACAATTTCATTTTATTAAACAAAAGAAAATGTCACAAAATTAAAAATACAAATTTATTTACAATCAAAAGGTTTTGAGCAAATAAATGTATTTGTTTTGATATCATAGAAGTATTTTTTGAAAAAGTAATTTTTTTTATAAGTTAAATATGTATTTCGACAATATTGTCATAGTTTTTAAGTATGTCGTTGTCGTCTTCAACATAATTCAGTACCTGACTACATGGCGACGATTGTAGCCCACGGAATTTGTAGTCGTGTAGCGGTGTAGCCGCTGTTGTCTATGTGTTTAAAGCTTCAACCACAAATTTTTTTGTATTTGAGATTAAAAAAATTAGTAAAGTTTCAGACCAATTGAAGCATTTTTGGTAAAGTAAAAAGTTTTTTTTTTTTTTTAATAAATATTAAAAATAAACGTTAATTTGCAATTTGCTATTTGCACCAAAACCACGTAAGTGAAAGATTTGGCTACAGTTAATTTTAAGTAACAATTTTTTTTTAAAAAAAGTTTCTATACCCTTCAAAAAAAAAAAATTGTTTAAAAATCCGTATTAAAGAAGTTATTAAGTTTTTTTCGTTTTCTGAAAAACGATTTCTTGGCGCATACGTGGTTTAAGAATAAACGCGACGATATGTATGTATATACATAGGTTTTTAACTACAAATAAAATTTTTTAAAATTTAAATTAAATTTTATTAATGTCAAATTTAATTTTGTAAATATAAAATTCAATTTCAATTCATATTTATAGAAAATTTAATTTTCAAAAAATTACCATAAAATTTTTACAAAAAAAAAATTTTCAAAAATGTTTAAAAATAATAAATAAAAAAATAATAAATAACATTTTTACAAAAAATTTTCTATAAAATTAAAAAAAAATCAATAAAATTTTACCAAAAAATTTTCAATTAATTTAATAAAAATTTTAAATACATTTTCAATAACATTTTAAAAACAAATATTCTTTAAAATTTTTGTAAATAGTTTATATAAATTTTTAACAAAAAAAAATTTGCAACAAATTTGGTACAAAAATTTTTTGGTAAAATTTGTTTGAAATTTTTTTTTAATTTTGTAGAAAATGTGTTGTGAATATATTATTTTTTTTTTTGTAAAAATTTTATAGTATTTTTTTTTAAATTGTATATAAAATTTGTTTTTTAAATGTTATTGGAAGTTTATTTTAAAAATTTTATTGAAAATTTTCTTTTCAAATTTTATTGAAAACATTTTGGTAAGATTTTATTGATTTTATATGAATTTTAATTGAATTATTTTTGAATTAATAAATTAATTATTTAGGCTTAAGTTCTTAATTATAAAGAGATAAAGACAAATTAGATACCAGCAAAGCAGAATGCATTTTCTAGACAGCTACGTCCGTCATCAGTACTCTTCGTATCGATCTACCCAGTAGTGTCAATTGTTATTAATTTTCTAATTAAACAAACTTATCAAAGAAATAGAACATGAGAAATTTTTAATTTTACATTTATTTCATAGGAGATAGAGCTTTTTTTCTTTATCTCTTTATAATTAAGAACTTAAGGCTAAATAATTAATTTATTTTATTGATTTTATTTAGTACTTTTTTGTAAAAATAAAATTATTTTTTTTTTTAATTTTCTATAAATAGGATTTAAATTTGATGTTTGAATTTAAAAAATATAAATTTTAATTTAAAGTTTATAAAATTGAATTAAGAGCTAAAATCCTATATCTTTATAATATAAATATAATAATAATAATTTTTGTAATAATTTTTTTTTTTTTTTATATTATTTTATTCTAATGTGTTTGATTTTTGAAGAAATTTCCCTTGATTTAAATTTTTTATTAATTATTAAATCATAAAAAATTACACATTATTTATACCAACCTCCCATCGTACAGCTTTACGCTTCTTATCTATTTCTATTTAATTTTTTATTTCATACATTAGATTGAAGTTTTAGCACAATTACAAAACAGAAGAGTAAACCAAAGTTCAAAGAAGATAAATGTTAAATCAATATCAGATCGATGCTGCGACTTGCAACTAATTTCCTGCAAAATATTACAAATATACACAGAAGCAAATTTTTAAAAATATACGGAGAGAAAAAAAATTTTGCACCAATTTAAGGTTAGAAATTAGTTTCTTTTATTAATTCAACTATTTAATTAAATAGTACCTATATTTTTTGTTCTTTTTTCATTAAACATATAATAGAATCAATTAAAAAATTAATCAAAATTGTATCTGAAACTAATTAAAACTTTCAATAGGTGCAACATTTTTTTTCTGTGTACCTTTCATTTTCAATTAATATTTAATAAGAGTAAGTTAAAAAGAAATATTATATATAAATTATTATCGAGATCAATAGATGCATTTTCAATAATTTTTGTGAAACCACGCAAATCTTGCAACAAACCACAATTCTAGTTTAAAACACTTCATTTGTTGCCACCACATTCTTTTATAAATTGTGTAAAAGCAAAAGAGTCTTCTCAACGCATTCACACACACACTAAGGAATAGGTTCCTGGGTACCTAACGATATAAATAAATAATAAGTTAAGGATGAATGGACGGACGGACGGACGTACAAACTGACTGACGACTGACTAACATACTAGTTGGTTGCAGTGATAACGATTTATTGCAAACATAACACATGCGTAAAACTACATTTAAACTATTCCTAAGCCAACAACAAAAATTTATTTTGTGGTGTTGTTGTTGTTGCTGCTGCTGTAGCATTAAAATTTATTTAATATCGATTCTGCTGGGGACTGCTAAATTCTAAATTCTATTTTATTTCATTTTGTTGTTGTTGTCCAAAATATTTAATGCCAGAGGTGCGTATGAGTGCATATGTTTGTTTGTTTGTTGGTTGGTTGGGTGTATGTGTGAGTGATTATGTTTTTCTACCATATGACTGGTTGGTGTTTTAATGTTTTCGTTCGTTTGGTTCAGTTTGTGTTGGTTGTGCTGGCTGACTATGGTGGTGTATGTTGCATGGATTTGAAATTCCTATGCAGCAGGTGTTTAGCAAAGGTAATTGATATTCAACACACAAATGACCAAAAGCTCCAACAAACATTAAAGAATATAAATGTACAATGAACGATGAACAGCAGCAACAATATCCCCATAATCATCAACATGTAGAGGGAAACAATAACAATTTTGTGTAGTTAGAGCAGCACTTAAGCCAGAACAAAATTTTTAAGAAAATCCAAGCAAAGGCAAAAGAGAACAGCTACGACGAGTAGAAGTAATCACAGCAATTAAAAAAAAGACACAAAATATAACGAGTATTGCTGCAATGAAAGTTGGGCAAAAAATACCGATATCGATGTTTGTATTAGCGATGTATATTTAACAGTATCGAAATTCGATAGGGGACCGCGTAAATAGATAGAGACCTAAGGGTCTGGTCACAGTGTTACCAGAAATTGTACCTGCAAAATCTTCAAAATTGGACTAAAAAATCTGCAATATCTGGATAAAATTGTTTAAATAGCCAACAAAATCTGGTTAAATAACAAAACACGAAAAAAGGACAAAAGTCCGTGACGACCTATATTTTATATAAAAATCTTATTTTTGCTGTATCTTCTTAAATAAGTTTATAATCGAAAAAAGGACAAGAATCCGTGATGACCTATATTTTTCATAAAAAATCTATTTTTTTTATATGAAAAACTTATTTTTGCTGGATCTTCTTAAATAAGCGTCTAATCGAAAAAGAGACAAAAATCCTAAATGCATTTTTAGTTTTTCATATAAAAAATCGATTTTTTTTAATAAAAAACCCTTTTTATGAATTTTTATAAGTGATCACAGTTTTTTGTCCTTTTGGCTGTAGGACGCTTAGCTAGAAAATGCGTTTTTAGTTTTTCATATAAAAAAACGATTTTTTTAATAAAAAACCCTTTTTATGAATTTTTATAAGTGATCACAGATTTTTGTCCTTTTGGCTGTAGGACGCTTAGTTTAGCTAGAAAATTAGTTTTTAGTTTTTCATATAAAAAAAACAATTTAAAAAAAGCCTTTTTATGAATTTTTATAAGTGATCACAGATTTCTGTCCTTTTGGCTGTAGGACGCTTAGCTAGAAAATGCGTTTTTAGTTTTTCATATAAAAAAACGATTTTTTTTAATAGAAAACCCTTTTTATGAATTTTTATAAGTGAACACAGATTTTTGTCCTTTTGGCTGTAGGACGCTTAGTTTAGCTAGAAAATTAGTTTTTAGTTTTTCATATAAAAAAAAACAATTTAAAAAAAGCCTTTTTATGAATTTTTATAAGTGATCACAGATTTCTGTCCTTTTGGCTGTAGGACGCTTAGCTAGAAAATGCGTTTTTAGTTTTTCATATAAAAAAACGATTTTTTTTAATAGAAAACCCTTTTTATGAATTTTTATAAGTGATCACAGATTTCTGTCCTTTTGGCTGTAGGACGCTTAGCTAGAAAATGCGTTTTTAGTTTGTCATATAAAAAAACGATTTTTTTTAATAGAAAACCCTTTTTATGAATTTTTATAAGTGAACACAGATTTTTGTCCTTTTGGCTGTAGGACGCTTAGCTAGAAAATGCGTTTTTAGTTTTTCATATAAAAAAACGATTTTTTTAATAGAAAACCCTTTTTATGAATTTTTATAAGTGATCACAGATTTCTGTCCTTTTGGCTGTAGGACGCTTAGCTAGAAAATGCGTTTTTAGTTTTTCATATAAAAAAACGATTTTTTTTAATAGAAAACCCTTTTTATGAATTTTTATAAGTGATCACAGATTTTTGTCCTTTTGGCTGTAGGACGCTTAGCTAGAAAATGCGTTTTTAGTTTTTCATATAAAAAAACGATTTTTTTAATAGAAAACCCTTTTTATGAATTTTTATAAGTGATCACAGATTTTTGTCCTTTTGGCTATAGGACGCTTAGTTTAGCAAGAAAATGCATTTTTAGTTTTTGATCTAAAAAATCGATTTTTTATAATAAAAGACCCCTTTTATGAATTTTTATAAGTGATCACAGATTTTTGTCCTTTTGGCTATAGGACGCTTAGTTTAGCTTGAAAATGCATTTTTAGTTTTTGATATAAAAAATCAATTTTTTTTAAAAAAACCCTTTTTAGGAATTTTTATAAGTGATAACAGATTTTTGTCCTTTTGCCTGTAGAAGGCTTAGTTTAGCTAGAAAATGCGTTTTTATGTTCATGATTTTTTTAAGAAAATTATATGAAATGATACAATAAATATTCAGAATCATTTATTAATATTTAACAGAAAAATATAAATATATTTAATCTTTACATGTGGGCACACGACTGACTGCCTGCCTAACCCAGCTATTATGAGTTCTAACCATTCACTAAAATTAACCTTGAGCTCAGAAGGTCTTTAACAAACCAGTAGTCCTTAACACTCAAGTAGCTCATCTTACAAGTCTTCGTGTTTTATTAACAGTGATTACTGTACAAAGTTAATTAAATTGTGTACTAATATTGGCGTCATGTATGTTTAATGATTTGTATATTCTGGTTCTGGTTTTTCCTTTCACTCTATACTTTTAGAGGGAAAACTCTTTGCAATCTTATTATCCGATTTAAGTTAACGACTTTATTTAGAGTCAACCATCTGCTGAATTCAATGGAAATGAACCAATCAATTTATAGAAAAACATACCTACATAAACATTAGTTAGTTTGGCCACCCTCATTTCATGCTGGGATTTTAATCCGTTTTTATGACAGTAGCCAGCTTGACCCATCATACAACAATTAGTTATAAAGAAGGGGAAAAATAAATATCAGGAACAGAATGTCAGAGGGTGGATTACTAAAGCTTAAAATAGGCTTAAATTTTGTTAGTATAAACAAACTTGGTAGTTAAATTTTTTAATTAACAAATTTAATTTGTGCAGAAAATAAATTAATGAGGTCTAGTACTACGATATCTTAAATACCTTTTCAAATGGTTTTTTGTATATTTAGTTATTAAATGTTACAATTATATTCTTACTTAATGTATCGTGCATAGTAACGAAGACCTTCACTTGTTGTAGTAGAACACCCATAGTCTTTGGTGGGAATCGAACCTACAACCCCCAGACTGGGCCACCCTTTTCAAAAGATATTTTATTTTACTTCACGACTTGTAATAGGAAATGCTGAATTTTCTATAAAAACGTCATGATACCTTATGACATTATTCATATCTTCTTTAATAAGAGGCAACTTCAAGCAAGGCGAAATTACACAAGTTGGTCTCAAAAAAAAAAAAAAAAAAAAAAAAAAAACAAGTAAAAGTGCTATAAAGTCGTATGAGAAAAAATCATTATTCATGAGTTAAAGAAATAGAAGACAAATGAAAAAAATTCCGTTTGCTACAATTGTCGCCGTGGTGCCAGCTACTTAATGATATTGAAGCCGACAGCTACATCGTAAACTCTGACATTGTTGTAGAAATACTTATTTTGCTTTTATAAAATTAAATAACTTTTTAAAAAAAAAATTATAAATATTTCCTCTAAAAGTTTTTGTTTGTATATGAATTTGTAATTTACAATTTTGTGACATTTGCTTTTGTTGAATAAAATAGAAATTAGCCTAAGTTGAACAAAGCCACAACGGTGGCCGTGTAGCCATGTAGCTTTGCTGACTTCAAAATAATCGTTTTCTTTTTGACAGTTTGTAGTCGGTATCCTGATGATATCTATGTATTTAATGCACCTAGGTTTTAAAACAGAGATATCATCTATTTAAAAATCAAACGCATTTAAAAAAATATGTTACTCTATATACACACATACATACATATGTATATTCTTAATATTAAATATATGTTAAGTTACAGTCATGATTTTCATTTTCAAAGAAATATTGAAATTTTTGTTTTAATTTTTCGAAAATTGTGTGTAAAAATTTTTTGTAAAAATATTTTTTTAAAAATTTTTTGTAAAATTTTATTCGAAAATTTTTTGGAAAGTTTTAGAAAAATTTTTTTTAAATTTTTCTGTAAAAAATCTTTTTAAAATGCTTTGTAAATTTTTTTGTAAAAATTGTAAAAAAATTTTAAAATTTTTTTTAAAAAAATTTTTTCAAACATTTTTTTTTAAACTTTATTGAAATTTTTTTGTTAAATTTAAAATCAGAAAACCCTACCAATCTAAAAACAAACAAAAATCGCCCCTCGCAGGGGGTTATTGATCCCCCGAGATCTGTATGCACTCCTTGCGATCTACCTGTCGCAGTCTAATATTTATTTGACAAAAAAAGGCAAAACAGAATCATTAAAGCCGAAAAAAATTAAAAAAAACGTAAGAAAAATATAGGTGGGCGTGGTTTTTGGCCCGTGGCCTCCAAAGGAATGATCCGATGTTGCTGAATTGCAATACCAAAATTTTCGAAACTATGCCTGACAGATTGGTGTGCTTAAATTTTTTGTATCTCTTCTGGTGCCTTGGCAAATAACATTACCACACTAACACGGACAGACGGACATCGCTTAATCAACTTCTCTATGTATAGGGATCCAGAATATATATACTTTATGGGGTCGGAAATGAATATTGCAGAAATTACACACGGAATGACAAACTTATACATATATACCCTTTCCACCTGTGGTGGTATAAAAATATGGAGTGGCTACTCTCAACTTTACCATACCCAATGGAAACAGATATTTTTATGGATATGTAACGTAAAGAATATAAGTAAGTAAGGTATAATAATAGTTAATTATTTTCAGTTTGAGGTGTTAAGTAAACTACCCCTTGCCCCTTCCCGATTATGCCCAAAATTAATGCAGCTCTTTATCTCAATATACCAAAGGGATATACTGAATTTCATGTTTAAATGTCACACGGAATGACCTGTAAAGCGTTCACAAAATTTGGGACTAAGTAAACTACCCTTGCTCCCTCCCGATTATAACCAAAATTTATACAGCTCTTTATCTTCATATACCAAAGGTACAAACTCCACAAAAATAGTGGTATACACACCCACGCACCATCATTGCGAAAATAGCCAAAATGGATTCAGGAGATCTCAAAACGCATAAATCCTATACGTATGGTAAATTAAAAAAAATGAAATTTAGTGCGAATCCAAGTAAATATTCCAGTTTCCGACACCGAACAAAATGTATGAAATCGTCAACAGAAAACATAGATGACAAAAATACTGATAGATTTTTTCTGTTCGAAATATTGAGTAAGAATCGATATAAGTCACTTTACGCTTTAACCACGTTCGAAAATACAACAATATTATTTCCAAAGTGAATATATCGAATTTTCCGGAAAATCGCTTTTTCGCAGAATTTTTATATCGGCGGTCATGGAATTTAAAAAAATTCATTATCTACGGCTTGGAAACCCCGCACGTCATTGTGAATGCCAAGGCATTCATTGAACGTGATATTTTGGTGTGGATTTTATACTGATGGCATCATTGGCTTATATTTTTTCTTCAGAAATGATTCTGGAAAAGCATCGTACTTTTAAAGTAGAAGAAATGAACTTGAATAATCTTTGAGTTTAGCAGAATGGCACACCAAGTTACAAGCACTAATTTCAGTAAAAGTATTATCAGACGTCTTGGCGTTGTTAATTGGCCCGGCTCCGAGCTGAGATTTTTTCTATTAAACATATTTTTGTACAGTGTGGTAAAAGACCAACCAGAAACGAAACACATCCCTAAGGTTGTCAACAAAGTTATGTAAAACAGAACTGACGGCATAAGCTGTTACGAAGTCAGAACCGCTGCATTACGATAAAACTAAAATATCACATTAAAAACGATTACTTTGACGCCATCTCATCTATACGGCTACACAACCACCAAAGCTCCTAACGACCTTAGTGTCGCCTTCAATATAGTTATAGGCCATGTCACCATCATACTCAGTCGTACGATTTGTCAAAAATTGCATGTGTGCTCAAAAAGTATGATAGTGTGGATTAAAAGTGTATGTGTGTGACAGACTTTTTGACAGTCTGTACGACTTGATAATCTTCTAAAAAAAAAAATCATAAAATATTATTTTTCCATGCGATTAGAGTTGCAACACCATTTTGAAACGATTTTTAAGTAGGACAGAATAATGTCAGATTTGTTTACGATTAAATCGAACGATTATGTAGGATAGTGAATCCTGGCCTTAAGTAGCAGACTACACGACATCGATTGTAGCCCACGATATTTGTAGTCGTGTAGCTGTGTAGCCGGCCGCTGCCCTCTATAAGTTTAAAGCTCAAAATTTAGTAATTTAATATTTTAAATTTCAGTTTTATACTTTAACTGTTAATGAAGATGTTTATATCTCGCATACCTGATCAGAGATGGTAATGTTGTACAATTTTTACACTCACTATTTTTTTTAAATTTTACAAATGTTTCCAGCTTTCAGTTTAAGCCGATTTTGTATACCAACTGTAAAAATACTTGTTTTCAAAACGTTATGTCAAAACTCCTTTGGCCTCCTATTTATATTAGAAGAAAGAATCTGTTTAACAGCTGCTCTGTGACTGCTCGATGCTGAGTAGCCTGATTATTACTAACGGGGAATATTTAGAAGACTGTGAGCGTGCTGTAGCTTAAGTGGTTAGCACGTTGACTACTAAGCAATGGTCACGAGTTCAAATCTCAGCCGTGGCAACATCCATTTTTCTGATATGTATTAATTTTTCTTTATAATAATGCATATCACAGCGCCCTCCTTCGCCAGTATTATCACATAGCACTAAATCGCCGGCGAAGTAAAATAATTATAAATTGGCTATGCTAGTTTCAAACTAATTCGTCTAAATAACACCAGAGGCGCTGCAATACTGTTCTAAAAATAATCATAACGTGTAATTGCAGTGTTGCCAGAATCGAATCTTTACTATCACTAACCATCTGTCTTATCTACTACTATCCCTTTCCAAAGGAAGTACCACAGTTAATGTAGGCATTAACTGCCTGAGTGGTACTTCTCTTTTTTAAAAAAGTATATGGTCGTTGGGATGTCACAATGGGACTAGTATTCTCTGAGTGAACACGCTTCATACTAGCATCTCGCCTAACCTAAGAGAAGTAGTAAGAGATCTTTAAAAGGAGGAAGAATAAGCTATTAAGAGAAAATTTGTTTAAAAGCGTCGCTTTTCTGGTCGAATGAGTATTTGTTTCAATGGGTCGGAATTATTTCACTTTATTAAAATAATCAATTTTATTTGACCAAAAAACCTCTTTTGAAAAAACGAGATACGTACCTTCAGTATATGAAATGTTGAGTTTGATGATCAATAGGTTTCACGTCAACGACCAATAGATTAGTTCGCTAGATCGAGATATTTTAAGCCACTAAACAAAATTTTTATAGAAGAATCCTATCACGGAAAACCTGCGTTATAACCGAAATACTTGAAAAAGGAATTATAAAAATTGCTTTTATCTTTATAAGTGACAAATACTACTTTTCTTGTGTTTTATTAAAGAGATTTTTTTTTGTTTAATGGACGTGGTTCAAAAAAACTTTATTAGCAATTTAAACCAACTTATAACATTGTCCAACAGCATTTTTGGAACAGAATAGCAACCCTATAATTCTAAATGGGTATGTTGAGTAGATCATTTTTGTAGAACAAACTTATGGTCGAACACGTCTGAATTTTTTTTACAGTGGGTCAAAGTTTTCATTTTTTGGTCGAAGGGAGCATTATACTATATGCAAAAAATGCTGTAAGTTAATTGGATTATTTTTGTGGAAGATCTTAACCCTTTAACTGGTCTCTTTACGGGTCAATTTGACCCTTTATTAGAGAAAATCAAATAAAGCTCTTTACGCTTAATTAGTAAAATTATACACCAATATATATTAAACAGGTAAAAACGGCATCAAGTTCGGCCGGGCCAAACACTGAGTTCTCGCGTCTAGTCAGCTGTGACTTACAAATCGGCAAGCTAAATACAGGAAAGCATATTAAGTTTAATCTTTAATCCATTGTCATATTACTGCTATTTCCCAATTCCCTTTTACTCGAAAATTTGAAGCAAAAAAATAAATAAAATTTTTCTATAGAAGTTGGAGTGTAATTTTGCCAATTAAGCGTAAAGAGCTTTATTTACAACAATGGTGTCTTTGGTGACCCCCACTGAAATTTTCCGGCAAACATTTTCGTAGAATATTTTAATCCTTAAATGTCCTTTTTTAAAGGACATTTTTTGATTTTCTCGAAAAAAGGGTCAAATTGATCCATAAAGAGACCAGTTAGAGGGTTAAGATCTTCCACAAAAATAATCCTCATACAATTCCACAATACAACTCTTAACATAAGAATTCTCTCAGACATTAACTTACAGCATTTTTTGCATATAGTATAATGCTCCCTTCGACCAAAAAATGAAAACTTTGACCCACTGTAAAAAAAACTCAGACGTGCTGGACCATAAGTTTGTTCTACAAAAATGATCTACTCAACATACCCTTTCAGAATTATGGGGTCGCTATTCTGTTCCATTCAAAAAGTCTTAATTTGTTGGACAGTGTAATAAGACTAGTAGCTACAAACTGTAAAAACCTCCGATCTAAAAATTATTATTATTATTTTAAAAAAATGAAAAAAATGAAAAAAAAATTATCAAATAATGCAATTATAGCAACTTGAAAATTATTGCACGCATTGTCCATCCCAAACATCACGTAAATGAAACATTGTATTTTGTGTATCGCAGTTAAAATACAAGTTTTTATTTGTTTGCATGAGCAAGTTTTCTTCTTAAAGAAGTTAACAAACGTAATGTTGACAATCAAAATGTGACTGGGAAAAAAAAACTAAAGAATAAGCAAGAAACTACAACTTCAGTAAAATCAATAAAAAAAAACTAATTACTGAAAATAAGAAATATTAAAACGGTGAGGTGAATCTTTTTAGTGTGTTCTTTTCATAACCTTTAGCACAGGTTTGTTATATCATTTGTAATTTCTACAATATTTATTTCCGACTCCCTGTATCTGTATATGTGACCCGGTCTATGAAAAGGTGGCTTATGACTCAAAAACAAAATTTCGAAAAATTAGCTGTTGAAGATAAACAATGCATTTCGTCAGTTTCTTAGTAGTTTTTCTTTTGCATTATGAACAGTAATGCCCAAAAGGCAACCAAAAAATGTAAAAGAGCATAAACGAGATAAGTTTGTGTGTGTATCTCAATAAACAACTTTCTAGAACATATGAACTTCCTAGGAATGATTCTTAACACCGTTTAGGTAGCGCTTAGGTAGCCGCAATAGTCCAGGGCCATCAACATTACCTAAGCGCTACCTAAAAGGTGTTAAGAATTAGTCCTAGGAAGTTCATATGTTCCAGAAAATTGTTTATTGAGATCTTAGGTTCATTTTTGTAGTTGATTGTTTCCTTGAATTTTGAACGTTTGGCTACCTATGGACCTGAACAGGGAAAAAAAGGTAAAAAAAAATTGAATTTTTAAAGTTTTTTGCGATTTTGACCTTGAAGATGAAGTTTTTTTGATTTTATATGTTAACAATTTTTGTTCTTTATGACAAGAACTACAACTTTGCCCCACAGAGTATATCAAAATTTCAAACGGTTTGCAAAATATGAGCTTGAGGAAATTATCATTTTTTTTGCAAAAATGACATCGAGGCCCCTCATCTTTGAGGGCCCATAAAAAAAACCTGGAGTACTTTCGGCAAAACTGGGAGACAGGGGTCTTTTTTTTGGTCTTTTATCATGTAGTTGTGTCCGTATATGGTTATTTTTTCCGTGTTGCACTGTGCTATCGAAACAAAAGAAAAAAAAAGTGGAAATTTTTTTTTTCAGTCATAAGCCACCTTTTCATAGGCCGGGTCACATATGTTTATTTTGGATGCTTGTACATTGGTTTATCGGACATCTATTTAACGATATCCGTCTACGTGTGTTAAAACCTCGTTTACGAACACCCCAGATAACTTATTTAAGTTTTTAGTATATCAATTCGTTAGCTAAAGATTCGGAACTTTTGATATGAAACATCAGTGAAACCGGTCCATAAATTATGGAAATATAGTCGAAAAAAGGCGACCGCCTTTCTTATATTTTTCCAATGTGTACGGCCTTATCACAGCCGTTCAAAATGTAAACTTATTTATTATTGCACTTGCAGCATTAATAATAAATTAAAAATCAATTGCAATATGTATGTAAGGCTGCATCACAGATCGGACATATATTTCCACCAACTGTGCGATGTCTGAATGGGGACTAGAATTAACATTGCTTTCGAGTGGTGATTAAGTATCTGAAGAACTCTGTATTTGGTTTGGAATAATTATAATTGTTCGCTTCTTTCGTTGCTGTCACTGTCAAAGTTAAGGGTGCTGAATTTGCAAGAGAAATTTTTTACGCAATAAACTGTTATTGCTGGCATTGCACTCAACTTGATAACTGGTGGATTTATCTACTAGACAGCGACTACTGAGACGATGTTTGTAGTACATAATCAGCTGATTCATACTCATCGCTACTATTAGCCTCATCTGATTCCTGCATTCGTTGACGCAGACTATGTTGCAAGTCAATTGTATGTGGCATGTGAATGGGTTTTTAAATTGGTTTAACACTAACATAGCAAGGAATTGCAGCATCACTTGTCACCAATGGCGTAGAGGTAAAAGCTTGACGATCCAAATCTTCCAATGCTGAGGGAAAGATTAATACTCTTCTTTCCATTTTTATTTGTTCTCGTTGTTTAAGGACTATTTTGGGCTAATTGTTCGGTATTTGTAGCGACCAACATTTTCTGTTTCGCCTATTTCGTTTTCGTTACGTTTTTTTTCTTCTGTAGAACAGAAAGTAAAAGAAAATAGTTTTGATTTCTTTTAGATGATTGAAGACTAATATTTTTTAGGCTGTAAATAATTCAAAAGTTCGGCTAATTGTAAACAACACATCTGTATTTAAACAAGGAATTTTTAGAACGACTTCGATCTCTGGCCACTCCATAATAAATTTAATATTTTATGTGATTATTTATAAAGGGTGTTTTTTATAGAGGTATAGAACTTTAAGTTGCAATAAAACAACGACGGATTATTCGATTGACATGGATTTTATTTATCCGAAAGATAATCTTGTGGCATTACATTTTAAATATGATTTCAGGCATATGACCGCCACGGCTGGCGCGTATGTAGTCCAATCTGGACGTCCAATTTTCGATGATTTTTTCCAACATTTGCAGCCGTATATCGGCAATAACACGGCGAATGTTGTCTTCCAAATGGTCAAACGTTTGTGCCTTAACCGCATAGACCAATGACTTTACATAGCCCCACAGAAAGTAGTCTAGCGGTGTTAAGTCACAAGATCTTGGAGGCCAATTCACAGGTCCAAAACGTGAAATTAGGCGGTCACCAAACGTGTCTTTCAATAAATCTATTGTGGCACGAGCTGTGTGACATGTTGCGCCGTCTTGTTGAAACCACATCTCCTGGACATCATGGTTATTCAATTTAGGAGTGAAAAAGTTAGTAATCATGGTTCTATACCGATCACCATTGACTGTAACATTCTGGCCACCATCGTTTTTGAGAAAGTACAGACCAATGATTCCCCCAGCCCATAAAGCGCACCATACAGTCAGTTTTTCTGGATGTAACGGAGTTTCGACATACACTTGAGGATTACCTTCACTCCAAGTGCGGCAGTTTTATTTCATTGCTAAACAAAATTCGCTTATGAAAATCGGGAACAACGGTAATCTCGTTTTGGGCCCTATTTACACTATTTGCAAACGTTGTTCGGGCGTGAGTCTATTCATGATGAATTGCCAAACCCAACTGAGAATAAATCTCTGGACAGCTGTTAAATCGGTCGTCATCTTGAAAAGTATTGCCAACTTACAGTTCTATACCTCTATAAAAACACCCTTTATATCAAATATTACAATATAATTACAATTTATATTAAAAATTATTGAGCTTAGTAACGAAGACCTTCACTGCTGTGGTAAAACACCCAGAATCTTTACTGGGAATCGAACCCAAAACTAACAAACTCATATACTAGCGCACAACCTACTAGGCTAGGCACCCATTTAGGTGATTAATTTTTGATCGAAAATTTTTTTAATCGAAAATTCACTAAAAATCGTCTGGAGACAAATTTGTTATATTACAACAAAATCCATTGTTTATATAATCACAAAAAAAGATAATAATTTGAAACAAATTAAAATTTCCCCTCAAGATACAAGTTCAAGGACTAATTTTTTCCCTAAAATCAAGAAATAAGCGAATTTGATTCTATTCCACACCATGAAAAATTTATGACATTTTTTTAATTATATGCTAAACTCAACTTTTATAAACTCACAAAAAATAAATTATTCTTTAATTATTTTGAACAGTTTTTTTATATTGTAATTATACGTACATATACCCGTACTGTTGTGAAAAAGGGGAACATAACAGTGTATATCACTTCGAAGAAGGGTATATAAGGATTCTGCACGGTCGAATGTAGCACTATTACTTCTTTTATACTTTATTTACTCAGACATAAGAATAATAATAAAACAATGTCATCACTGTAATTCCCATCGAATAGAAGAAATGCAGACGTTCTTTAACAACAGCCATAAGGACACAATATTCTTACCAAAGACATGTTGACGATGACACAATAACAAATCATATTTTCTTGCAACAACTAGTTTTATTTAGTTTTTCTTTTATTTTTAATTTCTTGATAAAAGACAACTCATTAACTTAAAAGTTTTTTTTCTTTTAGTTGAGTGAATGAAGCCAACCAACCAACTTGCCCATGACAACATGGCATGTGAGTGTTGCAAACTATGAGTGGGTTGTTTGATAAGGAAATGAAAGCAACATTTTTTTTTGTATTTCTGTAACATATTCTGTAAATCTCTTTCATTATTACCAAAATTAAGAAATTCAATTAATGCTATAAACGACGAACTTCGCACAGTACGACGATTCGTTTCGTAAATACTTCATAATACTTCGTAATACAATAAGTACGAACAAAATTTAAAGAAATGGCAACAATTTGTCAGATCTCTGGTTTTCTCCGGACATTTGTATATTCTTTGGTACCAGATTATATCAAAATTCATTGTTTTTCTGATAATTTATATCCATTTTTGTATAAATTATGATAAATTTACACCAAATTTCATAAATCAACTAATATAATGGGTGATTTTTTTGAGGTTAGGATTTTCATGCATTAGTATTTGACAGATCACGTGAGATTTCAGACATGGTGCCAAAGAGAAAGATGCTCAGTATGCTTTGACATTTCATCATGAATAGACTTACTAACGAGCAACGCTTGCAAATCATTGAATTTTATTACCAAAATCAGTGTTCGGTTCGAAATGTTCAAATGTGACTAATTTTGTTCAGCGATGAGGCTCATTTCTGGTTGAATGGCTACGTAAATAAGCAAAATTGCCGCATTTGGAGTGAAGAGCAACCAGAAGCCGTTCAAGAACTGCCCATGCATCCCGAAAAATGCACTGTTTGGTGTGGTTTGTACGCTGGTGGAATCATTGGACCGTATTTTTTTAAAGATGCTGTTGGACGCAACGTTACGGTGAATGGCGATCGCTATCGTTCGATGCTAACAAACTTTTTGTTGCCAAAAATGGAACAACTGAACTTGGTTGACATGTGGTTTCAACAAGATGGCGCTACATGCCACACAGCTCGCGATTCTATGGCCATTTTGAGGGAAAACTTCGGAGAACAATTCATCTCAAGAAATGGACCGGTAAGTTGGCCACCAAGATCATGCGATTTGACGCCTTTAGACTATTTTTTGTGGGGCTACGTCAAGTCTAAAGTCTACAGAAATAAGCCAGCAACTATTCCAGCTTTGGAAGACAACATTTCCGAAGAAATTCGGGCTATTCCGGCCGAAATGCTCGAAAAAGTTGCCCAAAATTGGACTTTCCGAATGGACCACCTAAGACGCAGCCGCGGTCAACATTTAAATGAAATTATTTTCAAAAAGTAAATGTCATGGACCAATCTAACGTTTCAAATAAAGAACCGATGAGATTTTGCAAATTTTATGCGTTTTTTTTAAAAAAAAAGTTCTCAAGCTCTTAAAAAATCACTCGTTACATACATATGAATATGTACCCACTAAACCAAATGTTCCGATTTCATAAAGAATTCGTAACGACTAAAAAATTTTCTAGAAAAATTTTTAGAAAAATTTTCTAGAAAAATTTTTAGAAAAATTTTCATAAAAATTTTTAGAAAAATTTTCATAAAAATTTTTAGAAAAATTTTCATAAAAATTTTTAGAAAAATTTTCATAAAAATTTTTAGAAAAATTTTTAGAAAAATTTTCATAAAAATTTTTAGAAAAATTTTTAGAAAAATTTTCATAAAAATTTTTAGAAAAATTTTTAGAAAAATTTTTAGAAAAATTTTCATAAAAATTTTTAGAAAAATTTTTAGAAAAATTTTTAGAAAAATTTTTAGAAAAATTTTTAGAAAAATTTTCATAAAAATTTTTAGAAAAATTTTTAGAAAAATTTTTAGAAAAATTTTTAGAAAAATTTTTAGAAAAATTTTTAGAAAAATTTTTAGAAAAATTTTCATAAAAATTTTTAGAAAAATTTTCATAAAAATTTTTAGAAAAATTTTCATAAAAATTTTTAGAAAAATTTTCATAAAAATTTTTAGAAAAATTTTCATAAAAATTTTCATAAAAATTTTTAGAAAAATTTTCATAAAAATTTTCATAAAAATTTTTAGAAAAATTTTTAGAAAAATTTTCATAAAAATTTTTAGAAAAATTTTCATAAAAATTTTTAGAAAAATTTTCATAAAAATTTTTAGAAAAATTTTCATAAAAATTTTTAGAAAAATTTTTAGAAAAATTTTTAGAAAAATTTTTAGAAAAATTTTTAGAAAAATTTTCATAAAAATTTTTAGAAAAATTTTCATAAAAATTTTTAGAAAAATTTTCATAAAAATTTTTAGAAAAATTTTCATAAAAATTTTTAGAAAAATTTTCATAAAAATTTTTAGAAAAATTTTTAGAAAAATTTTCATAAAAATTTTTAGAAAAATTTTCATAAAAATTTTTAGAAAAATTTTCATAAAAATTTTTAGAAAAATTTTCATAAAAATTTTTAGAAAAATTTTCATAAAAATTTTTAGAAAAATTTTCATAAAAATTTTTAGAAAAATTTTCATAAAAATTTTCATAAAAATTTTTAGAAAAATTTTCATAAAAATTTTTAGAAAAATTTTCATAAAAATTTTTAGAAAAATTTTCATAAAAATTTTTAGAAAAATTTTCATAAAAATTTTTAGAAAAATTTTCATAAAAATTTTTAGAAAAATTTTTAGAAAAATTTTCATAAAAATTTTTAGAAAAATTTTCATAAAAATTTTCTATAAAAATTTTCATAAAAATTTTCTATAAAAATTTTCATAAAAATTTTCTATAAAAATTTTCATAAAAATTTTCTATAAAAATTTTCATAAAAATTTTCTATAAAAATTTTCATAAAAATTTTCTATAAAAATTTTCATAAAAATTTTCTATAAAAATTTTCATAAAAATTTTCTATAAAAATTTTCATAAAAATTTTCTATAAAAATTTTCATAAAAATTTTCTATAAAAATTTTCATAAAAATTTTCTATAAAAATTTTCATAAAAATTTTCTATAAAAATTTTCATAAAAATTTTCTATAAAAATTTTCATAAAAATTTTCTATAAAAATTTTCATAAAAATTTTCTATAAAAATTTTCATAAAAATTTTCTATAAAAATTTTCATAAAAATTTTCTATAAAAATTTTCATAAAAATTTTCTATAAAAATTTTCATAAAAATTTTCTATAAAAATTTTCATAAAAATTTTCTATAAAAATTTTCATAAAAATTTTCTATAAAAATTTTCATAAAAATTTTCTATAAAAATTTTCATAAAAATTTTCTATAAAAATTTTCATAAAAATTTTCTATAAAAATTTTCATAAAAATTTTCTATAAAAATTTTCATAAAAATTTTCTATAAAAATTTTCATAAAAATTTTCTATAAAAATTTTCATAAAAATTTTCTATAAAAATTTTCATAAAAATTTTCTATAAAAATTTTCATAAAAATTTTCTATAAAAATTTTCATAAAAATTTTCTATAAAAATTTTCATAAAAATTTTCTATAAAAATTTTTAGAAAAATTTTCATAAAAATTTTCATAAAAATTTTCTATAAAAATTTTATAGAAAAATTTTTTGGAAAAATTTTATAGAAAAATTGAAAATTTTAAAAAAATTTAAAAAAAAAATATTTTGAACATAAATTAACCAAAAAAAATTTTACAAAAAATTTAAAAAAAAATTTTACAACAAATTTTCTATAAAATGTTTAAAAAATATTAAAAAAAATTTAAAAAAAATTTTACAAAAATTTATATCAAAAAAATTTTCAAAGAAACATAAGAGGGTAGGTAACACAGTGTTTATTATTAATATTTTGAAGGGTATATAAGATTTGGCATGGCCGAATATAGCACTTTCACTTGTTTCAGCTGCGATAAAATTTATTGAGATATCGAATAAGTCGAAGTGTTTCGAAGTGTTTCCGTGGTTGAAAATTTACTTTTTCAGTGTGGCAGTGGTCATAATCGGTAATGTTCGGAGTCAGAACAGGTATGGTAACAGCATTTAGAATCGTAAAAACAGGAAATTCACTTATTTACCCTTAGGTTCCTTTCTTTTTGCGCGGTCATGTAGTTCGGCGACCACAACAAATTTTTTAGGAAACTAGAAAAACCACCAAGTCTATAGTTTGTAATTTTCTTAATTAACACTTTTTAACCACAATAAAAATAATAATTTATTAAAATTGGCTAACAGAAAACAAGTGCGCTAAAAATGGCTTAATAATCTCTTCGAGAAGAAGTAATTTGCTTCTAAATTATAATATATGTACTCACTCTTATGTCTATAAAAAGGATATCTAGAAAAGGAACTATTTTTCATAAAACTTTCAAGAATCTATTAAAAGAAAGGCATGAATACAAGGTTGTTTTTTCTGATTTTGTTTTAATTAACAAATTGGCTACTTTAAGGACATTTTGTGGAAACAATTTCGTGTCCACTAACATTAGTGACAGCAGGAAATGCGAGTAAATGTGAATTGAATCCATACTCTCCTATATTTAGTGCAATTTATATTCTTCACTTCAATTAGATCATTCATTTATTTATTAATATGTTTCACATTCTTTCTGTGTATTGCTGGTTTAGTGCTACCAGCAGGAGGGGCAGCAACCAACAGTAGCAAGAATAGAAAAACCAAACGGCAAATATATTCATGAGTTTTGAACGTAGAAAGCACTAACGTTTAAACAAATTTCCAATGGCTGTTTAAATATCTGTGCGACAGACAAACGGACTGTTTATCTATATTTATTAGACAAAAGACAATTGGTCGAGTGTTTAGAATAGTGTGTAATGGGTTGTGTTAAAATAGGGAGGGGGAACAAATAACAAAAAACATTTGAAATATAATAAAATAACAAAAGCAGTTAAAACAAAAATAAAATGTATTTAAAGGAAGCAACATTAGACATTATATTTGATGATAGAAATACGTATGAACTGACACTGGACATAAGCACGATAGGCAGGCAAGCAAGCAAGCAAGCAAACAAGTACTTATCGTCAAAAACCGTCAAGTCAAGCTAAACTGCTGTCATTGCTTTTGTCAGGACTAAAATAACTATTAAGGAAAAAGTAAAAAATAAAAAAACATTAATATACTCATGCTAAATACAACGATGACAACGACGACATTCACATTAAACGTAATAGCGCGGTCACAGTTTCACGACAGGCAATTTATTAAATGTATAGAGCTCATTAAACACAAATAGCTTAGGAAAGAAAAATAAGTACAAGAACAAAAACAAAGACACAGCAATAAACACATGCAGACTTAAACTCCTCATTCCTAGACTCATTCATGCGTTCCTGTCACCGCAGTTAGGCCAAAGCAAGTACAACGTTACAACTCTGTCATTGTACGAATGATTGAATGAATGTATGAATGACTCTTTCTTAAAATGCGTTACAGAACTACAGAGCCAGAGCTCGAAGACCAATCACCAACATATAACAATTTGCAAAAATGCATTGCACAAATTGTCTAGGCGATAATTGTTTTTAAAGCAAATATAAATTTTATGCCAGACATAAGATTAATTTTTATACTTTGTACTTCAGTACTTGTTGTGTGATGCAATAAAAGTGGTGACACGCAAGAGTTTTTACACAAGATTTGCCGGTTAAAAATATCTGTATTGAATGTAGTGTTTATAAAGGGTGGTTACATTTTTAAGGGCCGATGATAATTTTGAATAAAACACAAATTATTTAGGAAATTATTATCATTTCTTTTTATGTTGATAATATTAGTATGGTTCAAATATGTATTACACAAAAAATATCGGCCAAATGGCCGCCACGACGATGCTCCAAACTTTGAATGACGCTGAGGCATAATTGAGGTTCTATGACGTTATGTGCCAAATTATATCATCCTTTAGCTCTTGAATTGTTGCAGGCTTATCGACGTACACCTTTTCTTTCAAACAACCCCAAAGAAAGAAGTCCAACGGTGTCAAATCACATGATCTTGGCGGCCAATTGACATCGCCACTAAGTGAAATAACACAACCATTGAATTTGTCGCGCCAAAGAGCTATTGTTTCGTTAGTGGTGTGGCAAGTGGCATCGTCCTGTTGAAACCACATATCGTCCACATCCATATCTTCCAATTTGGGCCATAAATAGTTCGTAATCATCTCACGATAGCGAATAGCATTCACAGTAACTGCCTCACCGGCCCTATTTTGGAAAAAATACGGCCCGATGATGCCGCTAGCCATTCCATAAACCGCATCAAACAGTCACTTTTTGTGGGCGCATTGGTTTTTCGACAATCACTTTTGGATTATCATTCGCCCAAACGCGGCAATTCTGCTTATTGACGAATCCACTGAGGTGAAAATGTGCCTCATCACTCAAGATGATTTTCTTCGAAAATTCATCATCCAACGTTGCCATTTTTTGCCACCATTCTGACTATTGACGATTCCATGGTTCAAATTGAATTAGTCTGAAATTGAGAAATGTCAAATTAAATGCAGAAAAAACTAGACGTTTAGGTGTGGTTCACACCACCCGATAGTATGAAGATCGGATGTGGTGAAGTATATTTTACACCGTTTTAAAAAAACCGAAGTACTTGAAAGCTTTTTGTAAGACTTAATATATGTGTCTAGTTCATCGTTCATCGAACTGGAATGTCAAGCCAAGAACACCAATAGCTGCTGATTCCTTAATACCTACATCACCCATAGCTGCAGATGAAACATCATTTTCGACCACATGTCTGTGCTTACTTCCGTTGAGCTCATGCTGTTCATTGGCTTTATTTCACAGAGTCTCCTTTAATTGTAAACATTTGGCTATGGTCCCCCAATAAATCTGCATTTAATTTAAGTCTGGTCCTAAGCCTATGCTGGCCATGTAATGTAAGATCTACTCTCAGTCTCTTGGAGGCATAGTCAGCAAGTGTAGTCTTCTTCGATTGTCATCTTGGAAGATAATGATACTTGAAATTTTTATGTGCTGTCGCTAAGGCCATATCAAAGCTAATTTGTAACGGGCCGAGGGTCAGGCACTATTAGGGGAATATGAATATATCTTTAGGACTAAACCTATCCACATCTTGCGAGAAATTCTTGTCCATCTCTTTCGTTGAATGAAAACCGGAGTTCCTAACTCTGCAACTACACCTCTTGCCAGACTTCCTTGTTCAAACTTGGCTAAATCTCATGGTCCTGTTTGATGTTATAAAATTTGGAAATCATAAAATGCTCAATATCCTTGTTTATGTGTTGGAGACTACCCTAACTCCTGACACGCAATTGGTGGCTCTGTAAAAGTACATTCCTGATCAAGATTAATGTCAACTCCTAGTCGTGCTGGCCCTTATCTGAATACCGCACACTACACAATACAAGTGCAATGAAGAGACAATGGCACCACTTTTAAATACCATTGTCCCATCATCGCACAATATCGCATAGTGTACAATACGTACGCACATAGAAGCCTCGACCCATGTCCTAACCTCTTGTTTAGGGGTTCAAGACCATCCAACTCCTTCTGTTAAGATTGCTACAGCACACTTGATCAAAACCATACACCAACTGCATGACTTGATCCTAACCACAGCCTCCACGTAAACCCCCGAAAGGGACCTCACCAACAACCGGCCACAGAGAGGGATGGGGTCACCGGTTCTCATGGTACCAATCGTTTCGGCACTGGTCGGGCCTCGAATAGGACCTATCATAATACAGACCTGTTCTTCCAGATTCAGGCTCCAGGAACCCTGGCGTCTGGTATCCCCATTTTCCCCGAGAGCACTTCTTCAAAGCTTTTGGAAATGCTGCAGTGACAGTTTGTTACCCGGTGGACTGTTGAAGCGCAATCGTGGAACAAGATTAACGTGGCCTTACCACCGAGTGAAATGTAAGCATAGACTAGCGCCCCCATTGTGTAGTATAACAACACTTTACGACTGCGACCAATCGCAATTTGTGTGTGATACAGTCACAATGAGTAGCAATTTATATAATATGGCAAGCCTTATCCAAGGCAAGCCTAGATCCATATTATAGCCTCTTGCTTAGGGGTTTGGAGACTATCCAAACTCCGTCTGTTGAGAGTGCAACAGCACACTTGATCGACCTTGCACCATACCTACAGAAATCGATCTCAAACCACAACCACCACGTGTACCCCCGAAGGGGACCTCACCAATAACCGGTCACAGAGATGATAGGCTCTCTGTGGGGCCACCGATTCCCGTGGTACCAGTCCTTTGGGCACTGGTCGGTCCTCGACGAGAACCCGTATGTTTTAACACACAGACCCTTTCTACCAAATTTAGGTGCTAGGAACCCTAGCGTCTGGTGCCCCTATTTTCCCCGAGTGAACCTCGTCAAAGCATTTGCCATTTCTGCAGTGACAATTGGAACCTCCGGGAGTAACTGTTGAAGTACAGATGTGTTCAAGGTTAACGTGGGCTCCTGCCACGATGGCTTTATCCCACGGTGCTCTTAACACCGAGTGAAATAAAGACGTAGACTAGCGCCCCCATTGTGTAGTATAACAACACTTTACGATTGCCACCAATCGCAATTTGTGTGCATACAGTCACAATGAGTAGCAATTTATACAATATGGCAAGCCTTTCCAAGGCAAGCCTAGATCCATATTATAACCTCTTGCTTAGGGGTTTGGAGACTATCCAAACTCCGTCTGTTGAGAGTGCAACAGCACACTTGATCGACCGTGCACCACATCTGCTTTAATCGATCTTAAACCACAGCCACCACGTGTACCCCCGAAGGGGACCTCACCAATAACCGGTCACAGAGAGGATAGGCTCTCTGTGGGGCCACCGATTCCCGTGGTACCAGTCCTTTGGGCACTGGTCAGGCCTCGAAGAGGACCCGTGTTAAAACAACAGACCTTTTCTTCCAGATTCAGGCTCTAGGAACCCTAGCGTCTGGTGCCCCTATTTTCCCCGAGTGGACCGTGTCAAAGCATTTGCCATTACTGCAGTGACATTTGGAACCCCCGGGGGTACTGTTGAAGTACAACAGCACACCGTACTAAATCGCTCTTCCTTCGATTTTAGTACAAACCACAACCACCACATTACTCCCCTAAGGTTCTCGCAAATAGCCGGTCACAGAGATTTGGGAAAATTCCTGTGGGGCTAACGGATCCCGTGTTAACCGTCATTTAGTCATTGGTCAGACCTTGAAAGTTTTTATCTTCCAGTTACTGGCCCCTTGCAAGCCTACTGGGCTGGTGCCCCTATATACTCCGGGAGCATTGGTGTTACGGTCTTCAAAGTTAGCATCATCAGAGACGAGAAACCTACTGTTTGTAATAATTAACAATGGTAACGTGCTTATCTGAATTTTTTTTTTTTAAGATATAATAAGAAGTAGTAATAATATTTATGAGAATATTATTTTAGAGCCTCGATAGACTGACTGGTTTTGCGAAACAACAAAGTCTTTAAGCTTTTCAGAGAATATTATTTCGAAAATATAAATTTATTTGTACAATCTTTATTAATTTACATTTAAATTAAATGTTGGCTGATTGGAATGTTGTTAGTACACATTTATATCTTAAATAAGAACAACTAGCAGCGAACAGTTCAGCTGCAGCCAGCAACCTTGTGCATGGTTTAAATTTCGCATTATTATCATTTCATTCCATTTGTTACGAATAATAAAATCTTTTATTAAGATCTGTTTTTGCCACAGGTAAGCACAGTGTAATGAATATCTGTGACATGAGTCTATTGGGTGGGGTACATGCGTATTTCAGAGCTAAGGCAACAATAATATTTTACAAAACAAAAAGCAAAAAAAAAAAATTAATACAGGTAAATGTAAGTTGTTTGTAAAGTGCTTTGGGTGTTTTTAAATGATAAAAAAAAAATGTTATCGACGGTGTCATCGTTTTTGACATGTTTTTGTTTTAAATGTTTTAACATTATTTTATGTAGATTGGCATTGGATTGGCTAATCAGAGTCGAGAGTTTAAATCTAAACAAATAAGACAATAAGTAAAAAATCAGTGAAGTACGAGTCAGGCTCACACACATGGGGTTACTTTCTATCTTCCATATACAACCTTAAAAGTAGGAAATTATAATTTTTAATGGGACACCCTCTACGTTTTAATTTTATATTAATTTTACAAAAATAAAACCATATACTTGAAAATCACATGGCTATCGGAACACCCTTTAAACTTTAGTAATTTTTGCTATAGAAGCCATATATAGTTAATAACACTTCTGCTAAAATTTCAAGAGTCTACCCATTGTGGAGCAAAAATTAGGCCATATAAAATAATATCACGTCACTATCGGTACACCCTTTAATTTTATTTGTTATACTTGTTAATAAAACTTAAAATAGTTCCAAATACTTTGTGTAAATTGGAAATGATTACATAATACGGTATAAAAACTGAGATAAAAATTATGTCACTATGGGAACACGCACAGTGGGGCAGAATCAAAATATAGTTGAAATAACTTAGTAATTTATAAACGGCTAGGACTATTAATCCAAAATTTAACACAAGCATAACAGAGGAGTATGTGAACTTAAATATTAAAGATGGGTGCCATACACCCTCCAGGAGTGGCGCTATGTGGTCTCAAAGTTGGGAACCTCGCACCTGAAAATTACTTTACAGCTTGCCGTTTGTTCAGTTTTATTCTGATTTTTTAAATTTAGAAATGCTCTTAAGGGTCTTGTCAATACCTACAGAATGGTATTTAAATTTAAAAATAAAAATTTAAAATGATTGAGTTATAAGCATTTAAAAAAATAAAATTTTAATAATTTCGCTACCCTGGTCCAGTTTTTTCTAAATATATTTACCAAATTTTTTAAAAAATTTTCACCGTAGTTAGCAAGCCAAATTCTAATTATTTTATATAAATTTCAATATTGTATTTTTACTGAGTCAAAAACTAGACGATTTTCAATTTAAAAAATCCAAAATTATTGCATTTTTGTGACTTTAGCCCAAAAAAGGCCATTAGCGATTTTTTTAATGAAAATTTTTTTTAAGGAATATATACAAATTTTATATTTTTGTATATGCAAAGTATTTCGTATAAAATTGATCATCCTTGTAGAAAATGGCGGACCCACAATATGACCTATTTTACATCGAAATTTTGACTTTAGCCTATTAATTCTAAAATGCCAAAGCTGGGATCGAAAAAAAAGACTGCTGTAATAAAGCTATATATTCCCCAAATTGTTTTTGAAAGTATTTTATGAGCCCTAGTCCGTATATAGACTTTATGGGCAAAAGAGTAAAAATCCCAAATTTGGGATTTTTGGTCCTTACTTTGGGAATTGTGAAAAATCATTTTTTTTTTAATATTGCAGATTTTTTGCCATTTCATTTTACTTGCTCAACAAAATTTTATTTATTTATTGAGGACAACGTTTTTTCACTACACATTGACAGGAAGACCAAAAAGGTACTTTAAATGTAATCCTTGAATTGGCGAACAGCGTTAGTGTCAGGTCATGAAAACTTCAAGTATCATCCTTGTAGACTATGCCTAGAAAAAAGGCTGAGCTAGTAGCCTCCATTATATATTAATATTAACCCCGGGGGTTCCAATTGTCACTGCAGATATGGCAAATGCTTTGACGCGGTTCACTTGGGGAAAATAGGGGCACCAGACGCTAGGGTTCCTACAACCTAAATCTGGAAGAAAAGGTCTGTGTGTTAAAACATACGGGTTCTCTTCGAGGCCCGACCAGTGCCCAAAGGACTGGTACCACGGGAATCGGTGGCCCCACAGAGAGCCTATCCTCTCTGTGACCGGTTATTGGTGAGGTCCCCTTCGGGGGTACACGTGGTGGTTGTGGTTTAAGATCGATTTATGTAGGTATGGTGCACGGTCGATCAAGTGTGCTGTTGCACTCTCAACAGACGGAGTTTGGATAGTCTCCAAACCCCTAAGCAAGAGGTTATAATGTGGATCTAGGCTTGCATTGGAAAGGCTTGCCATATTAAATAAATTGCTACTCATTGTGACTATATCACACACAAAAAGCGATTGGTGGCAATCGTAAAGTGTTGTTATACTACACTCGGTGGTAAGACCACCATGAGATTATGCCAACTAGGCAGGTACTCACGTTAATCTTGTTCCACAATTATGTATTAATATCAATTACACTGGCTGCCATTAGTCTTTGGACAACCGACAGATACATATTAAATGTAGATGCCATGGACAGCTTAACCTTAGGCAAATGTTAGCAATATCGGGTTAACCTGCAGTAATAGGCTTTTTACACTGATCAACATCTACCTTCAATTTGCGAAGATGTTGATATATTTCTATAAAAATTACACAGTGCTAAAATTCCACATCTTCACAAGATGTTCCTATCCCAGTTTGTTTCGTTTTACATCTAACGATTTTTTTTAATGTCATCACTAGAAAAATGGCATTATATAAAATTTATTTAGTGGCATCACTGAAAAATGTCACTTAGGTGCAAGGCGAATTCATATTAGGTGGAAGCACTACAGCAACAGCTACAACAAAACTACAACTTTGACGTTCTACTAGCATTTTTAAAACAATGTATTTTTGACAAGAAGACATTAGCAAAAAATAATTAGCTGGGATAACGCTCCCACCTGGTGTGAATTCGCCTTGCTCATGTAGAAAAAATATAAACCAATATTTAGTCTAAAAATGTCCACGTAAAATTTGTTGTTACATCTATTCCTAAAATGCTTTCTATAACATCTTTCATACGTTTCACTAAGATGTTGGTCAGTGTAAAAACCCTATAAGAAAGAAGGTCGATATTTATAGGTCGCTTGTGTGAAATCGCTTTAGTCGAGAATAAAAACCTGATGACAGGAAGAGAAATGTTCTGATACCGCTGAAGGAGGTACTAAAGTAAATAGCCTTCAAACATCTGTGGTGGTCCAGTTCGTGGAAACCCCTCTTATAGATTAGCATAGTCTTCTGTTGTTTTCTGAATTGGACGACATAACGGTCGCTAAATCCTTATTAAACAATTTACTTAAGAGTATTTCCTATTTATTGTCAAAACGAAATCACTTGATTCTACTTGAAAGCTGCATGACAGAACCTTCTGGAAGTGACCAAGTTAAATATAAAAATCCCCGCATTCGAATCATCATACCAATGCTTTGAATACCTTAGTTACACAAGATTTCATAGTTGTTTTTTTTGTTTTTTTTCTTCTATTTAATCGCAAATCACATTTACTGATTACGACAACCAAAAGGGCAAATACCCGTAGAAATTCAGTTTATTGACTCACATTTAGATTTATGTGATATCAACAGTGTTCAGGCAAAAAAAGAAAAAAATACTTCTACTTTTAAAAATTCAAATATAAACAACTGCTGTTTTTCTGGCGTTTACTACTTTAATTTAAAGTTGGGACAGTCAGTGACTCTGTGTGCATGTGTGTGATTTAAAAAGTAAACAAAACTAAATTTTACCAAATAACTGACCACTGACGGCCCTTAAGGCTTCCAGCTAAACAACATGCATAAACAGACATGAAAACATACGAGAATACATGTGGTTACAAATGTAAGGAGAGAAATCAGTTAAACTAGAATATGGAATTCTGTTTTCTCACCGCAGAGTACCGAAATGCTTACTCACTGTTCAATCATGTGTGAGTATATCCATTTAAATTTTTTCCTATTCTTCTCATAATATTTTGTTGTTATTTATTTATGAGTGAAATGATTTATTTTATTTATTTCTATTCAAGACTGAATAAATGAGAAAATAATTTCTTTATCACGCAACTGCTCATGTACAAGAATTTGCAATTTTTTATGTTTTCATATATGAAAAGATGGTAGAAAAATCTTCACATTATGGATGTGTGTATATATGTATGTATATGTACATATTCTGTAATATGCAACTGTCGGCGTATACAGTAACAAAGTGTTTTAGAAATCTCATTTATGAGAAATTTCATAAGTGAACACTCATAAATGAAAACGTTCATAAATGAACGTTTATGTAAAAGAGCATTAATGATAACGACAATATTTACTACATGCACAATTTCTCACACACGCACAATTCTAATGCGCACTATTTAAACAGATAGCCCAATTTTGACAAATCGAAAACTGAGCCTACTAGCAAAGGTTAGTCAAACCCTACACTTGGTTTGGTGAAGTTGGCGAGCATATAAGCAGAATTGCAGCATTTGGGCGAATGATAATTCAAAAGTGATTGTCGAAAAACCAATAAACCAATACACCAAGAAAGAGCGACTGTTTGGTGCGCTTTATGGGTTGGCGGCATCATCGGGCCGTATTTTTTCCAAAATGAACGATACGTGTTTTCAACAGGACGGTGCCACTTGCCACACAGCTAACGAAACAATGGCTCTTTTGCGCGACAAATTCAATGGCCGTGTTATCTCACGAGGTAGCGATCTCCATTTGCTGCCAAGATCATATGATATGCCATCGCTGGACTTCTTTCTTTATGGTTTTTTGAAAAAAAAAAGGAGTACGTCGATAAGCCAGCAACAATTCAAGAGCTAAAGGATGAGATAATTTGGCACATTAACGGCATAGAACCTCAATTATGCCTCTGCGTCATCGAAAATTTAGAGCATCGTCGCGGCGGCCATTTGGCCGATATTTTGTTCCATACATAATTGAACCATACCAATATTATCAAAATAAAAAGTAATGACAATAATTTCCTAAATAATTTTTGTTTTATTCAAAATCAACATCGGCCCCTTAAAAGTTAACCACCCTTTAGTTTCGACTGATCTCCGTCCTTTCAAACCTCGCATGTACTTGTTGTTTGGTTTACGTTTTGGCTTAGTAACTTTGTTTTTGTTAGTTTTCCCTACTACGAAAAAAATATAATAAAATAAAATAACAAAATAAATAAACAGTTGCACGAGTTTAAATCAAATACGTTTTTGTTCATACCTATCCATACATACATACATACTTATGTAACATTCATGTATGCAACTGAAGTGAAGTCACAAACGGCAAATGACCTTTACGTTAATTAATTGTAGCAAAACATAAGTTTGGTAGTTTTTCTCTCTTTAATTATGGCATAACATATGCATTTATATGGGATCATGCTGTTCCAAACAAAACAACAAATATTTTTAGAGAAATAAACTGCTCTTAAAATCTTATTTTTATGAAATATTTAAGTATTTACAACATGTATGTACCAACCAACCATGTACAACTTTTATTAAGTTGTTATGTATTTTTTTTAATTTCAGCTTCTTGAAGCCAAGGCAAGCTAGAGTAAAAAGCAACCTTAAGATGTTACAGACAATAATGTGGGCGTTTAAACGATACGAGTTTATGTTAGAAACACGACACAACCAGTCAAGACAGCAAAGGCTACTTAATACTTATAAAATGTTGCTATAAAAACCGTTAAGACGACAAAAAAAAAACAACGCAAACAAACAGTAGCAGCAATGTTTATATAACCGACAACAACAGCAAATAAAACAACAACTGCTGCAGCAATATCAATGACAACAACACAGTCTATGATGAAATGTCAACAGAAGATTTTAATTTAATGGAAAAAGGGTTCCCTTCATTAAACATAGCTTTTGTGTGGACTTGTTCGAGGGGAGTGTGTAAGTGTGTCTGTCTGGTTTTTCTTGCTGGAAGTCATAGACAAGCAATTTATTTAGATAAAATTAATTAAATATATTTACGTTTTCTTTTAAAGCTGACATTGTTTGTTGAAGAAGGTTTTTTTTTAAACATAATTATTTTATTAAATTATTAAATGACAACTTTAAACTTGAGCATCGAATTTATTGTCATGAACGAAGAAGGGGTTTTGAAGAAACCAGGTAATAATAAAATTTATTTATTTATTTCCTTTGTTATCTTATAAAGAAAAACTATTAAATGTTTTTATATTTACACAACCCCGAGGTCGTAGAATATAAATTAAAAATTTAATAAAACCTTTTATACAGTGTTTTTTTTTTTAAATTTTTTTTATTAAGACCAGCACTCAGGGTATGACCCCCTAGTCCGGCAATGCATTGACCCAGAATTAGAAAATTTGGTTATAAGAAGGAGAAGAGAGAGAAAGAGTAGTGTTTGTAGGCATTTGACATAAATTTTCTCATATTGAAGTTGGCAGAATAGACATCCGCAGGAAGTTTATCGGCCACAAATGGCAAGGCCCTTAATGAAAAGCGTCGTCTAAGCAGAAATGTGCGTTACTACCATTCCATGGTAGTAGCGGTAAAACAGCGAAACACATCCCACATTGCATCATTGCTACAGTGAGTCAATAGAGTTGGATACCCTACTGTCACCGATGAGTTTTTTCGCTTCGCCCTCTCCAGCTAGGGATAGAATAGCTTCAAAATAGACTTTGAGAGTTGTATTTTATTTTAAGTCGGATGTAGGTTATATAAATAGTAAGAACAAGGCACTTAGGAACTTTTTCCGAGACTTAAAAAATATGTTTAGTCTATCGAACACCGCACTGGATTTTCACGGCAAGACCATCAAGATTCAAAACACACGCCTATGCTTAAGTACACTGGAATTTAAAAGAATAAATCCATTATTTAATTTTTTCATCATTCATTCATTTTTCGTTTTCATCAACTAACGATTAAGGTCTATACTATATTATGTTTCCTAATTTCACAAAAACACACATTCGGTTTTTACTTTTATGATTTTCAACTACATTATTACAAATAAAATATAAAGATATAGATTTTTTTTGTAAAAATGTTATCGATTTTTTTTTTGTAAAATTTTATCGAAAATTTTTTGTAAAAATTTTATCGAAAATAGAATTTTATAGAAAAATTTCAAAATTGTATCGAAAATTTTTTGTAAAATATTCGATAGAATATTTTGTCTTTAACAGTAGTCACCTAATTTTTAAATTTTAATTATTTTTTCTTAGAGAGAATAAAACTTAAGCTTGACTTAAATTATTTTATTGAAATTTTTTGTGTAAAAATTTTATAGAAAATTTTTTGTTAAAATTTTATCGAAAATTTTTTGTTAAAATTTTATCGAAAATTTTTTGTTAAAATTTTATCGAAAATTTTTTGTTAAAATTTTATCGAAAATTTTTTGTTAAAATTTTATTGAAAATTTATTGTTAAAATTTTATTGGAAATTTATTGTTAAAATTTTACCAAAATTTTTTGTTCAAATTTTATCGAAAATATTTTGTTAAAATTTTATCGAAAATTTTTTGTTAAAATTTTATCGAAAATTTTTTGTTAAAAGTTTATCGAAAATTTTTTGTTAAAATTTTATCGAAAAATTTTTTAAAATATTATAGAAAATTTTTGTTAACATTTTATCGAAAATTTTTTGTTAAAATTTTATCGAAAATTTTTGGTTAAAATTTTACAGAAAATTTTTTGCTAAAATTTTATCGAAAATTATATCGAAAATTTTTGCTAAATTTTATCGAAAATTTTTTGTTAAAATTTTATCGAAAATTTTTTGTTAAAATTTTATCGAAAATTTTTTGTTAAAATTTTATCGAAAATTTTTCGCTAAAATTTTATCGAAATTTTTTCGCTAAAATTTTATCGAAATTTTTTCGCTAAAATTTTATGGAGTTTTTTTCGCTAAAATTTTATCGAAATTTTTTCGCTAAAATTTTATCGTAAATTTTTTGTTAAAATTTTATCGTAAATTTTTTGTTAACATTTTATCGAATCACTAGAATATACTTGGTAGGAGCATGAAAAGGTATTATTTTTGATATCGACTGCACCCGCACAGTGGTTTAAAAACATTTTATTTTTGAAATAATTCGGTAGCTTGTGAATTGTAATTGCCAAAATGAAGTTGTACAACAGAATAGTAAAATGACTATGATGAAGGGTATATAAGATTCGGCACAGCTGAATATACCCCCCCCCCCCCCCCTACCATCATTGCTTGTTAATATTTATTGGTCATTATGTATGAACATACATATGTATGTATGTTCGTAATACAAGGTGCTTTTGCTACCTTTTAAAGTCAACATATTTAGACGTAAATCTGACACATACTCTTGTTTAAATGATAAATATAAAAATCGTTTTCAATCAGTTGGTAGTTCGTTCATTATCAACCTTCCAGCCAGTCAGTTGGCCATCAATCTATTCATTGAGCCATATGTTTGTGCTCTTATTGAAAGAATGACAGACAGACGAACGCATGCAGTAAATATTTAAAAAAAAAAACATCCATAAATCCCCCTAAGAGCTATAAACTGATGTCGACAATTGTAATGGTACGGGCCATTTAAAACAATGTTCAGTATTCAAAGCAATTTATGGAATTGTTATGGCTCTAACTGGCTTAAGAGTACAAGTGCGAGTTGATATGCATGAATGGTTAGATATTTAAATACTCGTATAAAGATATCTGAAGAAATAGATGCTAAAGGCTAATGCTTCTGCATTCTACTTATTAACTTATTTTTATTGTTTAATTTTAATTGTACCTGTGCCGTGATCATACAAAAGAAGTGTGACACATTAACGCCTTAGGGCGTAAATAAATCGTGATGTTGATTATGACAATGATGATGATGATGATGATGATTGGCTTTGTGTTAGTATTTTTTCACAAAATTTATAGTTCGAACTAGAGCCTTAAAGTTTGCATTCAAGTTAACTTTCAAATAAATAAAAAATATTTAAAGAATTTAAAGAGTGAAAACTAACAAAAAAATAAACAAGTTAACATCGCATAATAAATCAATGACGAGATTAATTACACATCAGTGGGCAACTTTTTGTGGGCTGACGGTCGGGCAATGGCCACAAATTATGAGATTAATTAATGACAGATAGATTTTTTTTCGCACATAAACCAACAAATCAAGACAAACACTAAAATACATAAATATGATTTTTATTGTTAACTTGACAGAAGCCAAAATTTTTTATTAATTTTTTATTAATATTATTGTCAATTTCTTTATGCTTTTCAAGCTAAAAATATGCCAAATATTTTTGTAAAATTAAATACTGGTCTAAAGGTGGTTAAAAAATTATTTTTTATTTTTTTATATTTATTTCACACTGAAAAAAAGAATATGGTTGAGGCAACCAACTATGGTTGAGAACAAAACATACATATATTACGATTGATTTATATGGTTGTAGTCAAATTACGTTAGTGTCTAACATAATAACAAAATCTATACATATAATAAAATAGTAACTTATTTTCGTCTGTCTGCTTTTCGTTTGCGTTCGCATAACGTAAAAACTACTGGATGGATATTAAAGTTTTTTTTTGACGAGGTACCTTAAAATCTTGGTTTCAATATAGGGTACTTTTTGTTCTGCAAAAATATTTTATTTCCAAGAGAAGGTGGAAAGAAAGCAGTGAAAGTATGCCGATTTTTTACCGATTTAAAGGTACTGCATACTTTAAGGCATCTTTAATTTTTGAAAGAAGGATATTTTAAACACGGTTGCCGCAACAGATGGCGCTGTTTTAAAATTATGACAAAATTTGTGTTGAAAGCGGGATATTACAAAAACACGATTGCGCAACAGATGGCGCTGTTTTAAAATACACAATGTCAAAATATGAATTACTTACTGGCAAATAGCCAATTGAATATAATTTGTATTAGATTTCTGTTTTTACTTTGTGGAATTGCATTGTTATTTAAATATCTTAAACACCTTTTACAGAGATTTACAATAATTTTTAGAATTCTAGAATTTTTAGAATTAGAATTTTATCCAGGGATAGGTACCTTTATACAAAACAAAAGCGTAAGTCATACAATTTGGTGTGGATTAATTTCAAAGCAAAATCGAACAAAGCAATATTAGGATGCACGCAACGTGTGTGGGCATAACAACCATTTACACTTACAGAGAAGATAATATGGTTCTTGTGATCATACCGCAACATTGTTTTTAATGCGTTCTATGTTTAAAAGGTTTAAGATTGAGATCAATTTTAAGAGTTGCCTTTAGAAGTCGATTGATTGTGTTTGTAATTGTTACCTCAAGAAGGTTAAAAATTTTTTCCGATCTACATTAAAATCCTTAATTAGCAATTTTATCCTCTAAGAACTATGAACAGCTGTAATGAAACTATTAAAAATGATTAGACAGCAAAACCTTTTAAGCACCAGGATAATCAAAATAAAAAGTTTGATTTACATGATTTACAAAAATGTGATATAGATCAACGTCAGTACCTGTCGTGTCTCCTAGGTGAAAATAATGCGTCTACCAACGCTCTTGTTGCAACGAGTTGTTACTTAGAACATGGCTGACATAACCATGCTCATACTCATTGTTTTGGAGTTGAAGACTACCCAAACTCCTAACTCGCAATTGGTGCCTGTGTTGATGTGAAACACCATACCGGACTAAATCGCTCTTCCTACGCTGTAGGTCAAAACTACAGCCATCACATTACTGTTATGAAAAAGGGCGGTCGCCACAAAATACTCATTAGTATACTCAGAGTTTGTGGTAGTGTGGGTGAAGAACCTAGCACTTCGATCATCAATCTTAGCTACTGGGGATTTCATATTTTATAACACAAAAACGTACTTTTTTTTGTAATATATCTTTTTTTAAACCTTAAATTCTATCTACTACTCCGCAGATGGCAGCAGTTTTTACCAATGTATTGAAAGATCGCCCCATCTTATGCTTATAAGACCCAACGTTTTATGCACTCAAAGAAAAACATGTTTGTTGTATGGTCACGTTATCGTCTACATTATGTTCTGTGTAACAATATATGGTTGCTATGAACAAGTTATAGTTGTTTTAAACAATACTGTGGTCACTATAAACGAGTTTTTGCTAACAGTTAATTATTCTATATGTACTATATAATTTAACCATAATATATTGCTCTTAGATTATGGTTACCTCAACCATTTTGTTTCATTGCGTGTGGTTTTACATGATTATACACATATAAAATTCATCTGCAGTATAAGTATAAAGAAATCGAAAATTTTTGACTTTCTTGGTATAAAAATCCATAGCGATGTTCGATCTACTTGACAAATTATTGAAGTCTCAAACGAAACTCTAAGTTCCTCGGACTTTTAAAACGGTTAAAAAATTATTCACTAAATCTAAACTCTCCATTTATAGGCTATTTTGAGGCTACTGACCAATATCGAGAAGTTTATTAAAAAGCTCATGGGTGAAAGTAGGGTATCTAAATGAATTATCTCATTAGAGCAACGACAGAATAAAGAATATATTTGGATTTTTTTAATCGTTAATATAATGGAATTTGCTTTAAGGAAATAAAAGACCTGTTCTATGATACCCGCACATTTTTGAATATGACACGTTTTTCTATAAGCGCTCATCCATTTGTGGTCGATTGGCAAGTGAATTAAACTAAGAATGACGTTAAACTATTTTACATCAACTGCATTAGTATTTTACTAATTTTTTACGGAGGTCAAATTACAATTATATGTTAGCAGACACTGCTTTTCAAGTCCACTTCATTACCCTTACCATATACATATATTAAGGCATGTCAATGAATAAGTGAAAATCATCATCTACAAATGTTCATAGGAATTATAGAGTTACTACTATTTGTAAATTTTCTATGTGATGATGGGAGGCGAACACATAAAAATAAAAGTAATACCGACGCACAACATGCTGCGATAGCAAATGAAAGTTTTCTCAGACAACTCTTAAACAACAACTCAAGAAACTATCAGCTATATCAAAAGTACAGTGGAGCAACACTTAGGCAGAGCAAGTAATTTTAAGTGTGCCCAAAATTTTGCTTTTGTTTACATATATTACTTCATACCATAAACTTAAAATTAACTTCATATGCAAATAAAATCATTTGTGTTTTAAAACAAAAAATTAAAAAAAAAAATAATTTTTTTTTAAAAATCCCCTTCGGTGCGGAGAGTTTTTAAACCCAAATTACCACACCACATTTACTACTTGAACCACGGTTGCCACCATATAAGCATTTACATATCGATGTTATCCAGTAGAAAGGCCCTAACTCATATTTTTTACGAAATCGAGTTTTTTATTAATTCAATTACATTTCACACAAATACAAAAGTGTAAAAAATATCGCCTTTACAAGCAGTTGTAGTTTACAAATTACATTGTTTCTATTATGTTTTCACCAGGGTTCGGAATTTTTCGTTTATGAGCGTTAAAATATCAACATTTATGATATTTCTAATGATATTTTTAAAATTGTATTTTTTTTTTGGTCACAAAAAAACAATAAAAAATGCTCTGTCTACGCTCACACACGGTTAAGTGTAACTATTTGTTTTTTTTTAGCATACATACATGTACTAAGGCGATTAATATTCGTTTTATTTATATAGGATAAAAGAGTGCAACATGGAAAAAAATAACCATATACGGACACCATTACGTGATAAAAGACCAAAAAAAAACGTCCCCTGTCTCCCAGCTTTGCCCAAAGTCCTCCAGGTTTTTTTTTATGGGTCCTAAAAGATGTGGGGCCTCGATGTCATTTTTGCAAAAAAATGATCATTTACTCAAGCTCATATTTTGCAAACCGTTTGGAATTTTGATATAATCTCTGAGGCAAAATTTCCCGAAAATTTTTTAGCTACCTAAGCGCTACCTAAACGGTGTTAAAAATCATTCCTAGGAAGTTCATATGTTCTAGAAAGTTGTTTATTGAGATCTTAGGTTCATTTTTGTAGTTGATTGTTTCCTTGAATTTTGAACGGTTTCCTACCTATGGACCTGAAAAGGGGGAAAAAATTGAATTTTTTTGCGATTTTGACCTTGAAGATGAAGTTTTTTTGATTTTATATGTTAACAATTTTTGTTCTTTATGATAAGAGCTACAACTTTGCCTCAGAGAGTATATCAAAATTTCTAACGATTTGCAAAATATGAGCTTGAGTAAATGATCATTTTTTGCAAAAATGACATCGAGGCCCCACATCTTTGAGGGCCCATAAAAAAAAAACCTGGAGGACTTTGGGCAAAACTGGGAGACAGGGGTCTTTTTTTTTGGTCTTTTATCACGCACTGGTGTCCGTACATGGTTATTTTGCCATGACTTAAAAAATTACACAGTGTGTAATGGACTGTGCGTTAAGGAAATGATACCAGCACATTTTAGAGTAAGCCACGTTTTTTTAAGATCTCCTCTGTTGATGATTAATTGGCTAGTAAAGCATACCATGAAATATGATAAACTGTTTCATATTAACTGCTTGGTCTTCTCCTAGTTTTTTACGGAGGGAGGTAAAATTGCAATTAAATATTAACAGACACTGGTGCCCTTAACCCTCTTCACATTTCAAAATGTTTCCACATCCTTTTGATTACCCCCCCAACCACAGTATATTGGTTGTCATAATCATGTCCTGCATTCTATATTAAGGCTTGTCAATGAAGATCGCTGAAGTGAAAATCGTCATCTCCAAATATTCGTTGGGATTACAGATTACTCATGAAAATAAAAATAATTCCGTCGTACAACAAAAACGAACGTTTTCTTATTCACGTAGGGTCAGAAAACTACCAGCTATTTCGAAAGTACAGTGGAACAACATTTATGCAGAGCATGTGTAATTAAAAGTATGCAAGACATTTTTAATTTAAATTAAATTACATTTTTTTTAAATCCCGTTCGGTTCGGAGAGTAATTACAATTATTTGAGTTAATGCCTTTCTATTTGAGACCAACATATACATACATATTATATTACATACATATTATATTTGATTGACATAAATTCATATGTAAGTAAATAAGTACGTATACAGATACACTTTATTTTTATGTTTTATTTTTCTGTTGCTTCAACCAACTTTATACACAAATTACAGCTTATGCACCACCTATTATTCATCTCAAAAAAAAAAAAAAAACAAAAAAAAAAATGTATAACAAGCCATAACTAAGTGAAGAAATACTTAAGTATAGTGCTGGCCGTAATTAAATTATTACAACGATTTGTAAGTTTAACTGCATTTAGCAAAACAATACAACGGTAAAAATACAACAAATATAACGACTAAAATCAATGTACAATATCCACCCAACTACAAACAAAATTCGCAAGTTTTTGTAAGTGAAATGTGTACAAATACTTGAATAACAAGTTTTTGTTGTTGTTGGTCATAGAGTTGTTATAATAAACACATTTAAACAAACACTTGTTAGCTGCCAGTGTTACCAGATCTTGGAAAAGTAAAATGCTTAAATGAATGCGAGAAAATGCAAAAAATACTTTTAAGCAAACTCCAAAGAGAATTTTAGGTGTCTATGTGGTACTAATTGGTTAAACATCTCCCGCACCTGATTGCCAATATTATTTTTTAAGGGCCGGTCAGGTCGTTTTTGTGTCTTAGCCTTCGAGTGGTCTCGTCTCTTTTTTGCATTGGCTGACAGGTCTTTTACGAATAGTTCTACTACGATCATTGGCATTAAAAGCCATTCTGGGGAGTGCAATGCCCCCTTCCCCCAAAAAATTTTTTTTTTTTTTTAATTATTCTATATTATTATTTTCAAAATACTGATCTCCAATAAAAATGGTTGTGCCCTTCTAGCAAATATGTCCTTCTTCTTTAATAACTGCGATACAATTATTATTGTCTGCATGAATCAATCACGTGCAGTTGTTTGGTTATCGTGTACAACCTTAAAAATGTTAAAAAAATCTTACATTGGTGGAGTACCTTAAAAAACTCAAGTTTTTTTTAACAAGCTGAATTTGGGAATTGTCACTTCTTAAACGAATGAAGGGGAGAGACTTAAACTAAACTAAACTAAACTAAACTGAACTAAACTGAACTAAACTAAACTAAACTAAACTAAACTTAACTTTAAATAATTTGTGGGTTGAAGAACCTAGTGGAGAACCCATTAAAAATCCTAAGTCTAAGTCGTGCTTCTGAATGTAAAGGTACAGCATACCTTTTTCTCCATAACTATCTTATTACCAAGAGAAAGTGAAGAAAAAGCAGTGAAAGTACGCCGATTTTTGTTTACCGATTTAAAGGTACTGCATGCTTTAAGGCAGTCTATTTTAAGCAATGTTGCGCAAAAGATGGTGCTGTTTTCAAACAATGAGTAACTCATTTCCAGTCTATCTTTTACAGAGCTTTACAATAATTTTTAGAATTTTATACAAATTTTATCCAGAGATGGGTACGTTTATATAAAGTAAACACGTAACATTCTTACGTAACGTAAGAACGTAACGTAAAGTAAATACATAAAGTTCTTACGTTACGTATGAACGTTACGTTTGGTGTGGATTGCTTTCAAAGCAAAATCGAAAAAAATATTGTCAAGACGCACGCAACGTTTGGGGACACAGCTAAAGACAACTAAACACACAAAGTAGATTGATAGGAAGAATGTTGACGAAGGATGTAGCGCTTCAGGAAATGCAATAAATTCTGGTATTCTGCTTCTTTAAACTCTAAGAAGTAATGAAAGAATACGAACTCAAGTCTACAAAAAAAAAAAATAATTAATTTGAATAAAATGTATACAAATAAAATAAAATCTCTATTTTATATAAAAAGGAGTTAAACCAATATTTTATTGCCAAATTTTCATGGAAAATAAACTCAAAATGGTCACCCTGCTGGCAATACTCATACTCATAGCATGTAAACAAGTAACTTAAAATATTTTGAGTGTGTGTTAGTTGACACTTAGCAAACTCTGGAATAACAAATAAAACAACAAAAAACAACAGCTAAAAAATAATATTGAAACTCAAACAACAATAACAAAATAGTTAAAGCCAAGAAAAAAAAGGTTGAACAAGATCACTTTTTCAAAATGTCAAAAGCTTAGCACAGGTGTGATCATGTTGTTGATGTCGCTCCTTGGAAAAAAAAATAAATAAAGATTAAAATAAAAACGAAACATTAAAACTAAATTGTAAGAAACTGGAAAGACTTTTAGCCAACTGTTGCAAAACAAAAGCCCAAACACAAACGTTAACAAGTACAGCAACATTGGGCACCATTAAAACAGCATCAATGAATTTTTCTAAATCAACCCAACCGAACTTAAAACCAACCAACCAACCAGCCAGACCAGCTGCTGCTCCTTTAGAGTCCATTATTTAAAGTCGTGCGAGAATGGGAGAAGAAAATATTGAATTTGCAACAAAAGTGAAACTAATAATTTGACCAGCATTGTGGACTTTTGAAATCAAGTTTGGTTTTACTTTTGTTTGAAAACAAAACTTAAAATTTTTTATATTTAAGTTCTCAATCACCTGAGTATAAAGAAGATGCGTTCTTATGCTGAAAAAGCCGCTGAGGGTATTTTTTCAAATGAATGTGGAATCGTTCCAACAACCTTGAGTTATATTCGCAGGTAATTCCTACTTTCCCTTTTTAAGGTAAACACCAAAAACTCTATGACTGTATTGTTGGCCAACAGACCCACCTTGATGATTTGGCACAGTTCCAACCAATGCAGTCCATTTATAATCCGACTCTGAAATCTTAGTCTGAAATTAGATTTCGAGGCATCTGTCACTAAAAAAATTCTATCTAATTTTACCCCATTTTTTACATTTTCTACTTGATCCGCTATTTAGGCGAGCTATTGTGCCAGAAGAGAAGTACACGGCACATCAAACAATTTCTCTGATACGTACAGCGTTCATTATCGACAGTTTATTTGAACTAAAGTTCTTTGTTTTTTTTTTTTTTTGAGGACAATTCTGTCTGTGAAGCTTCTGACTTCTGTCTTCAGAAAACACCCAGAGCATTTGGCGGAAATCGAACCGCAACCCCCAGACTCATAGACTAGCACCCTACCATTCAGTATAAGGAGGCACTCCAAGAGAACGTTGCACTGCACACACGTTCAAGATAAACTATGATTGTTTACAACAAGATATTGGCTCAAGCTGTTAGAAAGTATGATTCATAACTCCGCAGAAACAAAAGGGGTTTGTCAAATTACACCTGGCAGCGAGAATAAATCTTTAAAAATTTTTTTAATCACGGAAACATTGCCAAGTATACAGTATACAAATTTGAAATATTAATCAATGTCCAGTGGTGTAACAGTCTTACCTGCTCTATATGAAGCATAGGGTAAGTGGGCCTTCCTTCCTCTTAATTGTAGAATGAAGAATACAGAAGGAGAGTTACAGTAAAACTTAGCAAAGACGTCTCCGTAATGGTTAATATATGTATATATTAAATTCAGTAGCGAAAGTAGCAAAAGCTAGAGTAATAGAAGAAGAATCTAGCAAATAAGAGGAGGAAGGAAGCAAAATAAACTTGTTTCCGAGGAGGGAGAAAAAGACACTGTATGTGCAATATCCGGGAAACAGATAGAAGGTAGATAGGTTAGGTTAGGTTAAGCAGGCAGCTCCAATAGAGCTGACTTGGGTCCAAGTATTGGTCCCTTTGTGTAACCTGCAAAAGAGGAGAGGAAAAAAAAAGGGAGAGATAGAAAATGAGAGAGAGAGAGAAAAGAGAAAAAGCGTTGAAAGAAGACATAGGATAAAGTCACAGACAGACAGACAAACAGTTTAAAGGTAGATAGAGAAGAGTCAGAAGTGTGGGGAGGCCAACGGAGGGCAGGTTGGTCAGGCCAGGTTGTTAACGAGATTGTCTATGCCTCGTCAAGTGTAGGTTGGTTAGAAAACCAACCGCTGCTTCTCAGAAAAGAGTTAATCCTGCTCGGTTCCAATATGGAGACACAGGAGAGGCTTGCAAAGCACGTTTGTCCAAGGTACAGGAGGCGTTGGTATTCTAACGCAGGGCAGTGGCAAAGGAGATGTTCGACAGTTTCCTCCTCTTCCTCATCCTGACAACTTCAACAGAAATCGTTGTAATGGAGACCCATTCTTCTTGCATGAGTTCCGAATAGGCAATGCCCAGTGATCGTTGATATTAAATCGCGTAGCTGCATTTTTGGCAGCCTAAATAGCAAAGCCGTTTTTTTCTGATCCAGTATAGGCCATCGTCCTCGCCGTTTGACAATTCGGCTCATTTGACCATCTTACCTGGGCCAGATTGTATAAGGCTCGTTTTATTCGATGCCCGCAAGCAGAGAGGGGAATTCCACAATAGACGTCAATGGCGCTATCGTTGAGCAAAGTTCCCTTCTTTGCCAGTTCGTCAGCAACACAGTTGCTTACAATAGTCCCATGTCCGAGCACCCATTTAAGGGTGACTGTTGAATTTTCCGCCATCAGGTAGATAACTCTGGAGACACCTAGACTGTTCGTAACTCCAAGCATGTCCGAAAACGATAGCGATGAAGAGAAGTAGAATATTCTTTGCTGTAGCTGTCAGCCAGGCATAAATGAATTTTTTAATATATTAAAATATAGGGGTTTAGGTTAAAGTTTTTATTGAAAACTTATTCTTAATGGTGAAATTGAGGCTACCCATCTAACACAAAAAATTTTCAGAATGCTCCACCATGTTCTACAGTATTCTGGAACATTACACAACATTCGGGAGGGTTCTTGAATATTATACAGGAGCCTGGAATATTCCAAAATGTTTCCTAACGTTCTAGACTATTTTAGATCTTTCAACAATATTTAAGAATATTCCGGGATGTTCTGGAATGTTGTAGCCTTAATTTCATTACAACAGTAATTAATATACGATCAACAGGTATTAATTTTGATCCAATTCCTTTATTTGTTCGATCAGTTGTAATTACAGCTTTTCAGTTCTTGCGTCAATTTTATCTTGTAAGGATGTAGGCCAAGATCTTTTAGCAAAATTCGCTACAATGACGTTACAGAGATGCCCAATGCTAGAGAACGACGTGTGAGAGACACATTTGGGCTGTCTTCAACAGAAGGCTCAGCGGCAGCGGGCACTTCTTTGTCTCACTGGCACGGTAACATTTTGTACTGTGCCTGTGGATTCAGATTTTTCCACTAGACGCTCAATTGTTGATCTGCTAGGATGTGATTATGACGACCATAAATTGGACGTAGCACTCTTAACGTTGAGGCCACTGACTCCGAATTTCGGTAGTAAATCTTCGACTCGTTGTTGGCTCGTATATCTTTCCATCATGAAATGGCAAACCTTACTTAAGAGAAATGTCAAAAGAACGGCAAGAAATATGGCGTCGTCTGCTGTCCCTGTCGCTCTACTTTTGCAGCGTCGCTTGTTAAAGGTCGTTTCACACTATAAAAACTACAAGCATTAATACTTTTGAGAAAAATAAAACCCTGACATGATGAGTTGTTATTGTTTTTAATACAATTTCAAATAGCGATTAGATCAGGGTTGCATTTTATTCAACAGCATTGATACTTATATGATAGTTTGAAACGCCCTTTAATGGTTAGTCTATGGATTTATTCATTAAACACTATCAGGCCCGCAATGGCGCCAGCATTGTGACAATATTTTGCACGATTTTGCTTAGAGAGTAAAAAACACCAAATTTTAAAACTCTAAATTTTATAGTGTTGCAAATATGGTGCAAGAAATTACCAATTATAGAGATAACCATCCCTGGGTATTTATTCAGGATGTTGAAACATAGGCTTTGTATAAAACTCTATAAAGTTCCTCGAATTATGGTAGCGTTCTGTATGTAAGCGATTTCTAAAATATCACGGTTACAAAAATCAAAGGTCCTGCCAAGTTTAATAGCATTAAGTCGATAAAACTGCAGACTTTCATTAATTTATCTCAATTTTCAAGGTTCTTTCGAAAAGTGTAGGAAATAATGTTGTTATTGGGTAAGATTACTTCGAAAGCATTAAATAATACCACAAATAAGGTGAAAGGGATAATTGAAAAAAAAAGGTGGTGAACAAAAAACAGCTTTATTTTTGGGCAACTGCAATTCCATATCATATTTTTAGTTTTAGGACAGAGCTGCAGTTCCTCTGGTAGCAAGTATTTTACTTCACCCACAATTTAGTGCTATAGAATAATATGGTGTGTGATGTGATATATACTGGTATGAATAGAAACTGGCTTGGCTGGAATACGAACCCGGTCTGAAGCCAACATGTATGCTTAGTAGTCAACGTGCTAACTAAGCAACTTAAACTGCCGAAGGAGTATATGCGCTTCAGAATTTGCCACTGCACGATTATTTGTTAGGTAAACATCAACCAATTCTGGTTGATCAACCAATTGGACCACATCCGTAAAAACAATTTACAACAACCACCACAAGTTTTAACGAACCCTTGCAAACGACCAAAATTAGAAATAAACCAATTGTAGTGCAGTTGTTTTGCTGGGTACACTGCAGTAACAGGAGTATGAAATACGGTTTAAACATATAAACAAACCAGATTTTTATGTTTTTATGTTTTCTTAAAACCAAAATATATTTAACTTTATACGATAAAAACCACAAATGTGTATTAAAATGCTTTTTTTCTTTCTCATATTTTCCTCAGGGAACGAAACAGGTTTAATTCCATACGTTTAAATGTAGTGTGTATATTAGGGTGGTTCAATTTGTAATTAAGCGAAAAACTAAACAAGAAGTATAACAGAAACGTAAACAAAGAAAATATTCTCAAGAACTTTGTGTATAATGTTAACCAAAAATGAAGGAGGTTGCAACACCGGAAAACATTACTCGTATAAGGTTCAAAAATCTGAAAATCCACATTCACGATTTTTTAATCTGAATAAAAATTTCGGATATGTTAACGTTTTATAAGACGAAATCAATTTACATACTGTCCACAATTCAAGATACAAGTGGGTATCATTAATGTGTTAAAACGAGGGTGAAGCCCTAAGTTGTCACCAGTAACACTTTTGCCCAAAAATATGAAATCCTAAAAGCAAGGTTTCCAAAACTGTTTTGCAATCTTGGATAGAGAAACAAGTGAGAACACAACGCCACCCAAGTCGTTTAAACCAAACAATTAATTTGAGAGAGCAAGTGCAATTTTTTTAGATTTAACATGATCGTATCATCGTGACATCAGTTGGTTAAAACGAAGTCTACTACTAGTAAAAATTAAAAAAAAAAAAATACATATACAGTAGTAAAGCTTTCGATATTAATAGACTGCGTTCAAATCAATTGACGATATATGATAGAATCATGTTAAATTTAATAAAATTTCTCGTATTCTATTGTCTTACACAGAAAAGTTATGTTCAGCTATTAAAGGTTTTAATTGGTTTCAGATTAAACTTTAATTAAATAATTAATTGATTCAATTACACTGGTCTGCAAAAAAATTGCTCCCTGAACATAAATATGTGGAATATTGTGACCCCAACTCGTTAAACTCAAGTCCGCTTTCAGTTTTTGCGAATCACGTACAATTTTTTTTTATGGGCATGGCTAATATTTTCCCCTAAACAACGCGACCACGCTAACTTATTTCTAAATAACTTTTTAATGGATTGTTCGATTTTAATAATTAAAACACCAAAAGATGCGGGAGAAAATTACCTTTAAGTCAACTTCACATAATTTTTTTTTCATTTTCAACTGCTCTTCGGAGTTATTTAGAAATTGGTGGCGAAATAAAAATATATTTTTAATGAAAACAATTAAAAATTTTATGAAAAAATATTTATTTTATTTTCAATAACTCGTAAAAAACTTAAGTCGGCAAATATTTTACATTTGTTGTCCTTATTCAATATCAGTATTTTATTTAAATAAAAATATCTCAAAAATAGACGTGATAGAATCAATCTGTAATCAGATTTGGATTCAGCACATAAAATTCTATTAAAATCACACAACAAAGTTCTTCCTTCGACTTTGTTTTTTTTTCCGACCATTGTTAACACAATATCTACATATTTAATATATTAATATTTTTATTTTATCTAAATAAGAATATTTCGAAAACTAAAAGTGATAGAAAAGCTCTTTTAACAGATTTGGGATTCAGCATATAAAAGTCCATTAAAATCACATAACAAGGTTCAAGCCCCCGACTTATTTTTTGCCGCCCAGTGTTATTGGTTTAATTAAGATTTTTTTGTTCTCTTATAAACAAATATATATTTAAAGTTTAATTGCTTTAAATATATATTTGTTTATATGAATTGAACTCCAATTTGAAAATAATTAAAACTTTTAATTGTCGGAAAACTTGTTTGAGGGTGCTGTAGCTTAGGTGGTTAGCACGTTGACTACCAAGCAATGGTCACGAGTTCAATACTCAGCCATGGCAACATCAATTTTTCTGATATTTATTAGTTTTTCTTTATAACAATGCATATCACAGCGCCCTCCTTCGCCGTTATTACCACATAGCACTAAATCGCCGGCGAAGTGAAATAATTATAAATTGGCTATGCTAGCTTCGAACTAATTTGTCTAATTAACACCAGAGGCGCTGCAATACTGTTCTAAAAATAATCATAACGTGCAATTGCAGTGTTGCCAGAATCGAAGCTTTACTATCACACTAACCATCTGTCTTATCTACTACTAATACTTAATACTTAATATAGGCATTAACTGCCTGAGTGGTACTTCTCTTAAAAAAAAACAAAACTTTTTTCTGTGTAGTTTGGTTGTTTAAATATACATCATCAAGTTTACAAATAATGCTGAATGCAGCGATCTAGAAAATTTATTACATTCGCCTTGAGTCTAAGTCCAATTCAACTTTTTTGCCATTTTTTTTTATTCACAATTTGCCGACGGAACTTCCCTTTGACACAAATTATCAAATGCATACAATAGTGTAGTGTAGAACATTGACGTTTTATATCAGGATTTTTTCGGTAAATCCACATCCATCACTCAATGCAGTAGAAGTTTTTCACAAATACTTTTATTTCTGAACGGTAAAACTGGGGTTCTTATCGTTTTTGATATTTTTGATTTTGAGAAAAATTAAAATTTGCTGAATATCTCCAATACTCTTAGGCAGATTGAAGAATGATGTCAGGGCTTTCGGGTTTGTAAACGTCAGAAAGCCATTTTGGAGTATGATATTTTTTGTCTTATCTTATTTACAAATTCCATGCGATTGGGTAGTAAGAATAACTAATAAGTCCTGAGAAGATATGGTCAGTCCAGTCAGCCAGACTGGAAAGTTCAAAGAGTCGCCAGAAAAGTTCTAGTGGTCTCTGGGCATTACGCCACTAGAGGAAGAACCCAAAGATGAGTACCGGCACATCTATTTTATGTAACATGTGCGATGACGAAGACGAGTTGGAAACTGTGGAGCACATTTTGTGTCACTGCGCAGTAGTATTAGAATGCCACAGGCTTAGATTGCTATTCGAAAGATTTTGCGACAAGCTTGATGACATCGCTCGGTTGAGCGAGGGATTTCGTTGGTTTTATCCTCGAAATCGAGTGGTCGGAGTGATGGGTTCGCATATCGGGCTCTTTTTCTTCTTGTTTAGCTTTAGCTAGCTGATGGTAATCAGAGGGGATCCGAGTCTCCGAATGGAGGTGTCTATTTAACATTTTTTTGTGAAAAACAGAATCTTGATTTTAATTAATAATTGAAATTCCGAAATTCCGAAATTCTTTTTAGAAAAACCAGTTGGTTTCGTTTCTGTTATACTCTTAATCAGCAAACAAAATTGACATACCCTAATGTACAACATGCCTCTCATTGAAGCTGATTGTCTGTCTAAACGTTTGACTGCTTTGTTGGTCTTACCTTTACTACTCCACATACATATATACATACACATACTCGTACATACTCTTTATACACTCGTGTGCTACATACAATTTGCCTTCAATTGAAAACGTCTATAAAGTAAACGTAAGTAAGCCCGCTCCCGTTTGGTTAATCATTTGCCTCCTGTTTTATATTAAAATTTTTTAAGTTTTATTTTTGTTCTTATTTTGATATTTTTCTCCATCTTATGGTTGTGAGCTGTTCAGGTTTAATTTCATTTTATTTCTTTACTCTTAAACAACTTTCTTCATTTTATTTTTATATCTTCATATAGTACGAGTAACAGGATGATGTAGCCAATGTTGGTTTGGGGGTGTGTGTTAAGTTTTGGTGATATATTTGTACGGCAATTGTTAAATCTGGACTTTACTAAAAGGTAAATATTATTTGCATGACTTAGAATCATAGCAATAGCAATAGAAAAACGTATCGATCGGGTTTCGGATCCACAGATGCGTAAATTTTTTTGTTACTATAGCCACCGTACCGGCAAACAAGATTTTTCGGCTAAATTCGGTGGACGCCTTCTTGCCTTCTAACTGCTTGACGCCAATGCTATGGAGACAACAGTGCCCGAGGATAGCAGAGGCCTTAAACTGGACGATAAGCCCATTCGAGGTCTGACCAGTGTCCAAAGAACTGACACCATGGGATTCGGCAGCCACACAGTGATTTCCCAGAGCCTCTATAATTGGTTATTCTTGAGGCCTTTCGGCGTGTAAAGTGGTGGCTGTGGTTTGGACCTTAAACGCAGGAAAGGCGATTTAGTTGTATAAATAATATTTTTCTTAAAGACTATAAGAGTGTCCCAAAGTCGTTGCTTATTGTGTTAAAGAGTAAAATCCTAAAAACTTAAACTTATTTCTGTTGTACACCACTTTAAAGTCGGCCATAAGCAAATAACAACATTCAAGCTTAACTTTATTAAGTTGGGGCCGATGTCGGTGTCAGTTCTGCTGTTGCATTTGATGTTGCTATAAACAATCATGTTTAGTTGCACCAGCACCAGTTGGGGAGACCCTTAAGCACAGAACAGCATCGCATGGATACGAAACGATTGTACATCTGTTCCATAATATGCCAGATCCTATTGATGTATGTATGTATGCATGGACGTATGTATGGACGTGTATTACTGTATAAAATTTCCAAACTGATTTTATTTGTATATGAGTATTGTAAGTATGTATGTAAACAATCAAACTGACATGAGTACTTGGTGTGCATAAAAAGGGTGTTGCAAAAGGAACGGGTAGATACTAAAAAATTGTACTTGTAGCTGCTGTGTGGCATATTGAGTGTTGTTGTAGGAATCATATTGTAACGTGGCAATACATTTTTTTATATATTGTTGCTAAACAGCCATAACCAAATGTAGTGTAAACACAAGGATAATGAGAAAGCTATACAAGCAACTAGAAATACTCATAATTCTCATTTAGTTTATGTTAAAATAAATAGAAGTAACAAATGTTGGCAGTCAACCGGCTTGTTGCGATCCACTCAAGAAAGGTAATTCTAACATCTCATAAGTCTTCGGGGGCATAATAAATTAACACAGCGGTCTTCGGACTGACTGTTCCCACATTGACTTCGGTAGACTGTTCCCACAGCGATATTAGTTGATTGTTCCTACAGCGACTTCAGTTGACTGTCCCCACAGCGACTTCAGTTGACTATTGATACAGTGGTCTTCGGACTAACTGTTCCCACAGCGACCAGTCATGCCATTTGGTTAAATTTTTTACATTTGTTGTAAATTTTGAAGGCCTTATGTACGTAACATTTAATCAAATTTTCGTAACTTTTGGTACAAAAAAAAAACGACCTACAATTTCAACGATAATAGAAATTTAACTTTTTGGAAAGAAAACCGTAACGTTTTTAGCCTGGCGCAATTTCGGTTTCACAGCAGTCTTCGGACAGACTAGTTTAGGAAAACCTTGTAGTATTGTAGAGTCTTGCTTTAAGAGACCATTGTTCATATTTACGACGTACCAGCAACTGCGGATCGACCCTGTACTCTCGAATGGATTAACACTCGATTCAGTATACACGTACCTGGGTATCGAACCAGTACCCCGAACTAGTATTACCCGAATTTCGAACTAGTTATCACCCGAATATGCGCATAGTTCCAGTAATCCCGAAATAATTTACACCCGAACCTGCGTATCGAATCTCTACCATAAAATAATATCACCCAAACCAGCAAACTAGTTATCACCTAAATCTGCGTATCGTTCCAATAATCCCGAAATAATTTACACCCGAATCTACGCACCATCGATCTAGTACACCCGAACCTGCTATTTGGCGAATCAATCGATCTCGCGTGTGTCGGTTATAGTACCTTTATTTCCGTATTCCAAAAAATTATTGTAAATAAAACAGAACTAAATTAAGAGAATTATATTTAATCAACCCAAGGAAGGGAAGAAGAATCAATGTTATCAGTTAAGGTTTGTGGATCCGTAAGTGGACCCTGGAAAAGACGAAGTTACCCCATTCACATTCATAGGATTTAGACGTGAAATTGATTTTATCGGTTTTTCACGCATACTTCTAAGAAAAGCGGCAACGTGTTTACAGCTATTGAGTTTCGCTGGCGTATGACTGTTTTTCACTAAAATAATCGAGTAAAATTTAGCCACCGAACACAGTGGTTGACTGGGATGGCCGGCATTATACAATGGGCCCATCGATGAGGTGAGATATGAGATTTATAAACTGAAATATAAAGCAGCACAATCATCATCAAGTCTGAAAATCTACAATTCACTTTTAGCGAACCCTTTCCATAAACGAATGAGTGTGGTTTTTGTGTGATTTGTATCGTTTGCAGGTTTTTCTGAATCATGTT
>OX451218.1:138575935-138904951 GCA_949628195.1 Phasia obesa | reverse complement strand
AAATTGAATTTGAGCCAATTCTTGGTTTTCGAATGAACTGAAATTGATAATACACAAGTAGATTGCACGACAATGCAAGATCGCCATTAGAAAAGTGGGAGGAACACGACCATTTAATGCAAAAAAGCTTCCCAAGTATTTCTTTTCAACTGATTTTATCAAAACTGTGCACACACACATTAAATTATTTAACAATGTTTAAAAAAATGTGAGCCAAGCCACGCCCATAACAAAAGTATGTACAGCTGCGGTCAAAAAAATAGCACCAAGCCTAAGAAAATATGTCTTCGATACATATTTTCCTATAGGTTAAATTGATATATTTCAAAATTGTTCATAAGACGCTTAGAAAAGTGTATAACTACATAAAATAATAAATTTATCTTTTAGTATTTATTTTATTGTGAATTTTATACTTAATTTAAAAAAACTTGAAAAACAATCAGTCAAAAAAATAGCACTTCACTTCAATTTGTACCAATATTAAACACTAAATTAGGAACAAATTAAAAAGAATTATAAATGATGCATTTATTACGTTGAGCATGATTTGTTTATTCTAATTAATACCTTCTTTCCTGTCCTTTATTTGTAATAACGACTGCACAACGTTTTGACATCGAATTTACAAGATTTTGGCATCTTTCTTTTGGAATTTTATTACAGATTTGCTGAACAGCTGTCCAAAGCGCTTCATTGTTTGTTGGTTGCATTTGAGACACTGTTTTTTATATCTGCCCATAAATTCTTAATTGGTCTGGGCTCTGAGCGGGCCATTTCATCACATTGTGTTTATTGTCCCGAAACCACTTTGTCACAGGCTTGCTTGTATGCTTCGGGTGATTATCTTGCTGGAAGACTCACACCAATGGCATTTCTTAAGAAGCATAAGGGAGCATTACTTCCGTGAGTATACCAACATAAATGTTCTTATTGTGGTTTTGTAGGTCCTATACCATAGTAAGAAAAACTACCCCTTACCATTACGCTAGATCCACACCGTGTTTAATGGTTTTAGTTGTAAGTTCTGGGTTGAATTCCGCGGTTGGGGGTCTTCTTACGTAGGAACGTGATCCCTTGCTTCTAAATAATACAATGGGCTCCGTTGGAATGGGAAACTACATTTTGTCGTTGGTGCTACTATTTTGACCGGCACTGTATATTTTTAAAGAAGAACTTATATTTAATCGATTCCTTTGGATGTTTGCACAAATATTTACATATTCTGACAATAAAAGATTATACATAATATGAAAAGGGGGCAGAGCTAAGCTTATACGGCTATCACTAATAAGGAAATTTTTAAAGTATTTAATAAAGTGGGCAGAGCAACGCCTATAGCAATTTGATCAACAAAAATCAACTTTTACAAGGTACCAGAATAGATAGCCCGCCAATCTGATAGACATAGTTTCGAAAATTTCACTAATGGAATTCAACAACATCAGACCATTACGCCCATCTGTATTTTTTCATGTTGTTTTTATTTATTTCGGTTGTAATGATTCTCTTTTGCTTTTATTGTTAGATAAATATTAGTAGATCGCATGGAGTGCATACAGATCTCGGGGGATTAATAACCCCCTGCGAGGGGCGATTTTTGTTTTTTTTAGGTTGGTAGGGTTTTTTTTTTGCTTTGATTTGTATTAAAGACCTTTATTAAAAGTAATATACATAGAGATTGCCGATAAATCTATATGGTGCCCACTGGGACCCCTGAGCAGTCCAAAGGGACACTGGAGGGGTCAAAATGAGGAAATTTTTTTAAAAATATTTTTGCTTTAGTCTTACCTTTCTAATGCAATATAGATTGCTGGAAGGTCCTAATTTTTACAAAAAAAAATTCCTAAAAAATTTTTACAACAATATTTTACGAAAAATTCACAAAACAATTTTTAAAAATATATTAAAAAAAATTTTTTAAATTTTTATAAAAATTATTAAAAAAAAAAATTTTTTAATTTTTATAAAAATTATTAAAAAAAAATTTTTTAAATTTTTACAAAAAATAAAAAAAATATCAAAAAAAGATGTAAAAATATTTTCAAAAAAAAAAATTACTAAAAAATTAAAAAAAATTTACAAAAAATTTTCTACATAATTTTTACACAAAATAAAAAAAAATTACAAATAAATGTTAAAAAAATTTTCAAAAAAATTTTTACTAAAAATTAAAAAAGAAAAATTTCTACAAAATTTTTACAAAAATATTTTACGAAAAATTTAAAAAATAATTTAACGAAAAATTGACAAAAAAAATTTTTAAACAATTTAAAATAACAAATTTTACAAAAAAATTCCACAACAAAATTGTTGAAAAAAATTTTCAAAAAAATTTCAAAAAATTTTTACAAAAAATAAGAAAAAACTGTTACAAGTTTTACAAAATATTTTCAAAAGAAATTTATAAAATTTTTACAAAAAATATACTACATAATTTTTACACAAAATAAAAAAAAAATTTACAAAAAAGTTATGCAAAAAATTTTTACAAAATATTAAAAAAAAACATTTACTAAAAATTATAAAAAAAAAATGCTTGAAAATTTTTTACAAAAAATTATCTACAAAATTCAGTCGAAAAAAATTGAACAAGGGTTATTTTTTTTTTTAATGTGTTTGCTCTTAAATAGATGACTTTGTTTAATGAGAGATAACTAGGATTGCAAGATATTTCTTACAAAACGTGGTGATTTCAATATTTATTTAGCGTGGTCATCTTTAGCGTGGAGAATATTACCGAGTCTGTCAGAAAAGTCATCATACTGTGCACAAATGTGAATGACTTATATTTTTTAGTTGATATTTAGCCTCCAGAATGGATTATGTCGAAAAATGCATTGGGTATTAGAGCGGCACATATGCCAGGCGTTCTTCTCAAGATCTGAACTGGAAATAGTTTCTTGAAAATGATGCTCGATTTTACGGAATTTACGGGATAGTGTCGAGTCTTGCGAAAACATCCAATGGTTTTACAAATTGTTTACCTTAAAACCGACATGGAGTATGGTTTTCGAGATTAAAACATGATTTAATTACCGAAACTTATTATAGGATTTTAAAAATTATTTTCCCTATGTTGGGAGTGGACCCACAGGAATAACGTTGGCTATCATAGGTTATTTTTATTACCAGTGCCTAGGTGTTAAGAAAGGGCACAGCTAACACCGAATATGGCAAATTATGCGCCATATGGAAGATTGTTGTTACGATGTCTTATTTTGTTAACTTAGTGCCCCGTCCACACTTTTTGTTTCTGCAATTCTTAAATTTGCGGGTAAAAGAGGAAAGAAGAATGGCAAAAGGGTTTCCAATTATTCTCTATTCCCAACAAACTTATGAATTGCTGAAACAGACACTGTAGATATGGACGTGGCCTAAATGGTGAAAACTTTTTATATAATCTTAGATAAGTATACTTAGTACCAACACCCTGCTACAATATTTATCATATGTGACCGAGTACAGAGAAGGGGAGCTAAGGTTGTCCAAAATGTTTTATTTTTAAAGTCGAGGTCAGAAAGAAAATCATAAATTTTTTGGAAAACTTTGAAGTTTTTCAGTGAACCGTTTTAAAGGTTTAACCACTTTTTTGATAGGGATAAAGTGAAGTGAGAAATCGTATGGAAATGGTCATAAAAAATTCACTTCTTTACCCTAAGGAATTTGCGCGTTCGCATATATTCATGGTATAAGACAACTCATTATCATGTTTTATCAAATAAAATAAAATATAAAAGGTTTAACCACTTTTTTGATAGGGATAAAGTGAAGTGAGAAATCGTATGGAAATGGTCATAAAAAATTCACTTCTTTACCCTAAGGAATTTGCGCGTTCGCATATATTCATGGTATAAGACAACTCATTATCATGTTTTATCAAATAAAATAAAATATAAAACTTATAAGAAAACTTTTAAGTTGTATCCTAAGGCAACAAAAAATTTATCATTTCTCCACACTCCACGCACACACACGCACATTTATCAGTGGCATAAAAAAACGTTTTTGCATGTTTTGTAAATATGCGGCAATTTTACTGCCCCATTTCATTAAGATATCCGTGGCAAAGTGTGGTAAAATAATATAATCGAAAAAAAAAACTCAAAGACGAAAAGAGAAAAGTTTTATAGCCGTCACTGTTTGAACATTTAATGTCTTTTACGACAGCAACAATTGCACTCACATCAACAGAATATTGCTGTCGCTCAACACTGCTTGTCACAATATCATTTTACGCGTTATGCCACAGCCATCAAAATAATTGATTTTGACGAAAAACTGTAAGCAGAGGGAAGAGTTATTAATGTGATATTTTTTAAATGCTCATTATACATGTCAATGGAAAAAAGAAAACACATGATTATATTTTACGAGTATCTATAGCTGCAAGTCTTGAAAAAATTAATATGACACTGAAATGAGATCAGCAAACGCACACGCATGGACCGCGCTATTAAAATAAATTAACAAAAAAAAATATAATAGCAATCTTAATGGATGGTGGCATATTAATGCAATTAAAAAAAACTGGAAAAATGATTTAAATCTTTTACGTTTGTTGTCGATTTTTTGAGATCTCAAAGATATTAAATTATAATGTCCATTACCTGCAGGAATTTTGATAAGAAAATCTTAATATCTTCTTGCAAAATGCAATAATTTTAAGATTTTGTTTACATATTTTTTATGGCACGCTTTGGTACTAAGTTTAATTGGGACTTATTTTAGAAAAATGTATGGTAAACCCGCAATTTTGCTTAAGTTGGATTGCAATACATTAAAAAAACTGACTTAAAAATTATGTAAATAAAGTTAAAAAAATATATATTTAAAAAAAGGTACTTTAGAAAAAAAGTACCTTTTAAAAAAATACCTTTAAAAACACTTAAAAATGTACCCTTTAAAAAAAGATTACCCGTCGGCTATGAACATAATTAAATTTGCTGTCGGAAATTGGACTTATAAGTCCTAGTGGTTAGGGTCGGTAATAGGAATCTTATCTCTGATAGGAGAATGGATGAACTAAGTCGAACCAACACTGAATAATTGTCGAACTGTTATAATAAAGTTCTACTTGTGAATATGGAGTTTTGTGTGGGTTGACATCCTTTTTCTGTGAACAGAAATTTAATGAATTCTAACTTTGATAAAATCAAACAGGATCGTGAAAATCCGACAGCGATGGACAAGCAAAAGGAAGCATATGAATATATCCTTAAAGATATTTCGATATAATCAAAGTACCTTTAGATGGTTACTGACAGATCATTGGAACTTTAAATGTCATCTGATCCAGATGCAAATTCAAGAATATGATATTTGCAGACTATTTAAAAGGGCTACAACGATACCGTAAAGTGTGTGTAAATGTCCACTTGAAAATGTATTCTTTAAAAGGCAACATCTTTTAAAAAACCTAAGAATTAAAAAGTTTTTTTTTCAAAAGGTACCATTTTTCAAAAAGTACTACTTAAAAAAGTCTGTAAAATAGTACTTTTTTTTAAGTTATACTTTAAAAAAAATATTAAAAAATCTTTTTAAAAAAGTATATTTTTAAAAATTATTTAAAAAAATAAATTTTAAAAACAAAAGAACAAAGAAAATCTTTTAAATAAAGTACTTCTTGAAAAAATTACCTTAAAAAACTATCTATTGGAAAAGATACTTTTTAATAAAGTATCCTTTGAAAAAATACTCGTAAACTGTATATCTAATAATTAAAAAGTTTTTTTTTTTTCAAAAAGTACCACTTAAAAAAGTCTATAAAATAGTACTTTTTTAAAGTTACATTTAAAAAATATAACAAAAAATCTGTTTTAAAAAAGTATGTTTTTAAAAATTATCTTATAAAGTAAAATTATCTTATAAAGAACAAAAGAACAAAGAAAATCTTTTAAATAAAGTACTTCTTTAAAAAATTACCTTAAAAAACTATCTATTGGAAAAGGTACTTTTTAATAAAGTCTCCTTTGAAAAAATAATCTTAAAATAGATACCTAATAATTAAAAAGTTTTTTTATTTTAAAAAGTACAATTTTTCAAAAAGTACCATTTAAAAAAGTCTATAAAATAGTACTTTTTTAAGTTACAGTTAAAAATCCTTTTAAAAAAGTACATTTTTTTAAAAATTATCTTAAAAAGTAAATTTAGAAACAAAAGAACAAAGAAAATCTTTTTAATAAAGTACTTCTTGAAAAAATTAACTTAAAAACTATCTATTGGAATAGGTACTTTTTAATAAATAATCCTTTAAAAAAATACCCTTAAAATATATTCCTAATAATTAAAAAGTTGTTTGTTTTTCAAATAGTACCATTTTTTAAAAAGTACAATTTAAAAAGTCTATAAAATAGTACTTTTTTAAAGTTACACTTAAAAGTTATTTAAAAAAAGAAATCCATTTAGAAAAGTACATGTTTAAAAATTATCTTAAAAAGTAAATTTTAAAACAAAGGAACAAAGAAAATTTTTTTAATAAAGTACTTCTTGAAAAAATTACCTTAAAAACCATCTATTGGAAAAGGTAGTTTTTAATAAATAATCCTTTGAAAAAATACCCCTAAACTGTATACCTAATAATTAAAAGATTTTTTTGGAAAAGTAACATTTTTGAAAAAGTACCATTAAAAAAATAAAATAGTACTTTTTTAAAGTTACACTTAAAAAAATATTAAAAAATTCTTTTAAAAAAAGTTCATTTTTAAAAAATATCTTCAAAAGTAAATTTTAAAAACAAAAGAACAAAAAATATAATTTTCATTTTAATAAAGTACTTTTTGAAAAAAATTCCTTAAAAAACTATCTATTGAAAAAGGTACTTTTTAATAAAATATCCTGTAAAAAAATGCCCTTAAACTATATACCTAATAAATAAAAAGGTTTTTTTCGAAAAGTACAATTTTTCATAAAGTACCATTTATAAAAGTCTGTAAAATAATACCTTTTTGAAGTTACATTAAAAAAATTACCTTAAAAAACTATCTATTGGAAAAGGTACTTTTTAATAAATAATCCTTTGAAAAAAATACTCTTAAACTGTATATGTAATAATTAAAAAGGTTTTTTTTTAAAGTACCATTTAAAATTTCTGTTAAAAAAAGTACAATTATTAAATATTTAAAAAAAAAACTCTAAAGAAAGTACATTTTCTAAAATTATCTTAAATCAAATTACCTTAAAAAAATAAAATTTTGATAAAACTTTAAAAAGTACTTGTTAAATAAAATTACCTCTTAAAGAAACTACTAGAAAAAGTACTTATTAATAAAATTTCCTTTGTGAAAAGTACTCTTAAAAATATAACTACTAAAAAAAACTTTTAAAAAATATTTTTAATAATTAAAATTTTATTTGAAAGCAATTCTTTAAAAAAAATTTGACCTTTTAAAAAATAACTGAAAAAACTTAAGTAAAGTACCTATCTAAAAAGTACCTAAAAATTAAAAAGAAGGAATTTTTAAAGATGGTGATTTTTAAAAACTGTACATTTCTCGAAAATACCCCTCAAAAAATATCTTGTTAAAAATAACTTTTAAAGTGCATTAAACAAAAGTACTTCACCAAAAATACTTTTCATAGTAGTACTTTTAATTAAAGTACCATATTAAAAATTTTATATTCAAAAAAATCTATATCCATTCACTGATAAAGATATAAAAATAGCTTTTTAATATAAGACTTTATAAAAGCTACCCTTTTAAAAATATATCTCTTAAAAAAAATATTTTAACAGATTTTAGAAAAAAGTACCTTTTTATGAAAGAAAGGTTAGAATAATAAACTTATTTGGTATTATTCGACCAAAAAAATGTTTTTGAAGCTTATTTTTGATAAAGCAATTTATTAAAAATCTTTTAAAAGAAACCAAAAATAAAAAAGTACTTTTTAAAAAAGTACTTCTTTAAGAAAGGTACTTTTTTTCAAAATCGACTTATTTTTGTAATAAAAGGGAAAAAAGATTACTATAGTCTTCATAACACTTATACAGGTATTAAAATGAAACCAAAAGGCAATAACATTTTAATATCCAGCCTGTGAACAAGCCAATCTAAAACAGTTGGTACTTTTACTTCCTCTACATCAACTTTTGAGAGAAATAAATCCATTTAGTATGTTTAAGTATTTTTTTTAGTCTTAACAGTTCCTGTCCATTTACACTATTACGTGTGTAGATTTTTATTTGAACGCCTCGAAATATATTTCATAAACTTTCACTTTTTGGTTTAGAAATAATTTCTTAGTAAATCATAAATTACAAGTCTAATTTGATCAGTAAAAAAATGTATCTTAGTTTGTTAGTATTGGCTTCAAATGTCATTTTATAATTTTATTATTATAAAAAAATGTAGCTTTGTTTTGAATAAAATATTTTGGAGGCTGCGCCAGTATGAATATATTTGGGGAATACAAGTCACCGCCACGCCACCACCTCTCTTGTTAACAGAGTTTTTTTTTATTGGTTATTTCTTATGACTTTGTTCAATTCCAATGTAAATTTTATTCATTAATAAACACAAATAATAATGCTGCATGTTAGACATTTAAATTTCTTTTTCTTTCTCAAGAAGCCATATAACTGCAAAGAGTTACGAGTTTTGAATACGAGGTGCATTTTCGTCATTCTGAGTAATTGAAGATTAAAGAAAGATTTGAAAAGATGATGAAAGTTGTTAAAAGTGAAATTTCACTAGTTAAAACACGAAACAATAAATTCGTATTTAATAATAAAATAGTCGGCGATTTTATTATGTACTAGCTGTGCCCGCCACGTCACGTCATGGGCGTCCTGATAATATTTTGCTCGATTCAAAATTATTCCACACCAATTGTTAGACTCTTACCTTTATAGTTCATCAGTTATGGTTTGTGTATTTACTTTATATAAAGGTACCCATCCCTGTGTCAATCCAGTAGTTTTTATGTGATGCGAACGCAAAAGAAAAGCAGACAGACAGACATACACACGGAAATGAGTAACTATTTTATTATATGTATAGATAACCATGTTGCAGTCACTCCATTTTAGCTGCAATGTCCACGTATATTCTGTACGTACGATAAAGCAAAGGAAGAATTTTCCTTGTAATATACATATGTGCGATTCACTGACACAAATGGATGAAAGAGTGCTAGGAACTTAATCACATTGACTGATTGTGGGTGCCTCTTCTTGATGAAATGCCATGCTGGTTTCGTTGGTGCTGGAAAAAAAGTGTTGGATAAAAATATCGATTAATGGAAATCTCGATATTTTGTCATATCGATATTTAGTTTTAGTATCGAAATTCGATATATTTTTAAACTTTGTTATCGTATTTTATCTTTTTGACGCAACCTTAACTGTCCAACTCCATATGTATAGAATTAGTGTAAACGTTGATTACAGAAAGAAAAAATAATATTCCCTTGTGTCAACCATGACGTCCGAGGTCTCAAGCCATAGGTCTGTGCTTAACATAAAACAATACCCTTATCAGACTTTGCTTTTGGATATTTTTCAAGCATTTTACGGCGCTGGATGTCTTTACAAGTTATTCTTGACGTACTGTTGTCATATATACCTTTCGGTTGTTTTAAACGCCGCTTGAAAATTATGTCTTTACATCGAAAGCGCTCGCCCAAAGTACCAAAACAACATTCAGTGATGACGGTCTTCACCGAAAGGTATGACTGAATGTTGTTTTGATACGTTTGGTGAGCGCTTTCGATGTAAAGGCATCATTTTCAAGCGGCGTTTAAACAACAGCCAGTGACGACGGTCTTCACCGAAAGGCATGACAACAGTATTTTATTTACTGGCGGATCCAATCCAAGCAATTTAATATTCTTGAAGTCTTTCAAAAAATCATCAAAGGGAGTTTCTCTTTCAGAAGTATTTAATGACATCCTCGTGCAACGGGGATAGCATTTTATTGTATTGCTGCTTCTTTTTTGAGGTCCTTTAGGGAGTAACGTGGTGGCTGTGGTTTGCAACTAACGTGCAGGCAGGGCGATTTTAAGTCCGGGTGATCTACTTAACAGAGGCACCAATGGCGACTCGGGAATTTAGATAGTTTCCTTAGTGTCCAACTTCTAAATAAGCGGTATGAGAATTGGCCCTCCCAGCCTTGTGTTTAAATTGCTACTTATTGTGACGTTATGTGTTACAAGGACGCATTGTTTTCGCCCAGTGGTAAGAACACTGTCAGGTAAAGGCAACAACCACTGACTTACATCTGTATCACATCTGTCATCTTCGTGGGTTTAGTGTCTTGACGACTTCCAACATGTTGACGCTTACGCTTCAGCGGTGCATGGGTTAGCCAGTCCATAGCGCTTTTACAGGGCCTGCAACTTAAAGTTAAGAACCTTGGAGGTCTGCTACCATGGGAGCCAGTAGCTCCACAGTGTTCACACCTTTCCATGACCGTTTGGACCTAAATCGCGGAAAGAAAGATTTAGTTCGTTCTTGGTGGACTACAACTGGTAAGTGCCAACACGACCAGGTACTGGCGTTAATCTAAATCATAATTCAGTATGTAATAAATACTGATTCGATTAAACTGCTTACCAGGCGGTAATTACAAAAGTAACTTAGTGTTATGTCCATCAAAGAAGAAAAGAAATACCGACATTTTTAACTGTATAATTATAGAAATTTTTAAAACATATCGATACTATGGGGTGGTTAAATTTTAAAGGCCGATGTTGAATATGAACCTCATCGAAACGTCAGATTTTTTCTGCATTTAATTTGACATTTTACAATTTCAGACTAACTCAATTTGAACCATGGAAAGATTCACAATCGAGCAATGGTCAGAATTGTGTAAAGAAATGGCAACAGTGGATGATCAATTTTCGAAGAAAATCATATTCAGTGATGAGGCACATTTTTACCTCAGTGGATTCGTCAATAAGCAGAATTGCCGCATTTGGGCGAATGAGTGATGGTCGAAAAACCAATGCACCCACCAAGAGTGACTGTATTTTTTCCAAAATGACGCCGGTCAGGAAGTTACTGTGAATGGTGTTTGCTATGGTGACATGATAACGGAATTTTTATGGCCCGTATTGGAAGATATGAATGTGGACGATATGTGGTTTCAACAGGACGGTGCCACTTGCTACAAAGCTAACGAAACAATGGCTCTTTTGCGCGACAAATTCAATGACCGTGTTATCTCACGTGGTGCCGATGTCAATTGACCGCCAAGATCATATGATTTAACACCGTTAGACTTCTTTTTTTGGGGTTATTTGAAAGAAAAGGTGTACGTCGATAAGCCAGCAACAATTCAAGAGCTAAAGGATTTTGTGGAGCAAGATTAACGTGAGTACCAGCCTAGTTGGCCTAATCTCACGGTGGTCTTACCACCGAGTGAAACTTAAGCGTAGACTAGCGCCCCCATTGTGTAGTATAACAACACTTTACGATTGCCACCAATCGCAATTTGTGTGTGATACAGTCACAATGAGTAGCAATTTATATAATATGGCAAGCCTTATCCAAGGCTAGACTAGATCCATATTATAGCCTCTTGCTTAGGGGTTTGGAGACTATCCAACCTCCGTCTGTTGAGAGTGCAACAGCACACTTGACCTTGCACCATACCCACATAAATCGATCTTAAACCACAACCACCACGTATACCCCCGAAGGGGACCTCACCAATAACCGGTCACAGAGAGTATAGGCTAACTGTGGGGCCACCGATTCCCGTGGTACCAGTCCTTTGGGCACTGGTTGGGCCTCGAAGAGAACCCGTATGTTTTAACACACAGACCTTTTCTTCCAGATTTAGGTTCTAGGAACCCTAGCGTCTGGTGCCTCTATTTTGCCCGAGTAAACCGCGTCAAAGCATTTGCCATTCCTGCAGAGTCATCGAATATTTTGAGCGTCGGATGAAGGTGTGCCGCCGAGGTCGCGGCGGCCATTTGGCCGATATTTTGTTCCATACATAATTAAACCATACCAATTCTATCAAAATAAAAAGAAATGACAATAATTTCCTAAATAATATGTGTTTTATTCAAAATCAACATCGGCCCTTACAAAATGAACCACCCTATATAATATACTAGCTAACCATGTAACTGAAATTTCAAAAAAACACACCGAAGCGCTAGACGAAATATTTAAATTTATCACACCACCCTCGCTTTAATGTTGTTGCTCATAAAAGTTATTAATTTTTTTTTTTGTGAAAAATTATTTCATCTTTTACATAAGTTAACATAATGTTTTTAGTCATTACGAATGTTAGTGTACTATGTCTTTGTGTCCATCTGTCAGTTCGCATTTGTGTACATATGACAGTCTACCTACACATTTATGTATGTTATATGTTGCACTCCTCCTTTTGATTGTATTTCATTTAAATATTAAATATGTTTCTTTATAAAAAAAAAAGAAACCAACCAACAAATCTGTTTCATTCTTTGTTTTCTGGTTTTGTTTTTACTCAAAATGCTTCGGGCCATTTTGTTACACACAGTATGGTTATGCAGCCTATGATGCCATGTCATGTTCAAAGAAAAACTGGGATTCTGTAATGAAAGTGACAGACATACTGTGATGACTGACTGCTGGGTTTTCTTTGAATTAAATTAAAACTTTAATTTGTGTAATTTACAGCATTACAACAAATGACCTACTGAGTTTTGTTTAATTGAAAACGATGTTAATAAACTTTGGATTACAGTGAGAAATAAAATTTTAATAAACTGCCATTTTGCACTGACTGTGTTAAATATTTTGCTGCCATTTTTCTATTTCTTTAAGAAACCGGGTGAGGCTAACGCCATTCATAGCCAAGTTTCTGTTGGACCAACTTAAAAAGTTTCAGCAGAAAAAACTAATGTGTTATACAGCGAACGTCATAATAAACATTCTGCATGAAATTTTCGAGAGTATGGCTATCTCCCGCACAGGTGACGTTATTCGTTAGAACGTGCAATTATACCGCCTGGATTTTTTCTTGTATGATCTCTGATCTTTGGCAATAAGCCATCGAACGATGTCCAAAGAACAAACATAACAAAGGTCTTCACATAAATTTAGATGTATCTATGCGGAAGAGTCATTACAAATAGTACCTTACGGATCCGTGTTACCTTTTAAAATACAACAGATTTCAGAAGCGTGTTTGCGTTCATATCTCACACATAAGTAGATTAATTAATCCCATTTTAAGATCGACAAGCCTGCGCATATTCTAGCACTCGATTGCCGAAAACCTCTTCTTTTTACTTTACCCTTTTTGACAGTCTTGGGCCGTGGCAAATTAACCTTCTTTTATAGTCGTCTTTGTAAGAAATTCTCACTCGAGCCATGTAAAAAACTAGCTTCGCTTACTATAGTTTCTTGCATAATCGAGTTTCAGAAAGAAAGGTGAGCTTTAGTAAGCGAAGCGGGTCTTGGACATACTCTAGAGCTGAAAACTCTTGAACATGGCCAATACAGATAAACAACACTACTTGCGAACCATTTTGCCTATCTGTAGAAAACATCCAAAGTCTTTGGCAGGAATTGAACCCGCAACCTCCGGACTGATAGATTAGCATGCTACCAATCAGCGCAATACAGCTAATCCGTGCCAGTGTGCAAAGGTCCGGCAACACAAAAAATCTTGAGCTAGCAAAAACGGTTGTGGACCTAAAGTAAAGCAAAAATTTTTTGCCCGACCGAAGGCCAACAGTTTAATGAACCTTTACAAGGACAAATAAATCTTTTAAAATATAATTTACAACGCAACTAAACAACTTTCCTTTGAGACTTTATGAAAATATATTGTTAGCGTGCTCGTGCTCCAGCTTCAAAATATAAACACGGTGCCAAAACGCCACGAATGCTGACCCATAAAAAATAGTTTATCATTTAATTTTTTTCAACGATTTTTACAAAAGTAAAATAATTTTATTTAAACAAATTTTCCCTGACTTGTTTTATAAGAGCAACTAGAACTGGGGCTCATAATAAGCTCGAACACCAACTAGCTTACTGAACACATACCACATACTCATACCACACTATTAGTGAGCAAACCTATGTTCGTATCATAAATGCAGTGAGCTGATGGAATGAAACGAATTCCTTATACTAATGAGCGCCGTGTTTACTCATCTCATGTTCGAAACACTCAGTGTGTTTTGATAAGACTTAGTGCGTTTTGCTTGCACAAGTGGTTTTTTGTTTTTTGTATTTCTGAAGAAATGAAGAGCTCAAAATAAACATAAGTAATGTTGTTAAAATAAATTCTGTTTTTTTTTTTGTACACCAATTGCTTGAACTCACCCAAGTTCATTGTTATTATGTTCAACATTTACTCATACTTATTCAAACTTTCTTATAGAAACTCTGCAAGCTTATAGCATTTAGGCCGCTGGTCTTCGCTGTTTATTATTGACCACTTGTTGTTACACATATGCAGTGAGCACACATGAATTCAATCCAATAAAATAATGAGCGTTTTATGAGCTTCGGATTTTGTGCTCATGCAGAGCTATATTTAATAAAGGGCCTTGAACAAACTTAGTAAGATTATATCTAAGGTATGTTACCTTAATATCTAAATGGTAACAAATGACCCCTTAAAATGACAACGTCATCTTAAAGTGTCACCAACGTCATCTTAAAGTGACACCTCTTCTTAAAAAGTACATCTAGTGACTTGACTAGTTTCATGTCACTTCTATTGCGTCTAAAGTTTTATTTTAGTTTTGTTTTTCATTCTAGTTCTGAAAACATCCTTACATTTCAAATATGCACCCACCTAATTATTGGCAAATTTTTAATATTTACATTAATTTTTGTCAATTATTCCGCTTAGTAGCCACACTAAGCAATTTACAGTTAATTTTATTACAAATTATTTGCTTACCTTTCACAAAAATTTTGCCAACTAAGCAATATTGCAAATAATTAATTAATAATTTTCTACTTCCACACATTAATTATGCAGTGAGTGCATGATTGTATCCTAATTCTCATGACATGTCACTTTTTTAACCAAATGTTGACACATGATTATATTTATGTGTGGAAAGGTGTATTTTTTTTATTAAACGATAAATAATAGATATGCTTGCCTTTTTAATTTGTTTGATTAAAGGTTGGTTTTGTTTACACTATAATAAGTCAGATCGTTTAATTCTGTATATACATATGTATATTTACCTTCTGAATTCATATTTTGTTACAAATAAAAGTGCTTTTACACGGCGTGTATTTGTCATATGACTTGTTACTTTTCCATGTGTAAATTCTAAACATGTCGTGTGAACCCTTTCAAACATAACATGTGTATTTTCCATGTGTAGAATACATATGACATTTTTCATTTAGAACGTGTTCTATTTTGATGTGCCAAAGCATCTGACATCCTGTAATGCCAATTTGATATTTTGCTATTTTCGTTTTTTTGTGGTACCGAAAGCACTAAAAGCGTGGCAAAAGCACTACGTTTGCAAATTTGCATCAGCTGTGGTTGTCAATACAAAACTGTGTGGCGGAAAAATTATATATTATAGGTTATGTCAGATGTAATTACACATGTATGTACGTTTGAAAGCAAAAATTATAAACCGTATGTAAAATGTCTATTTTGACAAACACATGAAATTACATATGGGTTATCAAACTGACAAGTCATATGACAAACACACGCTGTGTAAAACCATTTTAAGCAAGGCTGGAAAAGAAAACTCCGCAAAGAAAACTCCACTAGAAATCTTCATTTCATTAGCTATTGAAGTAATGCGAAATAGATGGACAGGGATACCTTGTAGGAGGTTTAATCTCTAAAGGGTGTTCTTACTTGCATAAAATCAAAAAATGTCCCTGGTAGAGGGTGAGACTGTTGCGCACCTTGTGAGTACTAGCATTGAGCTTACTTCTTCGTGTATAACTCGTGGATGATGTGGGTGATCTTAGACAAATGGATGAAGGTCGACAAGAGGTCTGAAATCTAGATTGAAGGATACTTACTTACAGCACAAAACTCAACAAAACTATGATTATTATTTTGTAGAGGGGATACCAAAACAGACCACTGACTTCATTTGTATCCTTTCGGCCCCCTTTGTTCAACAATGATTCCTGGTATCCGACTTGAAATTTACGAATAGCTTACTTTCATTCAGTATCATTCTGTGACTAGCCTCTTGCTCTCTCGACTTTAGTGATTTAAGACTGGCGACTGATACATTTCGACATTTTTCTTTATCACAGAGGCTATGGTAAATGCTAACATTTTCCTATTTCCAGGCACAATCAGCAAGTATCGTTCTACATCAATTTTTAACTTAGCCAGATAATACTGGAGACTCCGTGACCTGTCACTATCGCAGTTAAGTATTTGTAGGCACCCAGATTATATCCAAGCTCCTTCTTGGTATTCCTGCCAACTTCTAGTAAAAAGTACTACCGTCTTCGGTTGGAATCCAACCCACAACCCCGGACAGTTAGATTAGCACACTACAAATGATCAATTGCCGAGGCACTCTCGCAAATGACCAATTGCGTACCAAAAGTCATTGGATCCCTACTTTTTGAAGTGGGTCGTAAATAGACACACTGTATTGGTGGTATAATTCAGTATAATTCAGTATTCATGCTATATTTATACATATGGATTTTATTCTGTTAGTAAAGTGGGTTGTTGAATAAAAATAAGGCTGATGGAGACTGTCATAGAGAGAACAAAATTCATCAACGTTTGTAAAGGGTGATCTATTTCGAGATACTTTTTTCAATAGCCTTTTGTTGACAGATCAAGTGTGAGTTGTGTCATGCTGTCATGTTATTTTTGTTTAGTATTGTTTAGCATTTCATAATGGAAAGACTTACGTCTGAATCACTTCGCTCTATGGGCTCTTGAAAAGTTCCTAGAAGATCCGACGTTTTCGAGACAAATTTTGTTTAGCAATGACGCCCATTTCTGGTTCAATGGATATGTAAACAAACAAAATTGCCGCATTTGGGACGCCGAGCTGCCACTTCATTCAGAAAAAACAACGGTTTGGTGAGGTTTTGTGGGCTGGTAGAATCATCGGTCCATATTTCTTCAAAAATGATGCCGGTGCGAACGTAAGCGTCAATGGCGACCATTATCGTGGCATGATAACCGACTATTTGATGCCTAAAATTGAAGCTCATGATCTCGGCGACGCACAGAGGGTTATTTTGCAAATCTAGCCGGACATTAGGTCAAAAATTAATTTTGAGAAATGTAATAATTTATGTACGCAGTCAACAAAATTCGGCATCGTATAGTGAATTTTCAAGGCTTTTGCTTGAGATTTGTTGTTTTGGGACTGTGTTAAAATCAGGAAAGTTGAGTTAATCGCATACGTTTTTATTGACTTTAAACGATTTTAAGAGGTTTGCAATATATTTTTTTGTGGCTAAACGAACAAAGATTTTATATTGTTTTTTTTTCTGTAAAAGTGTTATTAGTAGCTACTTATGTTAATTTTTAGAATTTTTTTTTTTAATTTTTATGATAAAAAATTTCGTTCAAAATTAAAAAAAGTTTTTTTTGTAAAATTATGAAAAGCTTTTTAAGAGTGATCTCCATCGCGATCCTAAAAATGTTATTTATCACTACAAAATTTACGATCTCTACTTTTATACTGTAAAAAACGTTGCGCGTTTTGCGCCATTTTTTTTTTGCCGATTTTTTGAAAATTTTATCTTTTTATGTTTTTTCTTATCTTGGATAGGTAAATACGAGTAAGAAACCCTTGTATATTCATAAAATGTTTTGGTTTTTAACAACTGAAGGTAGATGTTTTTTATTTAAATCATTACATCTAACACTGTTATTACCTGTACAAAAAACAATTTAAATATCAAAAGAGATATAGACGCAGATGCCCTTTCTTTCGGACTTTCTACTTTATACGCCAGAATTCGCCTATTTGAGCGCATATTACACCTGTCATATAAACTGTCAGTGAAAAAATGGCAAATAAAATCTGATGCGGGCAAAGCCATTTTTAACGCGAGGAAAACAAATATCCGAGAAAAATTTAGAAGTGAATTAGGGCTAATTGTGGGAATTAGGGCTAAAAGTGGGTGTACCGAAAGCTGGATTTGGAAACACCAACAATGATAACAGAAGATTTTTTTCCAATCCTGAATTAGCTGCAGAAATAACTGGAATTGAGTTTGATTTCATATACCGAATCAAGGTTATTATTGAAGTAATATAAAGTGGTCACAAAATCCAAATACACGAGTTTGCCGATTATTGCTTAGATACTGCAAAATTGACGTTTCTCTATATGAGTGGCATCCTATAACACCTACAATGCACAAGATTTTAATACATGGTGTAACTGTTACCTATTGGTAACAATAGGTAACAATGTAATCTATTTCTTTTAATAATTGCATTATTTTTCAAGTAGTTTTTTATTTCAGCGCCCACAAAAGGGGGCGGGGCTAAAAATGACATTTAAAAATCTCTTGAGCACAACTTTAAGTTTTTGAACATTCTTTGACCTTAAAAGATTTTTCTGCAAAGTTTCATTAACCTAGGGTCATTCAGTACATTTTTAGAGCCAATATAAGCTTAAAAAAAGTAATGTCCGGCTAGATTGGCAAAATACCCCTATGTGCGACGTTTGGTTTCAGCAAGACGATGCCACTTCCCACACATCGCATCAATCAATGGATTTATTGAGAGAACATTTCGGTGAGAACATAATTTCACGTTTTGGGCCGATAGATTGGCTACGAAGATCGTGTGATATCACACCGTTAGACTTTTTCCTGTGGGGATATGTGTAAAGTCTAAAGTTTATGCGGAAAAACCCGCTTCGATTCAGGCCTTGGAGGAAAACATCACGCGTGTCATTCACCAGTTACCAGTCGAAATGCTTCAACGAGTCATCGAAAATGGGACTCAACGGATTGTCCATCTGCGACGTAGCAACGGCCAACATTTGATAGACATAATCTTCTAAAAATAAATGCCAAAGAATGTTCTTTCAAATGATAATAAATATTCTCCATTAAATTTGAATTTTCTGTTTTTTTTTCTTTAAAAAAGTAGGGAACCTCGAAATGGATCACCCCTTAGTAATATAGTTTTTCTACAACCATATAAGTCAATCTTAGATTATGGTTACCTCAGCCATGTTTTTTCTTTGTGTGTAGTCATAAATAAAATAAAAATCATAGAAAAATAGTTGTTTTTTAAATAAAAATATATTTTTAAAATTTTTTAAAAAGATTGAAAGGCGGAATCACCTAAAATACTTTTAAAGTGAATCCTACTTTCAAAAAAGCAAATAAGTTGTTACTATTATTTAAGCTGAAATATTTCGTATCTAAATATAAAATTAAAAGAAACTGGTAAATTTATCTTAATAAAAAATTAATACGTATCTAAAACAGTCTGCTCGTAATTTTAGCTGCGATTCTGTTGCATTTCTTCTATGAAATGGCTGCTTAATGCCAGAGAAAAAAAAAGAAGCTCAGGTAAAGTGGGTTTTTAGGTTATGATGACCCTTAACAATAAATTTACAGGCGTTATACAGCTACACGTACAATTTAAAATAACACAGCCGCATACATAAATACACACATACGTACTACGTACTGCCCGTCAGTATGCAGCATGAATGAACGAACCCATCATTATTATTAGTGTTGAAAAATCATGTGCTGGAAAATAATTTCTGGTTGTACTTTCTTTCAGCTGTGATAAACAAAAATATAAAAAGAAAATTCTTGCTGCAAATGAAAACTATAAAGAATGACAATTTACATTTTATTTGACGTTTTGATTAGGCCTTAGTCACTTAGTCGTCATGTTAGAACATGTTAATTACTTGGTATACAAAACAATAATAAATTTTCACAAACATACAACGATTACTACATACATACATACATACATACATACATACATACATACATACATACATACATACATACATACATACATACATACTAGCCTGACTTGTTTGCTGGAAAAACAAAAGAAAATAAACTGCAGCCAAGTGAAAGGTGGGCTCAACAATGATTTCGGATAATAAAAAATCAATAAATAAATTTACCTCGTGAAGGAAGGAAAAATTACCACACCAACAGCAAGCAAGATTAAATATTAGCAAAGCAGTACAAATGATTTGTATGGTTGTGTTTGCCCGAAGTGTATGTTTCATATGACTTTTTGTATTTTTACAGGTTTTTCAATTTTCTTTTTTTGTTAAGGAGAGACAGCAAATAGACATGTTAAACCTCAAATAACAACAGAGAAAAAAAACATTTTCATTTGCAGACTGAGTAAACAAAAAGAGCAAAGAGCGCCAATAATACAAATAATAAGAGATGATAATTACAAACAAAAAAAAAAAAAAACATTTAAAGAGAACTCTCTTAATATCATTGTGTGGTTTTAATTTTTCGTGCAGAAATTTTAGAAAAATACAAAGAGAATGAAATAGAGCAGCTAATAATTTGTTTGCAGAAAGTAACTTCAAAAATCTCTTTGAGAGAGTTTACCCAATTTTTTTACCCAAAAATTCTCTTTATATTAAGCTGTATTAATATTTTCTCTTAGGAAAAAAACACATAACATTTGGACTGAATAGGTATAACATACAACAGTTATGTAGCTACAATAATGATAGAAACAAGTTTTGGCCATAAGAATGATTTACCATTAGATGACGTAGTTCGCCCAATTTAAAATTCACATGTTTTTTGTCGTCATATGCCCTTTGATGCCCCAATCTTATTTCTATAATTCTTGGTCAGCTATGGAACCAAGAATGATATACACTATGTAGCGACATCCGAATGAATTAACGTTAGATGACGTAGTTTGCATTTTACAGTACACAGATTTTGTCGATTTTTTTTTGTAAAAATTTTACAGAATTTTTTTTGTAAAAATTTTACAGAATTTTTTTTATAAAAATTTACAGAATTTTTTTTGTAAAAATTTTACAGAATTTTTTTTTTTAATTTTTTAAGACATTATTTTTGTAAAAATTTTATAGAAAACTTTTTTTGTGAAAATATTATGGAAATTTTCTTTTGTATAAATTTTATAGAAATTTTTTTTTTTAAAAAAGTCTATTGAAATTTTTTTTCTAAGAATTTTATGAAAATGTTTTTCTTCTTTTAAAAATTTTATTGAAAATGTTATTTAAAAATTTTATCGAAAAGCTTTTATAAAAATTTTACAGAAAATTTTTTGGAACACTTTTTTTTAAGTTTTAGTAAAATTTTATGAAAACCTTTCGCAAAACTTTTTTAGAAAATTTTTTGTAAAATTTTATGAAAATTTTCTGAAGATTTTTTAATTTATGGTAATTTTTTGGTTAAAATTTTAGTGAAATTTTTTGTAAATTTTTTTTGAAAATTTGTTAAGTTTTTTTAAAATTTTTTGTAAAAATTGTTTGAAAATTTTTTTGGTAAAAATTAGAAACCTCCTGCAATTTATATTGACCCCTCCACCCAATGAGTCTTTTGAGTGCTCCTGGTTACCAGTGGGCACCCTGTAGGTCTATTGGCTACCTCTATGTGTATTTCTTTTTTGTCAAATATTTAAAAAAAAATCTGTAAAACTTTTATGAAAATTTTATTAAAAATTTTGTGTAGGAATTTTATTGAAAATCTTTTGTCAAAATGTCATTAAAAATCTTTTGTAAAAATTTTATAAAATATATTTGTAAAAATTTGATTGGAAATTTTTTGTAAAAATTTTATAGAAAAAGTTTCGCTTCTATACTTCTTCTTTCTCTGCTTTTATACAAAAAATTTTTTTTAAAAATTTTTTTCAAAATTTTTAGAAAATTTTTTGGATTTTTTTTTAAATTTATGGTAAAATTTTTTGTTAAAAATTTTTTTTAATTTTTTGTAATTTTTTTTTTAATTTTTTGTAAAAATGAAAAAAATAAATCTTTATAAAGATTATTTTTAAATTCTTTTTAAACTGTGAACTTTTTGCAAGGGGATATAAAGATTTATAATAATAAACAAAAGTAAATTTCCATAATGTAATTAGGCCATTAGGAAATTTAGTTTAATTATTTTCTACTGCCACTGTTTTGCATATGTTGTGCTCTTCCAACACAAATCACCCTGTTAGCAGTCTGTAAAGTTTAAAAAAATATGTTGCGTTGCCGCGCCGCCACCATTCGTTGATTTAATTGAAGTTTTCAAAACAATTTAGCAACAATTAACATAAATGAATCGAAATGATGTTGGTGTTCGTTCGTTCAACTTAACAACTCATTTCAATTTAAAATTAAAAATCATTCATTTAGCCAAAATTTGTTTAATGAAAAAGTGTGCCGCCAATTAAAAAAATAAAAAGTTGAAAAACATAAATATCCACAAAACGCACATCAAATTTTTAATTGTTTAACACCCGCACATAAATAATAGAACAAATAAAGAAATTATTAGAAATTCTTAAAGAGTTTATTATTCACAACAATTTATACAAATGGAAATTTAAAAAAAATATAAATTTGACTTTAATTCGTTTCATTATGAAAATTAATGAAATTTTGTTTAAGAATTATTTCTTAATTGTTAGTTTCAATTCAATGTTAGTTATGCCCAATGTTGTTGTATTGTTGTTGTTGCTGTCTAATAAATTTTAATTGAAATGAGTCTCAATTAATGTATTTAAGTTTTTAATTATTAAAAATATTAGATCATGCAATTTAAGTTAATCTGACAAATGAAAAATTTATAGAATTTCTTTTCTTAACTATTCAACACAGTGGTTCAGAAGGCAACTGTTTGTCATCTACAAGCATTACTTAAATTAGAATATAAAGACTACACAATATACATCCCAATCACGTAACTTATTGGGACATGCCGCGCACAGTGGTTTATTTCATTTCAAAATTACACATAATTTTATTTATATTTATATTCAAAATGTCAAACATTTATTTTTAAATATAATTGAGTTCTAAAATAAGAAATTTGACCATATACAATACATAGATTTTTTTTTTCAGTGTAAAAGCAACAATACATACTAATTTTAAAACATTCTCTGGTTGGGTGTCTTTGGTTAAAACATGTTACAGAAGAGTTTTTTATATCTTACCTTTTCAGTTAGATTTACTAAAAACTTTTCTAACTTACATATCGCACTTGTTCCTCTAAAAAGTGTCACTCCAAAATTTAAAAATTTTCAGTAAAGGCAAAAAATTTTTTTTAATATACTTTCATATCAAGAACAGTGATAAAACCGTACTTTTTTGGCGAAAAACGAGAAAATGACGTAAAAATTTCAAAGTGCGTAGATATGACCACTGTACATCGATTTCATGCAAAAAGTAAACATTTTTAGGAACAAGTGCGATATATTTTATCAGAAAATGCGAAATGCGGGGACTAAGCCCGCACTGTGGCACATATTCTGAAAAGGCGACCAAAAATTACACACTGTGTAATTTTTTAAGTCATGTCAAAATAACCATATACGGACACCACTACGTGATAAAAGACAAAAAAAAACTCCTGTCTCCCAGTTTTGCCCAAAGTCCTCCAGGTTTTTTTTATGGGCCCTCAAAGATGTGGGGCCTCGATGTCATTTTTGCAAAAAAAATGATCATTTACTCAAGCTCATATTTTGCAACCCGTTTGAAATTTTGATATACTCTCTGAGGCAAAGTTGTAGCTCTTGTCATAAAGAACAAAAATTGTGAACATATAAAATCAAACAACTTCATCTTCAAGGTCAAAATCGCAAAAAACTTTAAAAAATTCAATTTTTTTTACCTTTTTTCCCCTGTTCAGGTCCATAGGTAGCAAACCGTTCAAAATGCAAGGAAACAATCAACTACAGAAATGAACCTAAGATCTCAATAAATAATTTTCTAAAACATATGAACTTCCTAGGAATGATTCTTAACACCGTTTAGGTAGCGCTTATGTAGCCAGGGGTCTTTTTTTTGGTCTTTTATCACGTAGTGGTGCCCGTATATGGTTATTTTTTCCGTGTTGCACTGTGATTTTTTTTCAAGGTTTCCAATTTTCAAGTTATATCAGTGAACCTCGGGATATAAAAAATTGCTACTATATTTCAGCTATAACACAGCAAACAGGGTGATGCAAATTGGGCTTTCTTGGTATTTTGCTAAAACTAAAAAACTTTTGTAGATGGGCTGATTGGGAACATAATCGAAGTAATAGTGACTTTTAAAAAATTTTTTCAGATGAGTCATATTTTCAATTTGATAGATAAGTAAATAAGCAAATCTGTCGGATTTGGAGTCCTAGTTTGATATTCAAACTACTAATGCATCCATGCAAGTAACTTTTTGGTGTGCATTTTGGGCTGGCAGAGTGATTAGGCCGTATATCTTTGAAAATGCGGCTAGAAATGCTTCAACTCTTAATGGTAAGCAATATCGAGAAATATTAACGATGTAGTTTTGTAGCAAGAACTAGTTGTAGTTGATATTGTGAACAAGATTAACGTGAGTACCTGCCTAGTTGGCCTAATCTCACGGTGGTCTTACCACCGAGTGAAACTTAAGCGTAGACTAGCGCCCCCATTGTGTAGTATAACAACACTTTACGACTGCCACCAATCGCAATTTGTGTGTGATACAGTCAAAATGAGTAGCAAGCCTTATCCAAGACAAGCCTAGATCCATATTATAGCCTCTTGCATAGGGGTTTGGAGACTATCCAAACTCCGTCTGTTGAGAGTGCAACAGCACACTTGCTCGACCGTGCACCATACCTACATAAATCGATCTTAAACCACAACCACCACGTGTACCCCCGAAGGGGACCTCACCAATAACCGGTCACAGAGAGGATAGGCTCTCTGTGGGGCTACTGATTCCCGTGGTACCAGTCCTTTGGGCACTAGTCGGGCCTCGAAGAGAACCCGTATGTTTTAACACACAGACCTTTTCTTCCGTCTGGTGCCCATATTTTCCCCGAGTGAACCTCGTCAAAGCATTTGCCATTCCTGCAGTGACAATTGGAACCCCCCGGGGGAAGTGTAGTTGATATGTGGAGGACATGTTTTTCCAACAAGACGATGCAACATGGCACAAATACCGTGCAACAATAGTGTTACGGCAGATCAAGTTTCCAGGCCGTGTCATTTTTGTTTTTTTGATTTGGAGATTAACATAGGCCACCTAGATCGTGCGATCCAACACCCATGAAGTTTTTTTTTCTTTAGGGCTATATGAACGTCTTAAAGAGGATATACTGCAGTTTATTTGTGAAATAAGGACACATTAAGTAATGACGTCTAGAGCATAGCTTTAAACAAACTTGAATAAGAGCCCAACAGTTTTCTTTAATAAACAGTAATGTTAATGTATTGTTTAATAAAATTAAAAAAAAATTGAGATAAAATCGCTACATAAAGCAGAAAATAACAAAAATGGCACCACTCTAACATTTTGCTTGCACCAAGGCGAATTCATACCAGGTGGAGTTGATAGCGCAGCTGATTGTTTTTTGCTCTCGTTTTTTTGCTAATGTCTTGTCAAAAATACATTGTTTCATATCTGCTAATCTAATGTCAAAGTTGTTGTTTTGTTCTAGTTGTTGCTCCACTGCTCACAACAGGTATGAATTCGCCTCGATTTGCACCCAACTTCACTAACTAACACTCTGTCAAAATTGGATTTTCCAATTGCCAATTGCGTTGAGGCCGCTATTTAGGTTTGCTTCATACATTTTGTATATACATGAGAATTGTTGACAGTTATTTTACGCGTTACGCCCTTTTTTAGGTTTAGCAGTAATGCGAAGACATCAAAATTTGAACAAAAGAATAACACATTTGTTTTATGTTTTAGCGGAACTATTTTTCTGTTAGCTTAATTCAAAAAATTAAAGGGTTTTTCTTCAAAAGTTGAATCCGGTACTCTTTTTGGGACACCCTTTACAACCACTATAATAGAAAATATTTCAATTAAGGGATATTCCCATAAAAGACATTATTTTACTGCATATCGCTTCTAGTTTGAACCGCAATAGTCAGGTAAATTAAATTTTTACATCATATAGATATTTCTACACAGAAAAAAATTGTTTGCAACAATTAAAGGTTTTAATTAGCTTTAAATGAAAATTCTATTAATTTTTTAATTGATTCAAATATATATTTATTTAAAAAAGAACAAAAAGAAGTTTCTTAATTAAACAAATAATTGAATCAATTAATTATTTAATTAAATTTTAATCCGAAACTAAATAAAATCTTTAATTGGTGAACTAATTTTTTTCTGTGTCTGCCTGTTACAGTAAAATTTATTAAAAACAGAAAACTAAAGGGTGACCTACATAAGACGTAACGTTACTATCTGTTGCATCGTAAGAGGCAGATTCTTGAAATTTATAAGAATGTGTGTTACTTTGCGATAGACTGATTGGTGGCTCGCTAGTCTATCAGTCTGGGGGTTGCGGGTTCGATTTCCGTCAAAGACTCTGGGCGTTTTCTAGAGACAAGCAAAAAAGCTTCGCAGGTAGTGTTGTTTAAAAAAAAAATATGTATAAAAATTAAAAGGTGTCCGCTTATAAACTGTGATTTTGATGTAAATTATTTATCTTAGTTTTTTTTAATTAGTGCTTACAGTTAGTAACGAAACTTTGCTACTTTACTTACCCTTTAAAATTTTAATTTTAAATTTTATGCCGGTATATCGGATTTTCTTGCAAGAAATATTAAAGGTCATTACAATATTATTCAATTAATTGCGAATGTAAAATAATATTTATAAAAATATTCCTTTCTTACATAAAATGTTGGATTTTAAACACACTGTAATAATGTATTATGTGTGACCTCAATACACTCAAATAATTAGTTTTCGCAATAAAAATTTGCTTCATATAAATAGCGACCCTTAAGCCATTCTTGCATAAATTATTTGTGATTATAAATAATAAATCCAATCATAATATCACCCAAAGCATATACCTCACACACCACTGTTCCTTTTCTGTTGCAGTCAATCAATGCATTAAATTAATATTAACAAAAGTATGTTTTCACTACAACAATTGTTTCAATTTATTATTTCACAACTTAAGACGATAATTGTTTAATTTATTTATGATGTCATTTCGTAGCTAATTAAGAAATTCTGAAGCCAATGTTTATGTTTAAATAATAATATTGGAGAAGAGTTTGTTCTCAATGTAAGTCATTTTATTAAATCTTAATGGCTTTTATTTCAATTAGTTAATATTGAAATGCAAATTAATTAGGATTATATTAAATAAACAAAAACACATAGTAAATAGTAAAAGAAGAATAATAATTCTTGCAAAAAAAAACCGACATCAAAACAGATAGACGGGTACCAATTCTAAACTAAAAATGTAAGAAGTAATCTGTAAGAATTAGATTTAAACCAAATAAAAGATGCTTCAAAATAAGAGGGAAAAAAGTAAAGACTATGTGAATGTCAAGCCTCTCCCTATTACTGTTCAAAAGTTAAGCTATTTTCACCAGCATCCGTCTTTTATGGCGACACCATTCAAGCCTCTGTCTTTAACGGTTTCAAAAATAGGGGCACACATATCAAATAACATCACCTCTTCGGGCACCCTTTAATTTACAATGTTAAATTAAAGAACTGTTGTTATAGAGGACTTGGCCACAAATATTCTTTGCAAATTTCAACTATCTGTCTATAAAGGTTAAAAAGTTTAACCATATATATCAAATTACATGAACTATTGGGATACCCTTTACATTATAATTCCAAATATTTATACTTGTTATCATACCAGAGAAAGTAGTGGACATTCGGCCTAATTTTTAAGTGTTTGTGTTTAACGGTTCAAAAGATAGGGCCATATAGATCAAATTACGTAATTTATGGGGACACCCTTTAATTTCTAAATACAAATTGTATACTTCCTATAGTGGACTTTGCAATACAGGTTCCTTGTAAATTTCAGCTGTCTGTCTCTAACAGTTGAAATGTTTGGCCACATTCATAGAATTACATTAACTATTGGGACACCCTTTTAGGTCCAAATTGAAATTTTATACTTTTTGTTATAGCTGACTTAGCACTACAGGTTCTTTGTAAATTTCAGCGGTCTGTGTACAACTGTTAAAAAATATGGCCATTAACATCAAATTAAACGAACTATTGGAGCCCCCTTTAATTTAAAATTTTGAATATTTAAACATTTTATTATAACGGTCATAGTAATCGACATTCTGTAAAATTTTCAAGGTTTAGTATATAACGGTTCAAAAGATATCCCCAAATAGGTCATATTATGTCACCTATGGGGACACCCTTTAAATATTAAATTTATTTTTTTATTAATTTCTGCTGTTGGGAGCTATAGCGGCACGCAAGTTTTTAAAATTTTAATTGGGTGCCCTTTACGGTTCTTAATACACGTAAAAAACATGTATGTTGTATGGGGACACCCTTTAATTTTTAATATAATGAACTGTTTTTAAAATGAGACCAACCTGAAAGCATAACCTTTCAAATAGAGAAAAAAATTTTAAAATCGGTTCAGAAATGTCTGAGTTCTACGGTTACATACATAAAAAAAGCAACATTCAGACGAATAGGTAACCTCCTTCTTGAAGTCGGTTAAAAATTTAAAAAGTTGCATGGCACAAAAAGCAGTTTTATAAATAAACTTTGCCAAATCAAAAAAAAAAAAAAAAAAAAAAAAATATATATATATATATATATATATATATATATATATATATATATATATATATATATATATATATATATATATATAAAAGAAAAGTATTCTTCTTAAATTAAAAAAATAATACTAATTTATATTTAATAATTTATATTTAAATTATTATTTTATCTACAGATGAAATTTGAAATCCAGCTTAAGTTCGTTTTTATTCTCTCCAAGAAAGAATGAATTAAAATACAAATTAGCCGATGTTATTAAAGAAAAAATTGGGAAAATTTAATTTTTAACCGACTTCAAAAAAGAAGGAGGTTATCTATTCGTCTGAATGTTGCTTTTTTTTTATGTATGTAACCGCAGAACTCAGCCATTTCTGAACCGATTTTAAAATTGTTTGCTTTATTTGAAAGGTTATGCTTCAAGGTTGGTCCCATTTTAAAAATAGTTCATTATATTAAAAATTAAAGGGTGTCCCCATACAACATACACGTTTTTTACGTGTATTAAGAACCGTAAAGGGCAGCAAATTAAATTTTTAAAAAATTGCGTGCCGCTATAGCTCCTAACAGCAGAAATTAATAAAAAAATAAATTTAAAATTTAAAGGGTGTCCCCATAGGTGACACAATATGACCTATTTGGGTCTATCTTTTGAACCGTTATAGACTAAACCTTGAAAATTTGACACAATGTCGACTACTATTACCGTAATAATAAAAAGTATAAATTTTCAAAATTATAAATTAAAGGGTGCTCCAATAGTTCATCTAATTTAATTTATATTGCCATACTTTTGAATAGTTGTACACAGACCGCTGAAATTTAGAAAGAACCTGTAGTGCTAAGTCAGCTATAACAAAAAGTATAAAATTTTGAATTTGGAACTAAAAGGGTGTCCCAATAGTTAATGTAATTCTATGTATGTGGCCAAACTTTTGAACTGTTAGAGACAGACAGCTGAAATTTACAAGGAACCTATATTGCAAAGTCCACTATAGCAAGTATACAATTTGAAGTTAGAAATTAAAGGGTGTCCCCATAAATTACGTAATTTGATCTATATGACCCTATCTCTTGAACCGTTAAACACAAACACTTGAAAATTAGGCAGAGTATGCACTACTTTCTCTGGTATGATAACAAATATAAATATTTGCAATTATAATGTAATGGGTGTCCCAATAGTTCATGTAATTTGATATATATGGTTAAACTTTTTAACCGTTATAGACAGATAGTTGAAATTTACAAAGAATCTTTGTGACCAAGTCGTCTATAACAACAGGTCTTTAATTTAACATTGTAAATTAAGGGGTGTTCGAATAGGTGATGTTATTTGATCTGTGTGCCCCTATCTTTGAAACCGTTATAGACAGAGGCTTGAATGGTGTCCCCATAAAAGACGGATGCTGGTGAAAATAACTTAACTTTTAAACAGTAATAGGGAGAGGCTTGACATTCAATAGTCTTTATTTTTTTCCCTCTAATTTTGGCGCATCTTTTATTTGGTTTAAATCTAATTCTTACAGTTTACTTCTTACATTTTTAGTTTAGAATTGGTGTCCTTCTATCTGTTTTGAAGTCGGTTTTTTTTGCAAGAATTATTAGACACCAGCAGGCGCGGAATGCACATTTTCTAGACAGCTACGTCCGTCAGCACTCTTCATAGCTATCTACTTTGGGTAGTGTTTTAGTTGTAAACAGCATCTACTTAACCAACCAAACTCAGATAAAGGAATACGAGAATACTGTATTCAATCAGCAATCGTCAGTTGATGAGAACGAAGTGTGCCACTTACCTAAAGCTTCCCTTTTGTTTATTATTTTTACTTTAATATTTACCACCTTATATGTGTTGTTGCCTCAGCCAACCTTCGGTTAGCAAGCCAACCTTCGGTTGTTTTTATTTGTTTTCTTCCAACATTCATTTTTAGTTAATACTAATCTAGTATTAGGGAATAATGCGAATTACACGAGTTCAATAATTTTTCATCAACCAAAACGAGCAGACCTGTGTTTGTATAGGTTTAGGTGACGGTGGTGATGATGATGCCAGTTCAATCATTTTTCTTGAACCAAAACGATGATGGCGATAATGCGAGTTCAATCATTTTTTGATGGCGATAATGCGAGTTCAATCATTTTTTTTCAACGCAAATGAGCAGACCTTTATATAGAAACCAATGTTAGGTGACGATAATGCGATTTAAATAATTTATCTTCAACTAAAACGAGCACACCTATGTTTGTTTTGGTTTAGGTGACGGTGGTTACGATGATGCTAGTTCAATCATTTTTCTTTAACTAAAACGTGCAGAACTATGTTTAAAGACCAATGTTTGGTGACGATGATGGCGATAATGCGAGTTCAATTATTTTTCTTCAACCAAAACGAGCAGACCGAAATAAATAGAAACCAACGTTAGGTGACGAGGTTACGGTTGTGATAATAGTGACGACTGTTACGGTTGTTGAGTTGAATAATTTTTCTTCAACGAAAAACTGCTCAACATGCCTATAGGGGTTTCCTCTTAAAAAAAATACAAATTCCGTTTCCTTTAGGCAGAGGCAAATACAATTATAGTGACTAAGCAAGAACTTCTAATCTCAGTTATGTAAACGCCCAAACCTTTGGAATAGGAACTTGGGCTTATTGACATGGTAACTTAATTTCCGAGACTTTTTTTTTTTTTTTTTAATTTCAACTTAGAATTTCTTGCCACCAGAAGAAACAATCGAGTTGCATTATTTTAACGGATCGAGATTTATTTGTTTTAGTATACTTAAGTGCAGAGCCTATTTTTCGTGATATAAAATCCTACATCAAACCAACAAACAGTAGTTTGCAAGCATTTAATTTTGGAAATAATTCGGTGGCTCATGAATCACTGGAGATATCTTAATGACATTTTGCAGTCGTAAAGCAAGGTGCTCTTCAGAGCAGTTGCGGACGCTCGGCCTCCTAGGGTGAAGGGGGCTACTGGTTATGCCTCAAAGCTGGGTACCTCGGTCATACATTTTATTTATTTGTTTATTTATAATTTAAATGTAACGTTGTTTCTTAATTTAGATAACCCTTAAAATATCTACAAAAAATGTACTAACATGACGGGGTTATGCCTCTTAATATGGGAGAAAATTTACTGAAATATATTTTCTTTTGTTTTTTCGCTGACTTTAACTAGGTATCTTTGACATTGTGAGATTATTAATGATCGGATTATTAATTGTCTGGAGCCGCAATTGAGTTTTTGATGCTTTCCAATCGGGTGGTTAAATTTTAAGGGCCAATGTTGAATGTGAACCAAACCTAAACGTAAAGTTTTTTCCTGCTTTTAATATGACATTTCTCAATTTCAGACTAACGTAGTTTGAACAATGGAAAGATACACAATCGAGCAACGCGTTAAAGTTATTCAGGCATATTATGGAAATAGGCGTTCAAATCAATATGCATATCGTACACTTCGTGATTTTTTCGTGCAAAATCGTGCAAAAATTTGCGCAAAACGAGTGTGTAGGAGATGTAAAAACTCCAGTAAATGCTCGTACAGCTCGTACTGCAGAAAGTATTGCTGCTGCGATAGTCTGGCTGAAGAGCCGTCCACCTCAACTCGTCATCGTGCCCAACGATTGTACCTCTCACGCTCTTCGTTGATGAACATTATGCATAAAGACTTTCATTTACAAGCTAACAAGGTGCAATTGGCTCAAGAACTAAAGCCTCTTGATCATTTCAAACGTCGTCAATGGTCAGAATGATGGCAGGAAATAGCAACAGTGAATAATCAATTTTCGAAGAAAATCATCTTCAGTGATGAGGCACATTTTCACTTCAGTGGATTCGTCAATAAGCTGAATTGCCGCATTTTGGCGAATTATAATCCAAGAGAGAGTGTCAAAAACCAAAGCACCCACTAAGAGTAACTGTTTGGTGCGTTTATGGGCTGGCGGCATCATCGGGCCGTATTTTGTCCACAATGAGGCCGGTCAGGCAGTTACTGTGAATGGTGTTCGCTATTGTGAGATGATAACGAACTTTCTGTGGCCCGAATTGGAAGATATGGATGTGGACGATATGTGGTTTTAATAGGACGGTGTTACTTGCCACACAGCTAACGAAGTAATAGCTCTTTTGCGCAACCATTGAAATTGTTATCTCACGTGGTGACGATGTCAATTGGCCGCCAAGATCGTGTGACTTGACACCGTTAGACTTCTTTCTTTGGAGTTATTTGAAAGAAAAGGGGTACATCGATAGGCCAGCAATAATTGAAGATCTAAAGGATGAGACAATTCGTTACATTAACGGCATAGAACCTCAATTATGCCTCAGCGTCATCGAAAATTTGGAGCATCGGCTATTTGGCCGACATTTTGTTCCATACATAATTGAACTAACAAACCATGTTGCATTTTTTGGTTGTAGTAACCATTGAATGATAAAAAAAATTATCAAGTTATAAAAGCTGGTCATTCGTGACCATAGTAATTGTCCATTGTTTGACAACATGAAATAATAATTTTTTTTTAATTTTGCAAAAATTTAAAAAAAATCAATTGTGATAAAAAATACACTCCTCTTTTAAAACTTGTCATCTTTCAGAAACATCGGAAAATTTATTTTTATATATATTTTTATATTTAACTTTGTTCCTCCTTATTTGCACCATTTGACCCAAATCTTGAGATTCACATCTCAAAAACATTCTTGGCAGCGTTATTTTTGGATTGTTGTCCTTTCTTAGTAGTAGAAGGATTTAATGCAACTTTTTAATTAAATTGTTTCCGCAGTAGTTTCTGTGGGTACATGGTGTGAGTTCTAGGATAAAAATTAAAAAAAATGCATTTAATTTCCTAAGTTTTTAGTTGACAATTCTACCTTTTATGTTGTATTCAATGCAAATACAGCTGGAGGTTCAAATAACAATAAACATGTGAATCTGCTCGTGCTGTAAATACTTAAAAATAAAGTTGATGATCATGATGATAATGACGACACCAACATCAACAAGATTATGATGATGAAGGTATTGTGTTGATAGCAACAAATCTGAAAGTGGGTACATTTTTATAGCAAACGATGCGAATTCATTTATTTCTTTGTAAATCTGCTATTCTTTTATGATTGTGTTTGTTTCTAACATCTTATTTTAGCTGAACGTAAAAGCGTTTAAACACAGCAACACTTTGTGCCACTATCCCCGTGCAGCTAGTATAGTGTGTGCCAGTGCACAGTGGGTGAGAAGAGACCTAGTTTGTTGCATTGTGTTGAACATTTGAAAGCAAAGAAATATTTCTTTATATCTTAACAATAAGATAAAATTAACTGGAAAGAATTTTTACAAAAAGTTGTTTACAACAGAACAAAGTTAAAGTTGAAGTGAAAAGCATAAAAGCAAATTGTTTGTTCAACAACCTTAATCCAGTTTCTCTTTGGCACTTTATTATCAATCGAAAGTATTTTGTATATATAAATCACAAAGAAATTTTTCAATCAATTTATTACGAAAAGTATGCAATAAAAATTAATTAATTCAGAATCAAATGATCTTAAAGCGAATCAAAAAAAATTCTTAAAAGTTTTATTTATTTATTTATTTATTTATTTATTTATTTAAAAGAAATAATAAAACAACTCAAAGGTATAATTTAGTTGAATTTTTTTTTTTATTTATTTTTATTTATCAAAGGTTACAATACAATTACAAATTATAATCTGACTTAAATTATCGAGCATAGTAACGAAAACTTTCACTCGTTGTAGTGAAACATCCAAAGTCTTTGTTGGGAATCGAACCCACAACCCCCAGATTGATAGATTAGTCTACCGGGGCATCCGAATTTATTTAATTTCTTGAATACAAATTAATAAGTCACACATTCATTCATAAAGATAAAATAAGAACAATTTGCGACACATAATATATTTTTTTCAGCAGGTTGGTGACGCCTGCTATTATCCAAGTATATTTTGGCAATCTAGCCGGATATTAATTTTTAGGGTTCCGTACACAAAGTGTAAAAACGAAACCCTATTGTTTTCGCTACAATGTCTGTCCGTCTGTCAGCGCCGTTTATCTCTGGAACCGTAATAGGTAGACTCTTGAAATTTTCACAGATGATGTATAGTTGTTGCCGTTATAGCAATAAATACTAAAACTTATAGGGTGTTCCAATAGAGAGGTGTTATTTACGAAAATGTGTTTATTTCTTGAACTGTAGGAGGGATACACTTGAAATTGACAAACAGTTATTTAAACTTAGTTCACTATATAAACAAGTATAAAAAATAAAACTAAAAATTAAAGGGTGTTGCGATAGTGGTGTGCTTTGTATGTGTAAGGCCTAAGTTTTGAACCATAATAGGTAGACTCTTGAAAATTTTACCAAAAGTGTATTACTGCGGCCACAATAGCAAAAAAAATACTAAAACGTAGGGTGTTCCAAAAGTGACGTGTTATTTACGTTTATGTCTTTTTTTTTGAGCTGTAAGAGGAAACCACTTACAATTTGCAGACTGTAATTAAAACTATGTTTGTTTTATAAACACATATACAAAATTGAACTTAAATATTAAAGGGTGTTCCAATAGTGACGTGATTTGCATGTATATATCCTAAGTTTTGAATGAATAGGTGGAATCTTGAAATTTTTACAGGAGGTGTATAACTATGTCCACTATAACAAATAATAAAAATTAAAGGGGACTCTTGAAATTTTGTACAGAAGATGTGTTGCCACGGCCGATATGACAATTACTAAAAATTAAAGGGTCTTCCGACAGTGACATGTTTTTCACTTATAGTGACTTATTTTTTAATCGCAATAAGTAGACTCTTAATATATTTATAGAAAGGAAGTTGCCATGGCCACTATAATGAATAATAAAATTAAAGGGTGTTCCGACAGTGACAAGATTTTTAAGCCGTAATAGATACCCTCTTGAAATGTTTACAGTAGATGTGTTACTTCGGCCGCTATAACAAATACATAAAATTGAAGTGTGTCCATTAGTAACGTGTTTTTCACGAATATTACCTTATTTTTTTAACCGCAATAGGTAGGCTCCTGATATTTTAATAGAAAGTGTATTACCATGGCCGCTATAAAATCAATTACATATTCAAATTTAAAGGGTGTTCTAATTATGAAGCAATTTTCACGAATATTACTTTAATTTTGAAATTTAAGGGTGTCACATAACACATAAAGAAATAAACAACTGGAATTTTTAAATTATACTGAACATAGTACGGAACCCTACGTGTGTGAGTGTAACTCGCACTTGACTAAATTTGTTTTTTTATATTGAAAATATTATTATTGAAAAATATCAATATAACTTAGCAGAAATATGTCTTAGGGTTATAGGCTGTTAAATTTAAAAAATAGGAAAAAATGGGGCAAGGAAAAAAAAGTTCACCGTAGAAGAACTAATCCTACCTTAATTTTCCCGTCTTTATTTTTTAGCAATTGCAACTTTTAAGCACAAAGAATGTTCAAAAACTTAAAATTGAACACAGAAAAATTGTAAATAGCATTTTTAGCCCCGCCCCCTTTTATGGGCGGTGAAATAAATTATTATTTGAAAATAATGTAATTATTAAAAGAAAGGGATAACATATTTACGCTTTAAAACTATAAAAATTAAAGTTTTGAGTTTTTATGGGCACAGGACAAAATTTTTTTTTTTGCCATCCGGTCTCAAATTGTATAGTGATGCATAAAATTTATAGGATCGCGACGGCGGCTCTCACTCTCAAAAGACTTTTCACTTTTTTTTTTTACAAAAAAATCCTTTTTTTAATTTCGAACGAAATTTTTATTATAAAAATTTTAAATATATAAAATTTTTCTAAAAAATAATATAAGTAGCTGTTAATACAGCCTTTTACAAAAAAAAGTCAGTGCAAAATCTTTATTCGTTTAGCCACAAATAAATATATTGCAAACCTCTCAAAATCGTAGAAAGTCAATAAAAACGTATGCGATTAACTCAACAGTATCCCAAAACAACAAATCTCACGCCTTCAAAAATTCACTATAAGATGCGGAATTTTATAGCCTATCGATCTGCGTACTTATATTTGTACATTTCTTAAACAAAATTTTTGGCCTAATGTCCGACTAGATTGGTAAAATATCCCACTGTCCCGCCTACCAAAATGGATGGAAAACGTTTCATGAACTACTAAAGATTTCATAATGATATTTCACAGAGGCGAAGCAGAGGTGTTCCTGAGTGGATCTGCGGAAGGTCGGCCTCCTAGGGTAAAGGAGGTAAGATCTCAAACTTTGTTACCTCGGGCATATAATTTTTTGAAAATGTTTATTTTTAACTCAAATGTTAAGATTTCGTGTAAATTTAAGTAGACCTTGAAAATATCTATAAAAAATGTGCTTACATGTGCAGGTTATCTTTTTTAGTTTGGAAGAAAATTGGCTTAGGAATTTTTTTAACTTAGTATTTTTAGCGTGGTGAACTTACTAATGATCGGATTATCATTCTAAGACATTGGCTATATTCTTGATAAAATTTAGAATAAAATAGTTCCAAGTTTTCGTTAAAAAACTACAAGCCTCTGAATTTGGAAAATGTAAAAGGTATCGTTTTTTTCCGGATTTTCCCCAAAAAATAGAGTGTGGTTTTTTTTGCTTATAAGGGCTGATCCATTTCGAGGTTCCCTACTTTTTTAAAGAAAACAACACAGAAAATTAAAATTTAATGGAGAATTTTTATTATCATTTGAAAGAACATTCTTTGGCATTTATTTTTTTGAAGATTATGTCTATCAAATGTTGGCCGTTGCTACGTCGCAGATGGTCCATGCGTTGAGTCCAATTTTCGTTAACTCGTTCGAGCATTTCGAGTGGTAACTGGCGAATGACACGAGTGATGTTTTGCTCCAAGGCCTGAATCGAAGCGGGTTTGTCCGCATAAACTTTACATGTCCCCACAGGAAAAAATCTAACGGTGTGATATCATACGATCTTGGTGGCCAATCGACCGGCCCAAAACGTGAAATTATGTGCTCACCGAAATGTTCTCTGAATAAATCCATTGTTTGATGTGATGTGTGGGAAGTGGCGCAGTCTTGCTGAAACCAAATGTCGCCGAGAACACGAGCTTCAATTTCAGGGATCAAATTTTGACATTGACGGTTACGTGATTTTAACGGCCCACAAACCACACCAAATCGTTGTTTTTTCTGGATGAAATGGCAGCTCTTGAATCTCTTCAGGTTGCTCTTCGTCCCAAATGCGGCAATTTTGTTTGTTTACATACCCGTTGAGCCAGAAATGGGCTCCATCGCTAAACAAAAATTGCCTCGTAAACATCGAATCTTCTTGGAACTTTTCAAGAGCCCATGGAGCGAAGCGATGTCGCTTGGGAAGGTCGAGCTTCAGTTGTTGCACAAGCTGTATTTTGTATGCTTTCAATTTAAGATCTCGACGTAAAATTGCGCCAAGTCGTTCCATACGTCAGTCCGAGAGTTGCTGTGAACGGCGCCGAATCGACTCTCTACGGTCTTCGTGTACACTCTAAGCTACGGCCGCTATATTTTCTTCACAGCGTGCTGGTCGAATATTATCCAATAATGAGAGATCATTTTTTCAATAGCCTTTTTTTGACAGATCACGTGTGAGTCGTGTCTTGCTGTCATGTTATTTTTGTTTAGTATTGTTTGGCATTTCATAATGGCAAGACTTACGCCTGAACAACGGTTACAAATCGCTCAACTTTATTACGAAAATTCACGTTCTGTGAGGAATGTGTTTCGTTCACTTCGTTCAGCTTATGGTCAACATAATCGGCCTACTGAGCGTACTATTCGCAGCACCATCACCCATTTTAACTCAATGATTTTAAGATGTTTTATTATTTTATATTCGATAAAACAGCTTCATCAAGTGGTTGATGTTAAATTGGATTTGAATAATTCGAATATTTCATTTTAAATATTAAAACATCATGACAATGTATTGTCACGAAAAAGCATGCTGTCACTTAATAAACTATCGGGTAAAAACCTAATAATATTTGTTAATTTAACCAAATACACAGCCCAAAAACAACAATTGTTAAACTATTTTCTGCAAACATTTCATCACATATCAGGGGTCTTAAAAAAAAAAACAAACATTTATGCAACTAATTGTGGCTAAAAAATTTAATTAAAACTTTTCATTTTACTACCACACACAGCGTCAAACCAACAAAAGTCATTTAAATAAAATTGAATTAAAGGTTCTTTCCTCTTCCTTCCGCAGATCTTGGTCAGTGGGTTAAAGGATATTTAATGTTTATTTATTCATAAATTTCATTTAATTTGCAAACCTACAAAAACCGTAGTTTTTATTTAGAGTCTTATGCTTCTTTTTCTCCTGGCTCCCATTAACTGGTATTCATTCCGGTTGAAAATGATATTAATGAAATTATACGCATACACATGTACTATTTATGAGCAGCACTACGGCTGCTTTAATTTTTTGCCATTCGCTCAAACATTCAAACAAAAATAATCATATAAACATGTCTACTTCTGTGTGGCAATATGTATGTGTGTGAATATGTATGTATGTAAATATGTATGTGTGTGTTTGTTAGCTTTTATGTGTACTTCAATACCATGTGGCGATACCCTTAATCCATTTCGTTTTATTCAACAACAAGAAAAACTAGAGTAGTGTTGTATAGAAAGAAGACTGTTGTATCAGCTACTTTATGGCTGCGTGTTCATGTTGTCCTTTTTGTCTGTTCATCAATTATAAACAGACAGATCTGTTAATGAATATTATCTTTTACGATTGAATTTTGTATTTTCACAAGATCTTGGAGGCCAATTCACAGGTCCAAAACGTGAAATTAGGCGGTCACCAAACGTGTCTTTCAACAAATCTATTGTGGCATGAGCTGTGTGACATGTTGCGCCGTCTTGTTGAAACCACATCTCCTGGACATCATGGCTATTCAATTCAGGAATGAAAAAGTTAGTAATCATGGCTCTATACCAATCACCATTGACTGTAACGTTCTGGCCACCATCGTTTTTGAAAAAGAACGGACCAATGATTCCACCAGTCCATAAAGCGCACCAAACAGTCAGTTTTTTCTGGATGTATCGGTGTTTCGACATACACTTGAGGATTACCTACACTTCAAATGCGGCAGTTTTGTTTGTTGACGTAGCCATTCAACCAGAAGTGCGTTTCATCGCTAAACAAAATTCGCTTATGAAAATCGGGAACAAAGGTAATCTCGTTTTGGGCCCATTCGACGAATCTACGCCTTACTGTTCAGGCGTGAGTCTATTCATGATGAATTGCCAAACCAAACTGAGAATAAATCACTTGACAGCTGTTAAATCGGTCGCTATCTTGAAAAGTAATGCCAACTTAAAGTTCTATACCGCTATAAAAAACACCCTTTATTATATTTTATGTCACCGCCGACGCGAAAAATGGCATTTTAGATTTTTGAACATTCTCTTACTATAAAAGTTCAATTTGCTAACCAAAAGTATGGGATAACTTAAAAAATAATAATTATTTTGTGGTAGGCTTAGTTCTGCTAAGGGAAACTTTTTTTTCTTGGACCGATTTTTATTATTTTATAGCTTTATAGTTGCATTAATCTAGGGGCTGTCAATAAATTTTCAGAGCCGATATAAGCTAAATAAAAGTAATATGCGGTTAGATTGCCAAAATACCCCTATGTGCCGCGTCAAAATTCACGCTGTTCTAACTAACTCCACTAAACGATTATTGGTAAAAAAAAATAGAGACAATTATTTCACGCTCTGACAGAGTATAGCAATCTATTACTTGTCTGTTTTTATACTGCAGCTGCCTTGTTCACAAATGACAAATATGATTGACGTACGACGCTATTTGCAAAACACCTTGTCATCGCTTTATCGATAGTTTGTCAGCTCTATTGACTCTAAAACTAAAACTATTTAATTGAAAATTCCCGTATATTGAATAAATAAATAAAAACAGTGAATTAATACTTTGAAAACTCCTCTTGCACAGTAGTTCTGTATTCCCGTATTCCCTTATAATTGGCATAGTAAATCCCTTGTATTTATACATTCATAAAATTTTATATATTTGTGGTTTTGATTGTGTATAAGTGTATGGTGTGGATCTCGTAATAAAAGTTCGAATTGTCCTGAAATTTATCATTTAACATTGGTTGGCTTAATATTCTTGTTTTTATGAAACCTTATTTCAGCAATCATTTAATAGACGAATGTTTTTCTTTTTCTTGCAATAATTAATACGCACACTCACTCACACATACACATATGAGTAATTAATTTTCTTTCCTTTATTTTCTTAATATTCATACACAAGTACAAAAATATAAGTTTGTATAAATTTAAATATATTTATTTCATAGTGAAATTGATATTTATTAGTGAACAATAAACAGACACTAACTGGGATTCCAGGAAATAAATAATCTGCACCCACACATACACACACCAAACACAATTTTGACTTAATATGTCTAACTGTAAAAATGCACAATGGGCAGCAGAGAAATTTATATAATATTCGCCATCAATGCAAATCCTTTTCGTTGTCGAATTTATGCTGTCTGTCCGAAAAATTATCTGCGCAGAAATGAAGAACAAGAGTAAAAAAACATAACATTTGAACTAAGTAGAGATTTAATCCCTTATGTCTGAATAAACAAACAATTGAAATTGTTATATCAACTCACGGAGGTTAAATATTTCGTTACCTTACATGAAAAAGCCATATTTAGCATACACGAAGTTGACAGCACAGAAAAAATAATCGCCAACTCTACTCTACTTTCATATTGAAATTTTACCAGAACATCTACAAAATAGAATTTTTTCCTTAAACGGAATACCACTCAAACATAAAAAACTCAACTGAAGTCACGATAAATTAAAAATTCCCCAATATATTGAAACTCAGGTTCGATACGATTTTCAACTTAATAATTACAAATATAAGATAAAGTTATAGAAAAAGTTTTTTGTCATAATTTTATCGAAAATGTTTTGTAAAAATTTATCGAAATTTTTTTGTAAAAATTGTATCGTGATTTTTGTCAAAATTTTATCGAAAAATTTTTTTTGTAAGAATTTTATAGAAATTTTTTTGTAAAAATTTTATCGGAATTTGTTTGTAAAAATTTTGCCTATTTTTTTTAAATTTTATCCTTTTTTTATTTTATCAAAATTTTATTTCCCAAATTTTTTGTAAAATTATATCGCAAATTTTTTGATAAAATTTTATCAAAAAAATTTTGTAAAAGCTTTATCGAATTTTTTTTTTGTAAAAATTTTGTTGCAAATTTTTGGATAAAATTTTATCGAAATATTTTTGTAAAAATTTTATCGAAATTTGTTTGTAAAAATTTTGTCAATTTTTTTTAATTTTATCGTTTTTTTTTAATTTAACAAAATTTTATTGAAAATTTTTTGCTAAAATTTTATCGAAAAGTTGTGTAAAAATTGTTTGTAAAGATTTTATCAAAAACTTTTTGTAAAAATTTTGTCGAAAATTTTTTCTAAACTTTTATCGAACATTTTGTGTAAAAATTTTATCGAATTTTGTTTTTAATTTATCGAATTTTGTTGTACAGATTTTATCGAAAATTTTTTGAAAAAATTTTGTCGAAAATTTTTCGAAAATTTTGTGTAAAAATTTTATCGAAAATTTTGTGTAAAAATTTTATCGAAAATTTTGTGTAAAAATTTTATCGAAATTTTGTTGTAAAAATTTTATCGAAATTTTTTTTTTTTTTAAATTTTATCGAATTTTGTTTTAAAGATTTTATCGAAAATTTTTTGTAAAAATTTTGTCGAAAATTTTTTTGTAAAATTTTATCGAAAATTTTGTGTAAAAATTTTATCGAAAATTTTGTGTAAAAATTTTATTGAAAATATTGTGTAAAAATTTTATTGAAAATTTTGTGTAAAAATTTTATCGAAAATTTTGTGTAAAAATTTTATCGAAAATTTTGTGTAAAAATTTTATCGAAATTTTTTTTTTTTAAAATGTTATTGAAATTTTTTTTTAAATTTTATCGAAATTTGTTGTAAAGATTTTATCGAAAATTTTTTGTAAAAATTTTATCTAAAACTTTTTGTAAAAATTTTGTCGAAAATTTTTTGTAAAATTTTATTTTTTTTTTGTAAAATTTTAATCGATTTTTTAATTTGATCGAAAATGTTTGCAGTTTGGTGAGCTTAAATTTTCTCTATTTCGTCTGGTGCCTTGGCAAAGTTGATTGCCATCCGAACACAGACGAACAGATGGACATCGCTTAATCAAATTCTCTATGTGTAAGTATTCCGAATATATGTATGTATGTATATACTATATGGGGTCCGAAATAAATAATTAAAAAAACACACACATAATAAAAAACGTATGTATAGAAAATAAAAAAAAACACAAGTATGATTTCCTCTATTTTAGCGTATCCAACCCATTGTGTCTGTATATTACAAATATGCACAGGACTACTATGCTGGGGTTTGAGAGAGGACATAAATAAAAAGCGACATTTATTTGCTTAAGAGGTCTGGTCCATTGTCCCAGATTACCAAGATGAAGCAAATCATAAGGTAGGAAGTCAATGAAAAGTACCAGCAGAACACTGTTACAATGAGTAGAAACGAAATGATGCTCATTCATTAATTTTATTTAATATTTAGCATGTGCTTGCATAAATAAATGTTTATTCATTCCGGTATTTATTAAAACATTCCTTTGCATACAAACAATAATAATAACAAGGATTCAGAGATTGTAAGAACACCACGTACTAGAGACATAAATGTGTAAAAGATGGTTTCTTATTTGTCGACTATTTGCTTAATGTCTGTGGTAATTTCCATTTCCGAGATGAAATCATAAGAAAGCCAATGAAGATTTAATCCATTTCGTTAATTATGGTTCTTACTTTTTTTTCTTTTTTTGTCTTAAAATACATTTTTCTTTTTCATTAATTTTAGTATTTTTTTTTTCTTTATTTCCAGTTGATGTTAATGTGGCATTATTTGCTTTGTAGACTTTTTAACCTTTAGCTTATTTTAGCATAAATTATAAGACAGGTCTGGTTTGGCTTTTTTGTAGCCTTAAGATGATGTATTTATGCTTAAAAGCCCTTAATGGGATTGTGGCACATGTAAGAGTATGTGATTAATATTCGAAAAATTAGCTAAAGAGCGAAAATAAACGACTTGAAGTTATGAGCCAGATTAAATTTGTTTTAGTGGGATTTTTGTAAATGAAAATGTAAGTTTATCTGGGTTTTGGTTACATTTTATGGGTTAAAACTAACTGAAATTAATTAATTAGTTAAATATATTTTATTGGCTGAATCTATATATATAAAAATGAATGTTTGTCTGTATGTTTGTATGTCCTTTATAGAATCGTTAACTATGCATCTGATCATGTTATGATCTTAAGCAAAGTTGTTGCCCATGAGCTGGCGAAGGTTTCTAAGTTGGTTCGATTATCTTCCGACAGGTGGCGCCACGGAAAATTACTCAAAATTAATTAAATCGTAAGCTGAGCATTTGCTGATGGTATGTTCTTTAGCAAAGTTGTTGCGCATGAGCCGACGGAGGTTCCTAAGTTGGTGGGGTTACTTTCCGACAGGTGGCGCCACAGTAAATTATACAAAACGAATTAAATCGTAAACTGTGCAATTGATCATGCTATGATCTTTAGCAAAGTTGTTGCGAATGAGCCGATGAAGGATTGTAAATTGGTGCGATTAATTTCTGACAGGTGGCGCCACTGAAAATTACTGAAAATTAATTAAATCGTAAGCTGTGTATTTGATCTGGTATGATCTTTAGCAAAATTGTTGCGCATGAGCCGACGGAGGTTCCTAAGTTGGTGAGGTTAATATTCGACAGGTGGCGCCACAGAAAATTGCTCTTTTTTCTGAAAAAGTGCTGATGGGAAAATTTTCGCGTTAGAGGTAGTCAAAGAGAGCTAAAAATAGCGCGAAAAAAGTAAAGTTGGCATCGCTGAATAAAACACAAATGTTTGCTTAGGGCCAGCAACGTGGACCGGGTCAGCTAGTTAGGTTATAAAAGAAAGTTTTAGTTAGTTCTAGACTTTGAGTAGTAAAGTTTAAAAATAAATAATAATAGTTATAAGAAATTTACTTTCATAACCATCTACATCTATACATATAATGAAATAGTAACTCATTTCCGTCTGTCTGTATCTGTCTGTCTGCTTTTCGTTTGTGTTCGCATCACGCAAAAACTACTGGATGGATTTTAACAAAATTTTCTAAGGAGGTACCTTAGCATGCTGATACCAATATAGGATGCTTTTTTTCCGCAAAAATATCTCATTTCCATGAGAAAGTGGAGAATAAGCATTTCCGGTTTAAAGATACTGAAAATTTCGGTTTAAAACTGCGATATTTTAATCACGTCATGGTTGTGGGATATTTTAAGCAACAGATGGCGCCAATTAAATAGAAAACGTATTTGATTTGCATTTTTACTTTAAGGAATTACATTGTTATTAAAATACCTTCAACACCTTTTACAGAGCTTTATAATAAATTGAAGAATTTTAGAATTTTTTATAAATTTTAGGATTTTGGATGGGTACCTTTATATAAAGTAAACACATAAACCATACTGAAGTACTATAAAAGTAAGTCTTACAATTGTTGTGGAATACTTTCAAAGCGAAATCGAGGAAAATATTATCAGGACGCCCACGGAGTGGCGGGCACAGCTAGTATATAATGAAACTGTAACACGATTATTTCTGTATATGAAATATTTTTTGAAAATGTTGTTGCCGGTGCAGTTAGTAATCGAAGTGGAAGGCATCTATCCTTCAGTCTGTGTTCGCTTCACGTTAAAACTACTGGATACATTTTAATAAAATTTTATGAAGAGGTACCTTAGTATCTCGATTCAAATATAGAATACATTTTTTCCGTAAACATATCTTATTTCTAACAGAAAATAGAGAAAAAGTGGTGAAAGTATGCAATTTTACCGACTCACTGGTACTGCAACCTTGGCAGCACCTTTTTTTTGTCAGCGGGATATTTAACACACTATATGCAGAACTCTGCAATAATTTTAGAATTTTTTAAAAATTTAAAAATTTTTGATACAGCAACATAGCTGAGTAATTACCCAGGGATGGGTACCTCAATTAAAGAAAATACAGAAACCAATACTGAAGTACTCTAAAAGTAAGAGTCTTAAAATTTCGTTTGGATTACTTTCAAAGCTAAATCGAATAAAATATTTTAAGGACGCCTACGACGTGGCGGTTACAGCTTGTTTGAACTATATATACACAACTTAATGTTTCATATTCCGCAATAATAAGTTTTTCATACCCTACAATATAGTGAAGTTATTAATGATTTTGGGTCCATCGGTGGGCTAGTAAATTTTTAAGGACCGACGTTAAATGCGAACCACACCTAAACGTCAACTTTTTGTTTCTGTATTTAATTTGACTTTTCTCAATTTGAGACTAACTCAAATTAATCGAGTAACAATGGCAAAAGTGGATGATCAATTTTGGAAGAAAATCATCTTCAATTATTACATTATTATTACATTTTCACCTCAGTGGATTCGTCAGTAAGCAGAATTGCCGCATTTAAGCGAATGATAATCCAAGAGGGATTGTCGAAAAACCAATGCACCCATAAAGAGTGACTGTTTGGTGCGGTTTATGGGCTGGCTGGCGGCATCATCAGGCCGTATTTTTTCCACAATCAGGCCGGTCAAGCAGTTACTGTGAATGGTGTTCGCTATCGTGAGATGATAACGAACTTTTTATGGCCCGAATTGGAAGATATAGATGTGGACGATATGTGGTTTTAACAGGACGCTGCCACTTGTCACACAGCTAACGAAAGAATGGCCCTTTTGCGCGACAAATTCAATGGCCGTGTTATCTTACGTGGTGGCGATGTCAATTTTCCACCAAGATCATGTGATTTGACACCGTTAGACTTCTTTCTTTGGGGTTATTTGAAAGAAAAGGTGTATGTCGATAAGCCAGCAACAATTCAAGAGCCAAAGGATTTGTGGAACAAGCTTAACCTGAGTACGTGCCTAGTTGGCCTAATCTCACGGGTGTCTTAATACCGAGTGAAATGTAAGCGTAGACTAGCGTCCCCATTGTGTAGTATAACAACACTTTACGACTGCCACCAATCGCAATTTGTGTGTGATACAGTCACAATGAGTAGCAATTTATATAATATGGCAAGCCTTATTCAAGGCAACCCTAGATCTATATTATAACCTCTTGCTTAGGGGTTTGGAGACTATCCAAACTCCGTCTGTTGAGAGTGCAACAGCACACTTGATCGACCGTGCACCATACCTACGTAAATCGATCTTAAACCACAACCACCACGTGTACCCCCGAAGGGGACCTTACCAATAACCGGTCACAGAGAGGATAGGCTATCTGTGGGGCTACCGATTCCAGTGGTACCAGTCCTTTGGGCACTGGTCCGGCCTCGAAGGGAAAGAACCCGTATGTTTTAACACACAGACCTTTTCATCCAGATTTAGGTTCTAGGAACCCTAGCGTCCGAGTGCCCCTATTTTCCCCGAGTGAACCGCGTCAAAGCATTTGCCATTCCTACAGAGACAATTGGAACCCCCGGGTGAAATAGCTAAAGGATGAGATAATTCGGCACATTATGCCTCAGCGTCATCGAAAATTTTAAGCATCGGATGGAGGTGTGCCGCCGAGGTCCTGGCTGGATATTTTGTTCCATACATAATTGAACCATACGAATATTATCAAAATGAAAATAAATGACAATAATTTCCTTAATAATTTGTGTTTTATTTAAAATCAACATCGGCTTTGAATATTACCGGGGCTTTGGATTCGATTTCTATTATAATCCCTGACATTTTTCACAAGTTGGCAGAGAGACTAAGAAGGTGATTGGATATAATCTGGGTGTCTACAAATGGTCACAGGTCACGTATACTTCTAGTAATATCTGGCAGACTGAGGCTAAGACAGTAGAGCCTGAAGTTTTTGCCAAATAACAGCAAATCTGTGGCTCTTAAAATACTTCTTATAAAAAGTACTTAAGATGCTATGATTTACATATTTTATTTTAAGTAACACATTTGGATTTTAAGTAACAAATTCTTCTTAATTTAATATCTGTCTGTTTAAGAGCTCATTTAAATTTAATGTATAAAAATGCATTTAATACTTAAGATCATTATGTGTTGCATAAAAATGTATTTTCCTTTCAGGAAATATAATTAGTGTCTGAGTTAAAGTAATAAAACTTTAGCATTTGCAACCAAACTGCAGAGGTGTGGTTATATGGTTATAAATAAGTTTCTTTAATATTGATTTGCATACTCGTATGTGTTGTATGTTAGAGATGTTGTGAAATGTTATTGAATAATCAGACAAACAGTAACATAAAAAAAGAGTCGTAAGGATTAAATGTGAAAAGAAACATAAAAATTAACGGCTCTTGAAGAAGTCAGAGATGTCTGGTTAAAGAAATCCTATTAAAAAAAATTTCCAAAGTTTTGTATGAAGTGTTTTTCCATTTTAGAGGCAATTAAAAAAAAAAAAGAATAATAAAATTTTTACAGATTTTGTTGAAATTAAATAATATTTTCCTTAGTATTTTATCATTCATGCAATTGAGCCATCAAATGTTTCGATACCGATCATGCAATAAGCAAAATTTAAATTTTTGCAATCTTATTCGTTGTCAGTGTAAACGACATTAAACTTTTCAAAAGTTTTTCCTCAAACCCCAACAACAGAACTGAAGTCAACTTTTCTTCAAAATTTTATTATTATTGCAACGCAATGCATGAGTATGAATATTTATATTTTTAAAATTTATAACATGATGTACGAGGATTGACCCACAAGTATAAGACTTCATCTGGTTTACAAATAGATACAAGGAGATATCAGATGTGAAGGTTGGCAACATTGATAACTTTAACTTCAACCATTGAGACACCATGCATAGTAGTGTAGACAAATAATTAGGAGACACAAAACACAGCGACAAAGAAGACCAGCCTAGTCCGGCTTTTCTAAAAAATATCTCAACCCGCAGTTGTTGCTTGCCCGGCTGTTTAGATCTGTTGTAACATTAAGCACGCCATAATGAATAACCCGGTTGTGGATTTGGTCTAGCTCTTGCATGTTATGTTTCAGAGATGCCACTCTTCGGCATGCTAGTAGCTGTCTAAGCCGCTTCGTGCATTATTTTGTTAAGTTGAGGCGTTAGCGAATGGATCTCTTGCCATAAACAGGTAAGATCTCATCGTATAAAATATGTGTGTGTCGTCGGGTTACTGTTGTATGTTGGGCAGCTAATTAGAGATTTTTATCAAAATCAATGAGACGCAGGTCAAAGTCTTCTCTTGTTCTTAGCAGTATATTTAGCGAACAATGAATGCTAGAAGAAAGTTTTTGTATATTAACAAATTAGCGCATGTGATTGTCATTGGTGGTACGATCTCTTGTTGGTTCTAGGTAGAAAATATAGTGGACGAATGTACCAAGGATAATTCTAGAGAGGCTTCAATTTTAAAAATTTCTTTTCAAATGCATCAGGTATTTTTTTTGGCGATCAGTAGGCCAATGGGTTGGTTGTCGAAATCATATTCAGTCACATTTTCAAAACTGCATCGGACCATGCACCAATTTTTTCGAATAGTAAGTCGTTATCCCCAAAACATACATATGTTTAGCATTTGTAATCGCCAGCTAATAGAAAATCGGAATCTAGCTGATACTGAAAAGCTAGATGGGTAATAAAACGAAGAGATAAGTAATTTTCGATGAAATTCTTTAAGGCAGATATTTATTGCAGGAAGATGATGAAATAATGATTGCAGTAAAGAAGGTTTTATTCATTATTAGTATTAAAAATCCACCACAGTCTCTATCATGGTGCCAGATGGTGAGAAGTTTTCCCATAGACACTACTGCTAGTCCTACTATCCAACGTGTTCCATACTCAGTAAGGCAGAAAAAAAAAAAAAAAACATTAATTCGGAAATATATCGATCATTTCGAAACTAGAGATTCGAATGAGTTTAAGTAAGAAATTAAATTCACCAGACCTCTTAGATGTAGTGTTGTGGTTTCTAAAATTGGGGCGGACAGGTTGAATATAAAGGCTGGTTAAATGTTAAGGGCCGATGTTGATTTTGAATAAAACACAAATTATTAAGGAAATTATTGTCATTTCTTTTTATTTTGATAATATTGGTATGGTTGAAATATGTATGGAACAAAATAACGGCGAAATGGCCGCCGCGATGTTGGCAACATACCTCCATCCGATGCTCGAAATTTTCAATAACGCTGAAGCATAATTGAGGTTCTATGCCGTCAATGAATGAATTATCTCATCCTTTAGCTCTTACCCCCGGGGGTTCCAATTGTCACTGCAGGAATGGCAAATGCTTTGACGCGGTTCACTCGGGGATAATAGGCGCACCAGACGCTACGGTTCCTAGAGCCTAAATCTGGAAGAAAAGGTCTGCGATAAACATTGCGGGTCCTCTTCGAGGCCCGACCAGTGCCCAAAGGACTGGTACCACGGGAATCGGTGGCCCCACAGAGAGCCTATCCTCTCTGTGACCGGTTATTGGTGAGGTCCCCTTCGGGGGTACACGTGGTGGTTGTGTTTTAAGATCGATTTATGTAGATATGGTGCACGGTCGATCAAGTGTGCTGTTGCACTCTCAACAGACGGAGTTTGGGTAGTCTCCAAACCCCTAAGCAAGAGGTTATAATGTGGATCTAGGCTTGCCTTGCTTGAAAAGGCTTGCCATATTATATAAATTGCTACTCATTGTGACTGTATCACACACAAAAAGCGATTGGTGGCAGTCGTAAAGTGTTGTTATACTACACAATGGGGGCGCTAGTCTACGCCTAAGTTTCACTCGGTGGTAAGGCCACCGAGAGGTTAGGCCGAGTAGGCAGGTACTCACGTTAATCTTGTTCCACAAATCCTTTAGCTCTTAAATAACCCCAAAGAAAGAAGTCCAATAGTGTCAAATCACATGATCTTGGCGGCCAACTGAAATCTCTAATACGTGAGATAATATGGATATTAAATTTGTCGCTCAAAAGAGCCACTGTTTCGTTAGCTGTGTGGCAAGTGGCACCATTCTGTTGAAACCACATATCGTCCACATCCATATCTTCCAATGCGATAACAGTAACTGTAACCGACTTGCTTATTGACGAATCCACTGACGACGTGAAAATTTGCCTTATCACTGAAGATGATTTTCTTCGAAAATATTCATAATAAGCCTGAATAACTTTAGCGCGTTGTTCGATAGTGTATCGTTTCATGGTTAAAATTGGTATAGTCTGTAAAAGAGAAATGTCAAATTTAGTGCAGTAAAAAGCTTGACGTTTAGGTGTGGTTCACATTCAACATCGGCGTTTCAAAAAAGATTTCCTAACAATCAAAAGGTCTACTCTGCGGTTTTTTGATAATTTTGACAAAACAGCCGGGTTTTTATTATAGTGATTTTTAAACATCCCTGAAACTGAGAAAAAAAAATTAAGAAAGTTGTTTTATATTACGTGAGTATTTCTGGTTATGTCAAATAATTTTTGAAGCACCCTCGTTTTACATACTGCCATTGAAGTTGCCAAGAAAAAAGACAGAGAAGAAAGGAAACCAAACTGTAAATTTTATTTCTGATTGCTGAGACATTAAAATGGCTATAAACTGGAAATAAAATAAAAAAACTTAAAATAGAAATAGGGGAGCAATAATGTGCGATATTTATATTTAAAATAGTAATTTTTAGTTCTCAAAGTTCTTCATTTGGCTCGAGACGAATTTTATATATCCTAAGCTGTAGTTGAAATATAATTTTATAAAATTTTTAAATATTCTTTGTGATATTTATTTAATTATAGATTTTAAGACTTTTGTTTAAGGCAAATTACTACAGATTTTGATGTTTTAATTAACATTAATGCTATAAAACTATCGATTCTTTTAATTATAATTTTTTTTTTTTGGAAATTTTTATTGACCGAGTAATTTTACAATTTAAAGATAATAAAGCGAACTTAAGCTTAAAACTTTGTATATTTAAAAATAATGAATTTAAATGTCTGAGAACTTTCCCATTTTTTTTTTTAATATTGATTTAAATAATTTTTTTTTTAGGGTTCCGTACACAAAGTGTAAAAACGTAACCCTATTGTTTTCGCTACAATGTCTGTCCGTCTGTCAGCGCCTTTTATCTCTGGAACCGTAATAGGTAGACTCTTGAAATTATCACAGAAGGCATATAACTATGGCCTCTATAGAAACAAAAATTAAAACTTATAGGGTGTTCCGATATAGAGGTGTTATTCACGAATATGTGTTTACATCTTGAACTGTAGGAGGCATACACTAAAAATTTACAAACAGTAATTAAAGCTTAGTTCGCTTTATAAACAAGTCTAAAAAAATAGACCTAAAAATTAAAGGGTGTTCCGATAGTGGTGTGATTTGCATATATAAAGCTTAAGTTTTGAACCATCATAGGTAGACTCTTGAAATTTTCACAGATGGCGTATAACTGTGGCCACTATAGCAACAAATACTAAAACTTATAGGGTGTTCAGGAAGTGACGTGTTATTTGCCTGTATATCTTTATTTCTTGAGCTATAGGAAGCAACCACTTAAAATTTGCAGTGATTTAAACTATGTTCGCGTTATAAGCAAGTATACATATTAAACCTAAAAATTAACGGTTGTTCCGTTAGTGACGTGATTTGTATGTGTATATGGCATAGGTTCTGAACGATAATAGGTAGACTCTTGAAGGGTGTGCCGACAGTGGCGTAATTTACATGCACATTTACTAATTTTTTAACGATAATAGATAGACTCTTGAAATTTTCACAAATGGTGTATTACTATGACCCCTATAAAAACAGTAAAAATTTAAAGGGTTTTGTCGACAGTGACGCGTTTTGCATTTTTTGAACCGTAATAAAAAGACTCTTCCACTTTGTATAGAAGATGTGATGCCATGGCCGTTATGACAATTACTAAAAATTAAAGGGTGTTCTAACAGTGACATGTTTTTCACGTATAGTAACTTATTTTTTTAATAGTAATAGAAAGAGAATTGCCATGGCCGCCATAGCAAATAACAAAATTAAAGGGTGTTCCGACAGAGACATGATTTGTACGTAAATAGCCTTATTTTTTTAACCGTAATAGGTAGACTCTTTAAATGTTTACAGTAGATGTTGTACTTCGGCCGCTGTAACAATTACTAATATCTAAAGGGTATTCCATCAGTGACATGTTTTTCACGCATATTACCTTATTTTTGAACCGCAATAGGGAGGCTCATATATATTTCTATAGATAGTGTATTACCATGGCCGCTATAACAAAAATTGCTAAAATTTAAAGGGTGTTCCAACGGTGGTGCAATTATGACTTTAATTTTAAAATTAAAGGGTGACTCATAAGACATGAAAAAATTTACAACTTGAATTTTTAAAGTTGTACTAAACATAGTACGGAACCCTAAGTGTGTGAGTCTAACTCGCACTTGACTAATTTATTTTTTTTATTTTTATTTTCCTTTAAGAAGGTCATTTCCTCGAAAGCGAGCTACGTGGATGGATTCACAAGAGATTAGAGCTGCAAGAAATAATAGAGATTTAGCTTGGCGAGCGTGTTCTGAAAGAAGGACTGAGAATAGGAGAAAAATTTTCAATAAATATCGTAGTAAGGTGAAGGCTGTAATTAGACGTCTTAGGAGAGAATATTTTACTAATAATTTTGAGGGTTGTTCGCATCAGCAAATATGGAATAGGCTAAGGACCAATGGTGTAATTGGAAATGAAGAGGCATTGGTTTATTTGGATATTGAAGAATTCAATTCATAGCAATTCTATTGTTTCACCTACACCATATGCTAACAATATGCCTGCATTGAACAATTCAAATGCCAATGCGTTTACATTTCGTAATGTGGATGAATTTGAAGTTTTTAATGCAATGATGTCTATCAAGCGTAATGCGCGATTGGGCCTGACGGCATTTCACTAAAGTTCTTAAAGCTAATATTTCAAACTATTTGCAGACCATCGCTCTTTATTCTCAATAGCATTATTACCACTTCCAATTTTCCAAAATGTTGGAAAATAGCGCAAGTAACTCCAATTCCGAAGGTAAAATGCCCTCGTACTATATCGTATTATAGGCTAATCAGTGTTTTAAATGTCCCTTCTAAAATTCTAGATAGAAGTTTTATTAAAGAATCAGTTACAAGAACATATTGAAATCGGAAGTCACATTAATTGCTATCAGTCCGGATTTAGAAATAATCATAATACTACGGGCTTAGTTTTCGATTCTGTCGAGCAATTAAGATATAATTTGGACAGAAAATTAAATTCTGTGCTTGTGTTCCTAGATTTTAGCAAAGCTTTCGATTCGCTGGACCATTAACATGTTATGCGAAAAGTTGTGTCACCAATTTAATTTAGGAGCCTCAGCATGTATCAGAGGAGTCACTATGGATCAGTAATGGTCTTGTGAATCCACACATATTTAATTATGTGTAATCCTCTATTAACCTTACCTAACCTAATGTAGACTAATACAATGCAATGTATCATCTTTATTGAGAACCTATTTGGAGGTACCACAGGGGACCATTTTGAGTCTAACTCTGTTTATGATTTATTTAAATGACTTGTACCGGCAGGTGTAATATTTTAAAATGTATTCATACTTTGCTGACGTTCAATTACTTGCAGATGACAGTAGTCACGGATTGAGGGTTACCTGCAGCACAATGTTAACATGGACTTACAACTTAATTTGAAGCCTGCGAAAACTAGAGCGATGTGGTTTTCTCAGAATGGTGTGGCTCCTTGCTTAACTTTAGGGAATAGTAGAATAGAGTTTGTGTCGTATCATACAACGTTGGGAATGTACATCTCAAAAGTAAATTTTGTTTTAAGGCGATTATATAATATTGGAATGTATTTGCTGGATCCTGTTAGGAGACAAGTTACTTTATCATTATGTTTACCTATTTTCTTATATGGGTTAGAAATTTATTCCGGCATGTCACAGCAAAATATTATGAAACTTAAACAAGCTTTCAATAGAGTAGCAAGATATATTTTCCGTCTCAGGTATAGGGATCATAGACATATGATCTCTTATGTGATTAGGTTGTTAGGTTGTGCCTTTGATGATTTTATTAAGTTAAGAATATTAATTCAGTTCTATAAAATTTTCGAATTTAGATCTGCTTCTTACCTCTACGAACGGTTTAGCTTTGGCCAGTCAACTCAAATTCATGCTTTAAATTTTCCTAGTTATTCTTCTCTTGTCATGAATAGATCGTTTGTTGTTCGAGTGACAAGGCTATGGAACCACGTTGTGCCTTATGAGGGGAGAAGGTTTTCAAGATCAATATCAAGCTTTGAGAATACACACTTTGTAATTTTTTATGTCATGGCGTATGAACTTCCTAGGAATGATTCTTAACATCGTTTAGGTATCGCTTAGGTAGCTAAAAAATTTTCGGGAAATTTTTCGCTTTTGCGGCTACCTAAACGGTATTAAGAATCATTCCTAGGAAGTTCATATGTTCTAGAAAGTTGTTTATTGAGATCTTTGGTTCATTTTTGTAGTTGATTGTTTCCTTGAATTTTGAACGGTTTGCTACCTATTTAATGCCTATTGTATGTATATATTTGACTAATTAGGCTCCTATGAGCTTATAGTCTATTATAAATAAATAAATGAGAATTAAGTTAAAGACAATTGTTTTCCCTAAGCTCTTAATACATTTTTTTGATTTCTTCAACTTAATTCTCATTTTGTTAATGAATTTTTATGGATTCGAAAGCTTGTTGAGTCTTAATTTAACCCTCCCAGTTTCATGGGCATCAAATAGGAAAGGTGCTTTTATAATATTTAAAAAAAAGTATGTAACAATAGGTAATACCCCGTTCGAAGCATTAAAAACCTCAAGATGTCTGACAAGGCGATATACTAAGTCCATATCTGCCTGTAATATTCAAGCAGTGAAAGTTTTAATGTGTTCGTATATGCAGAAGACGTGTCGTCATCATGTTGCTACCAACTTCAGCAAACTAACAAATAGACGGGCAGCAACAATTGTCTCCCCTACCCAAACATAATATATTTCCCAATATGTAGCGGCTATGAAGTGAAATCAAAGGGTACAAATTTTTATTGATCATAACTCACAAACACGTAAATTTTCAAGTCGCTAATTGTCGTCTTGTGTGTAATTTGTAGTTTTTGTTGATGTTAAAATAGAAGAGCAGTCTGGGTAGTTTGCCTGGCCGCCTGCAACATTCCCTCTTTTCTTGTTTAATAATGCGTGGCAGTAAAACTTGAAGGAAACCTAAAAAGTTGTGAAGTAGAAAATTTATATTTGCTTAAGCTCTTGATTTCTTGCATTTTATTCAGAAATATTTCATCTTCTCTTTTTAGTTATTGCGAAAATGAAATAAAACTGTACATAGTTGTGAGTTCTTTTAAAGAAAAAAAAATATTTTTCTTATTAGTAGCAGTTGAAGAATTGTAAATCGTTAAAGTATCATCGCCGTTAATAATGTTAGGCAAAAAACTGGATAAAGTTTTATGAAATTGAAATAATTTTTAATTTATATAATTTTAGTTTGCTGGAAGACAAAAGTATTTATGAAGCTTCATGTGACAAAGATGATTCTTTTTTAAACTAAACTACAAAAACGAAAAATAAATGGGACTAGGAAGGCTTAGAATAAAAGAAAAACAAATTCTTCGTTTATTTCAAAATAAATGTTAAAGGAAAATATCATACAAGAGGGAAGGAAGCTATAGGTGGTGATAGCCTTCGTTTACACCAACTGTCGATAGATAATTGAATAGAATTTTTCTTGTATTCCTTTATTTCCTGAGTTTGGTTGGTTAAATAGGTGATTTTTGTAATTAGAAACACTACCCAAAGCAGATAGATGCGAAGAATGCTGAAGACGGATGTAGCGAAGCAGAAAATGTATTTAATTCTGCTAGTGTCTAAAATCAAATTTTTCCCATTTTTATTTTAAAATTAATCACCTAAACAAACTTAGGCTTGAATTTAAAAATTCGTTTGCATATTAAACAAGAAAGAGTGCTATATTCGGCCATGCCGAATCTTTTATACCCTTCACCGACGTGATTTTATTTATAGAGGCATAAATACAAAATTGATTTAATTTAAGAGACAACCACATTAAAAAAACGAGCTTTTTTTTACTAATAAGCAAAATTTCGTACTTGGTATACATAAGTATACATATCGCCACCTGAAATGCCTAAATATGTAAAAATTGTATAGAATTTTTTTTTTTTGTAAAAATTTAATAGAATTTTTTTTTGTAAAATTTTATACAATTTTTTTTCTTAAATTTTATTGAAATTTTTTTTTAAATTTTATTGAAATTTTTTTTTTAAATTTTATTGAAAGTTTTTTTTTTTAAATTTTATTGAAATTTTTTTTTAAATTTTATTGAAATTTTTTTTTAAGTTTGATTGAAATTTTTTTTAAATTTTATAGAAAATTCTTTTGTAAAAATTTGTTCGAACATTTTTTTGTTGAAATTTTATAAAATTTTTTTTTTGAATTTAAACGTTTATTGAAATTTTTTCTAAATATTTTATTAAAAATTTTATTACTTCTTTGTAAAAATATTATTGATAATTTTTTGTAATAATTTTATTGAAAATCTTTTGTAAAAATTTTATAGGAAATCTTTATAAAAATTTTATTGAAAAAATTTTTTGTAAATATTTTAAGAAAATAATTTGTAAAAATTATGGAAAATTTTTTGGAAAAAGTTTACTGAAATTTTTTTTCGAAAAGTTTTGTGCAAAAATTTCATTGAAATTTTTTTGTAAAAATATTGTTGAAGATTTTTTGTAAAATGTTATTGAACATTTTTTGTAAAAATTTTTTAAAAATATTTTTAAAAAAATTTTAAAGAATTTTTTGATTTTAAAAGTTTCTTGAAATTTTTTTTCTAAAAATTTTATTAAAAATTTTGTGCGAAGATTTTATTAATTTTTTGTAAAAATATTATTGAAAATTTTTTGTAAAAATTTTATTAAAAATCTTGTGTAGAAAACTGTGCAGAAAATCTTTATAAAAATCTTTATAAAAATTATATGTAAGTCTTATAAAGATTTTTGAAGATTTTTGGTAAATACTTTATAAAAAATAATTTGTAAAAAATATGGAAAATGGTTTGGAAAAAGTTTATTGAAATTTTTTTCTAAAAGTTTTGTGTAAAAATTTTATTGAAATTTTTGTGTAAAAATTTTATTGAAATTTGTGTGTAAAAATTTTATTGAAATTTTTTTTTTAAATGTTATTGATCATTTTTTGTAAAAATTTAATTAGAAATATTTTGTAAACATTTTATAGAAAATCTTTGTAAAAATTATTTGTAAATCTTATTGAAAAATTTTGGTAAATATTTTATAGAAAATATTTTGTAAAAATTTTACAGATTTTTTTTAAATTTTTTTCAAAAGGTTTTGTAAAATTTGTAGATTTTTTTTTAAATTTTTAGTAAAAGCTTTGTCGAAATTTTTTATAATTTTTTTTTTAAATTTTTTTAAAGTTTTTGTGGAAACTTTTTGGAAAAATTTTTTTTTTTTGATTTTTTTGAGAACCTTTTGTAAAAATTAGGAACTTCCTGCAATCTATATTGCATTAGAATGGTCAGACAAAAGCGAAAAAAAACCAGGAGCAGTCAAAAGACACATCAAAATGTGTCTTTTGACTGCTCCTGGTTACCACTGGCCAACCTGTGGATCTACTAGCTACCTCTATGTGTATTGCTAGTTATAAAAGCCTTTAATAAAAATCAAAGCAGAAATACCTTACCAGCCTAAAAACAAACAGAACAAAAACCCCTCGAAAGGGGTTATTGATCCTACGAAATCTGTAGGTACTCCTTGCGATCTAGTTATCGCGGTCTAAAATTTATTTAACAAAAAGAGCAAAAGGTAATAATTACAACCGAAAAAAAAGAATGAAAAAAAAGAATGAAAAAAAAGTATGGGTGGGCGTGGTTTTTTACACGCAGTCTAGAATAGAATGGTCTAATGTTGCTGAATTGCAATCCTAAAATTTTCTTGGCAGATAGAAGGATGGACGGACAGACGGATATCGCTTAATCAGCTCTTGTATATATATAGTGATCCAGAGTATATATATACTTTATGAGGTAGGAAATTAATATTGTAGAAATTACACACGGAATGACAAACTTATGTAAAAAGGAGCTTAAAAACACCTTGCTTTAAAAAAGTTCTTTCTTGAGAGACCAAAAAGTGTAAAAGTAATAAGTATTTTTGAAAAGGTACTTTCTAGATAAGATATTTTAAGAGAGAACATTTTAAAGAAAAATACCATTTTGAAAAAGGTTATTTTTTAAACGTACCTTTGAAAAGGTACTTTTTAAAAAGGTAGTTTTTGGAAAAGTTCCTTTTTTCAAAAAACATAATAAAAAAAAACTGTTTTTGTAAAAGTACTTTTTGAAAAGTTTATTTTTTATAAAAGTAACTTTTTAAAGAACGCATTAAAAAAAATACCATTTAAAAGGTACTCCCTTTGCTGAAGAGGTATGTACATTTTGGAAAGCTAGTTTTTGGAAAAGTCATTTTCTATTAAAAAATTTTCTTTCAAGAAAGTACCTTTTTTAAAGGTACCTACTTTTAGAACAGCTACTTTAAAAAAAAACTCTTTTTTGGAAAAGTTACTTTTTCTTAAAAATATCTTTTGGAAAAAGTACCTTGTTTAAAGGTACACACTTTTTGAAAATGCACTTTTTTGAGAAACTATTTTTTGGAAAAGTACCTTTTTGGTACAAATTTTTATAAAAAGGTATGTTTTCTGAAACGAAGTCTTTGATGAAGGGTTTTAAATGGTTTCCAAAAATTTTGTGCAATAACACTTTTTTAAATGGTACTTTTATGAAAGTACTTTTTAGAAAAGTACCTTTTTAAAAATAATATTAACATTTTTTTTTTAATATATAATTTTAATTTTGCCACTGTTGTGGCAAAACATCTTTTAAATCTGTCTTATGTACAGGACTTTTATACTTTTAAACTACATAGTAAATTTTTGGGGATACAACGTTTTTTAAACGGTTTCTTGGGGTTTTTAAATTCTTTAAATATGATGAATTTGCTTGCTATTCACCAATAGTGATCTTATAACTAAAAAGCTAATACCTTGTATTAATTTTATACTACTCGTACTTTAACACGTTTTTGAACGATTCATATTTTTTAAATGACATCAGGTTTTATTTTGCTTATATGATGATGCCATGAAAGAGATAACTCCTAGTAACACGTGACCGCATGACATGACATTTCTCTATTAGTTCCTTGAAAACGGGTATTTTCGTTGTGTCTAAGGGCAAAATTTATCCAGACTCCAAACAATGTTATAACTTAACAATGATGCGTAAGCAAATTCTTTCCAATTCAAAGATGTTTAAGTTGCTTAATTGAAATACAACAAAAAAAAAGGAAAAAATCATGCGTTAAAATGCGTAAGTGTCACTGAAGTGTGCTAAAGACTATAAAGATTTTTGTTTAAAGAAACGCCGAAAGAAGAATCCTTTTAAATACTTTTGCCTTTTTCTCAACATCAAAGAAATAATCGTGGTTGCTAGTAGATGAAACAAAAAGCTAAAAAGACTTTGTAAACAGGATTTTTTTCCGTCCTCCCTCTCTACAACTCAATTTGCCGACAATCAGGAACACTCAGACTAGACAAAATACAGCGTCCAATGATATAGAAAAAATTAAATAAATATACATATAAAAGGAAGAAAACTTTAAAAATATTTTAAATTAAACATTTTTGCTGACATTTTCCTTTTATATTTTTATTTTGTAGATTAAGACCCATTTCGTTTTTTATTATTTTTTTTTTTTTAATATCAGGCATGCTTTTCACATTTATCTTATGCGGAATATGTAATTTTTATCCTTGTTCGTAATATAAAATGGTACGAAGGAATGACATCAATTGATATCATCAGCATTTTTTCTATTTTTCTATAAAAATATCGATTATGTTTCATAAATATTTAATTTTTACTTTTATTTCACTTCAAATTGACTTTTTTATGTCTTGCAGTACTTTTTTTCTTTCTTCTTTATTTCGCTTTATTTTTCTTCAATATTTTTTTTTTCATATTTCATTCTCGTTAAATTGTTCATTTTAGTTGTTGTTATTCCGGGCTTAAAAGACTTAAACAAAACTGTAACAGTTTGAGCAATAAAATGGAAAATACATTCTCGATTGCTCTATATTTTACACTCATGTGCTTAGACAAAATCTACTAAAGGAGTTAGTAGTCAGCTTAGGTGACTTATAATCACCTTAAAGGATATAATTGGAAAATTCGTTAATAAACTAAATTATTTGTCTACCTAATAGGGTACTTTTTTTAAAAAGTACTTTTTGCGAAAAAATGCGTGGTTCAATATCTAACATTTACAATCATTATGTGAAGATGTTCACGTATTTCCATAAACTCTAACATTTTTCAACATATTATTAAATTAGATGAAGGAACTTTTAGACGTTCAAACAAGTCTTATAGCATGTCAAATTTTTGTAGTAGAAAAGCATGAACGCTATCGTCTAAACATAATATAAAATGAAACTGTGAGACATTGGAGGAAAATGCGGATGAAAATTTGACTGTCGTATGACTCTCTTAATTTTTTTATGGTTTTTCTATAAACCCATCACACATGATCTAAATCAGGAATGCATTTATCTAAGTAATGACAACAAAGTCAAGAAGCGTCAAAATTACAAAAAAATCGGCCATGCGAAATCTTATATACCTTTCACTATAGTAATGCTCGATATTCTGTTACAGATTTTTTTGAAAAATTTTTGTACAATTTTTTTTTTTAAATTTTTGTACAAATTTTTTTGAAAATTTTTTTTTTAATTTTTTGTAAAAAATTTTTTGTAAAATTTTTTTTTTTAAATTTTTGTAAAAATTTTTTTGTAATTTTTTTTAACAAATTTTTGTAAAATGTCTTTTTAAATTTTTTGTAAAATTTTTTTTTTAAATTTTTGTAAAAATTTTTTTTTTTAATTTTTTTTTAACAAATTTTTGTAAAATGTCTTTAAATTTTTTGAAAATTTTTTTGTAAAACTTTTTCGAATTTTTTATGTATATATTTTTTGGAAAATTTTTTGTTTTAATTTTTTGTAAAAATTTTTTAGAAATTTTTTGTACAATTTTTTTTTTTTTGTAAAAATTAGGAAATTCCTGAAATTTCTATTGCATTAGACTGGTCAGACTAAAGCAAAAACCTCCTTAAAGAAAATTTCTTCATATAAACGCCCTAATGGGCCTATTGACTGTTCTTCACTACTATTGGACACCCTGTGGGTCTATTGGCTACCCCTCAATATATTGATTTCTATAAGAGCGTTTAATACAAATGAAAATAGAAAAACTTTACCAACCCAAAAATAAACACAAAATCGGTTCTCGCAGGGGGTTATTTATACCGCGAGATCTATATGCATTCCTTGCGATCTTCCTGTCGCAGTCTAATATTTATTTAACAAAAAAAAAAAGCAAAAGCGAATCATTAAAATCGAACAAAAAAAATGTGAAAAAATATAGGTGGGCATGGTTTTTTGCCCATAGCCTCTAAAAGATAAAAAGATCTAATGTTGATGAATAACAATCCCAAAATTTTCGAAACTATGCCTGGCAGATTGGTGTGCTTAAATCTTCTGTATCTCGTCTGCTGCCTTGGCAAACGACATTACTACCCGAACACGGACAGACCGACATCGCTTAATCAACTTTATAAGGAACTAGAATATATATACTTAATGGGGAAATGAATTTTGTAAAAATTACACAATGAATGACAAACTTAGATATACTGTTTTCACCTGTGGTGAAGGGTATAAAAACGCTCAGATGGAATATATGTATTTGTGTTACTCTCTACTACTCGTATAAAAGAAAAATATCAGTGGTAACACTTTTATGCTCATTTTTAAAAAACGTATTAATTTCGTGTTTGTGTGTCTGTTCTTAAACAAAATTATATATTTTGTTTAAGAACCGACACACCTGGGTGCTTGTGTTTCCTTTGTGATAAGGTTAAATTAGATCGTACAATTGTAACATTTAATAAATACATAAAATATAACTTTCGTTTAAGCCTTTCTAGTATTTTTATTCCATCCAAATAATAAGATTTCCAAAGGCCCCCTATAGAGACATTTGCTTCACTGATGTCCTCTTCATTTGACCGAAATATCTTGCCATCCAGCCATTTTGTTCTCAATATTATTAAGCACTTCGTAGCTTAATTCATATCTTTTTTCCAAAGTGACTATACACGTGTGTACACGTGCTTGGTTCTGCTTGCAACATCCATCGCTGGGATAGTTTTTTTCATATGCCAATATTTATGCAGCCTCTGCCACCTTACGAAGATACATTGGACGATTGTCCATTTTTATTCCGCGGATTTTGTCAGGGATATTGAATACCTCTGGCATGTTGACCTCTTTTAGGAGACTAGGATATTTCGCTCCATAGTACTTATCAAGCCATACTTTGATTTCGGTGATGGTCGGTCGTCAGTGTAGTGGTGCTTTTAAGCAAAGAAAAAAATGTTTGCACCAATAAAAGGCTTTAATTAATTTTTAATTCATTCAATTATTTATTTAACTAGAATATTATTTTATTCATTTTCAACTAAATATATAATTGAATCAATTAAAAAATTAATTGATTTTGCTTTTGAAGCTCATTCAAATTTTTAATTAGTGCAAACAATATTTTCTGTGTCTGCCTGCACTGGAAGTATAAAAATTCTCGAAATTCTGTCTCGTAAAAAAATTTCCATAGATTAAGCACTTGTCTTTGAATATGAGCAAAGGCCCCCAACCAAAAACAGTGGTTAAAATGAAATTGCATTGGTTTGCTAAATATTTAGCAAAGTGACACAAACCTACCTTGTTGAAAGCTGGTATGCTACAGATTTAATATTTTTACATGTATTTGTTCTCTTTGTGAGATTCTCGTTGTTTGAAATTGGAAGTGGGAGTAAGTGTGGGTGTTGGAGGCATGGTGCCTCCCATACATGTTCAATAATTACACTGGCCAACAAATTAGGCAAAAAATTTTGACTGTGGAAACGAAGCATGTTTTTTATCTAATCTGGGTGCGCTGAATTCGAATCTGGCAACGTCCAGTTCGTTTTTTATCGCATGCTGGCATTACTGTAAAATACTGCTGTGTCTATGGGATAGTCGCGCTACATTTCATCATTACGTCAGAACAGAGTGGCCAAAAAGGACTGGATATTCGCCAGGAAAACAAAATATTTCAAATAAACCGTTAAGTGATCCAAATGACGTTCTTCTTCCATCGCTGCACATAAAATTGGGCCTTTTTAAGAACTTTGTCAAGGCTCTGGACAAAGATGGTGTAGCATTTAAATATTTGTTAAAAGTTATTCCTAAAATTTCATATGCTAAAATCAAAGAAGGGATATTTGTTTGCCCTCAGATCAGGAAGCTTATGAATGATCATAATTTTTCGCAATGTTTATCGGAGAAAGAATATGCAGCCTGGGAGTCTTTTAGGTGCATCGTGAAAAGTTTTCTTGGAAACAATAAGAGTGAAAACTACAGACAAATTGTTGCTGAATTATTGAAAAATTATCATGAACTGGGTGCACGAATGTCACTCAAAATACATTTTCTTCATTCGCATTTAGATTTTTGCCCACAAAACCTAGGTGCTGTTAGCGATGAACAAGGGGAGTGCGCCCATCAAGATTTAATGAAAATTGAAAGAAACTATCAAGGATTTTGGGATAAGAGTATGCTGGGAGACTATTGCTGGACTCTAAACCGAACCAACGAAATACAAACGCCAATCATATAACGCTATTCACTTTTGAAAGCTCATTGACTTTTAAATAAAATAATATTTTTTTATGGAAAAATCCAACAAACGCTTTTTTTATATCTCGAAAACCTGACTTGATAGAGAAAAACCATTTACAGATTAGAATTTAGCGCACCAAATTACACTAGGAACGGTATTTGGTTGCTCCAGTTAAAAACCTTGTTGGCTAGTGTTATTATAGCGTATCTAGAGGACTATAATAGTTATACTCTATAAATTGTTCATAAAGAACCCTTATATTCTGAGAAAAACATTCATTTTCGGATACCCCCCACAAAAGTGATTATCCTATATCTATATACGAACCTACAATAGTGACGCTTTCTAAATTAGCCAAAGGTTTCCCTAAGAAAAACGTGGGTTTTGGGGTGGTACACCCGGCATGATCATACTTTTACTCACATGTGTTTTTTTTTGCTGATTGGGTGCTTCGGTAGGCAAGTGGTGGTAGTGTGCTAGTCTATTAGTATGGGGGTAGTGGGTTCTATTCCCACCAAAGACTCTGGCTATTTCACTATATCGGATGAAGGTCTTGGTTACTATGCTTGGTAATTTTAGTAGGCATATAATTTGTAAATGTATTGTAACATTTAATAAATAAAACAAATTAATACTTTTTGGCGATAAGGGTAGCGAAGCGCACACATTAAGGCAAACAATAACTAAAATTTTAGAGAGGATGATCGCGCTAGAATCAATTTTTCTTGCCAGCTTTAGTTAGCTTAAGGAAAATCAATAAAATCTTACAGAGATCAATGAAAAACAATGAGTTAGTCACCAACTAAATATAAAGCCCAAACTATTCGCTTATTTTAGATTTTACCAACAAATATTAAAAAGTTAATAAAAACTTTAAAAACACTTTCCTTCATTTATGAACACAACAACAAAAACTAAAAAAAATGAACACAAAAACCTAAATTCTTCCTTCATCCCAAAAATATGTTCCAATTATGCAAAATTTTGTAAAATTTCCTTGAACGTTACCAACAATTCGCTAAACTTTCAAATAAATTTCCTACAACAATAGTGCATCCGATAAATAAAATACAACAGCGCCGCTCTCAACTTGCTAAGAATATTTTGTATTGTTAAGGATGTCTGCATGTTTGAATGTGTGTATGTGTGTATGTGTATATATGTATGCGTGTATATATGTTAAAGTGTATGTGTGTGTACGGCTATAACATACTTTCGCATATACAATTATTCAGCTATTCATAGCCATGTTGGAGGAAAACATTAAACGTATTTTTCTTGTGTTGTCTAATGTAAATATATCATCGACATGAATAATAGTCGAAGTCGAGTAAAGCTCTTATGGTTTCTAGCTGTTTTACTTTTTTTTCTATTCTACTCTTTTTTTATTGCTGTTAGGTTTGTAGGGTAATATAAACATATCTTTAGGTTTGTTTTTTTTTTTTGCTTGTCCTGTTTAGTCTCAAACCAAATAGAAATAGAAGTATAAAGAAATGGTTAGAGACGAGGGTAATAGGACATAGACGCAGTCGTCTGTATCAACCATAAGTTGTGTCAACAGTATGAACACTTGTACATTAAAGTTTATGTTCCAACACATCCACAACTCCTTTTCAACAGAGCTTAACTCTGTGTTTGAGTGTCAATGGGTTTTTGTTTTGTCCGTGTGTAGCCATGTAAATGTATTTGTTTCAATTGACGTACCTTTTCTATATAAAAAACAACAACAAAAACGTACTAAATTTTTATTGCTGCACACTTAGAACAGCAATGGAAAAGAGTCAATTTTGTTGAAGCTTTATTGTTTGGTTTTGGGATTTTAAAAATTCTCATTTAGTTGAAATAAATAGCAAACAAAAGGTTTTTAATGCGAAAGTAATAAGATCTTGCGAAACGGTTGAAAAGCCTATCAATGATTCTTCATATGTGGGAATTTTTATTGCAAACACATGAGAAATATACTTTTAGGATGAAGATAAAACAAGATGTGTGGACCTTTAGAGATTTACAAAACTAAAGGATGGTAAAATTTTAAGGGCCGATGTTGATTTGGAATAAAATACAAATTATTTAGGAAATTATTTACATTTCTTTTTATTTTGTTAATATTGGTAGGGTTCAATTATGTGTGAAAGAAAATATGGGCCAAATGGCCGCCGCACACCTCCATCCGCTGCTCCAAATGTGAGGCATAATTGAGGTTCTATGCCGTTAATGTGCCGAATTGTCTCATCCTTTAGCTCTTGAATTATTGCTGGCTTATCGACGTACACCTTTTCTTTTAAATCACCCCAAAGAAAGAAGTCCAACGGTGTCAAAGCACATGATCTTGGCGGGCAATTGACATCGCCACCACGTGAGATAACACGGGCATTGAATTTGTCGCGCAAAAGAGCCATTGTTTCCTTAGCTGTGTGGCAAGTGGCAACGTCCTATTCATCGTTTTCATCCATATCTTCCAATTCGGGCCATAAAAAGTTCGTTATCATCTCACGATAGCGAACACCATTCACAGTAACTGCCTGACCGTCTTCATTGTGGAAAAAATACGGCCCGATGATGCCCACAAACCGCACCAAAGAGTCACTCTTTGTGGGTGCATTGGTTTTTCGACAATCACACTCTTGGATTATCGTTCGCCCAAATGCGGCAATTGTGCTTATTGACGAATCCACTCAGGTGAAAATGTGATTCATAACTGAAGATGATTTTCCTGGAAAATTGATCATCCACTGTTGCCATTTCTTGCCCTCATTCTGACCAGTGAAGACGTTTGGAATGATCAAGAGGTTTTAGTTCTTGAGTCAATTGCACGTCGGTGATGCATAATGTTCATCAACGACGAAGCGTGAGAGGTGCAATTGTTGGGGCAGGACGACGAGTTAAGGTGGACGGCTCTTCAGCCAAACTATCGCGAACAGCAGCAATATTTTGTGCAGTACGAGCATGTACTGGTGTTTCCACATCTCCTACAGACCCGGTTTGCTCAAATTTTTGCACGATTTTTCCGATTGTACGTACATTTGGATGATTAAATTGGCCGAAAAAATCACGAAGTGCACGATTTGCATTTTGATTGACACTCCCATTTTCACAATAAGCCTGAATAACTTTAACGCGTTGCTCAATTGTGTATCTTTCCATGGTTCAAATTGAGTTAGTGTGAAATTGAGAAATGTCAAATTAAATGCAGAAAAGGACTTGACGTTTGGGTGTGCTTCACATTCAACATCGGCCCTTAAAAGTTACCCACCCGGCTTCAAGATAAATGTTTGATTTAAAAATAAATGTTCGCATGTATTTAAATGACTAAAAATGTGATACATTTGGCCAGCAGTTTACAATGCACTGTGGGGCAGAATTAAAATATTTTGGATTATAAATACAATTTTATTTTCTAGTACTAATAAGAATTCGGTTAGGGTTTGAAAGTTCAAAGCAACCATGTTGCATTTTTTGGTAAAAGAACCTTTTAACGATCAAATGGTAAAAAAAACTTCTTCGCAGTGACCATAGGAATGATTAAAGCAACTATAAGTTGTTCATCGCAACCATATATTGTTACAGAGAACGTAAGATGGTTTCTGTGATCATATCATAACCATGTTTTTGTCTGCATGTAGTGCACCTTAAGTATGAATGACCAATACTGGCAAGCATAAGGTTTAGGCTCACGGGCAGACAGATATTACATGTGGTGGCCATAGGGATCTAAGCCTTAGATAAAAGCTAGCAATTGCCAGATATTCCGAGATGAAAGGAAAGTAAAGGCTACCAGTCGATAGTCTGAAATCACTGCTAAGTAATCGTTAATTGGATTATTAGCAAAACTCATTAAGGAAGTATCCGCTCGCATAGGAATCTAATAAGTTTGTGGTCTCTTGTGGTATCCCTCTACATCTGTATATTTTTTAAAGGTTTGTAACGGTGGAAAGCAACCTTTCGTTTATGACTCCGACTCACACTTGGTCATAGGATAGGATAAAAAGCACATCTGGAAATACCTTGTACTGCTTTGCCGACGTTGGCTAGTTGACATAGACTTTTAACTTTAACGCCATTAGCAAAATCCAGTGGCATTGTACGACAATGTCTAGTGGTCTAATTCTTAACATCAGACTGGGAGACCACAAGACTAAGAAATTTCCTAAGAAGTAGTTGAATTGTTTATCGGGCATTTTTTTTCAGGCAATACCACCTCTGCGAAGCTTTTCTGTTTGTCTGCAAAAAAACACCCAGAATCTTTGGCGGGAATTGAACACGCATCCTCCAGACTGATAGAATAGCGTACTACCAATCGGTCTATCGACGCATCGTTGTTTTGAAACCATATGTGTACATCAATATTTCCCCCCGGTGGTTCCAATTGTCATTGCAGTACATTCTCAAATGCCTTGACGCGGTTCACTCGGGGAAAATAGGGGCACCAGACGCTAGGGTTCCTAGAACCTAAATCTGGAAGAAAAGGTCTGTGTGTTAAAACATACGGGTTCTCTTCGAGGCCGGACCAGTGCCCAAAGGACTGGTACCACGGGAATCGGTAGCCACACAGAGAGCCTATCCTCTCTGTGACCGGTTGTTGGTGAGGTCCCCTTCGGGGGTACACGTGGTGGTTGTGGTTTAAGATCGATTTATGTAGGTATGGTGCAAGGTCGATCAAGTGTGCTGTTGCACTCTCAACAGACGGAGTTTGGATAGTCTCCAAACCCCTAAGCTAGAGGCTATAATATGGAATCTAGGCTTGCCTTGGATAAGGCTTGCCATATTATATAAATTGCTACTCACTGTGACTGTATCACACACAAAAAGCGATTGGTGGCAATCGTAAAGTGTTGTTATACTACACAATGGGGGCGCTAGTCTACGCTTAAGTTTCACTCGGTGGTAAGACCATCGTCGGGTGAGGGCCTACACGGCCAGGTACTGACGTAAATCTGTATCAGGAATGTATATCAATATTATCGAATTTGGCAGAAACAACTACGTTAGCATGTCAAGCTATTTAGCACCACTCACTGAAACTGGTTGCTCACTGGTTTAAACAAGAACTTATTGTATATGTCTTCGATATTTGAAAACCACATGTGGGGTTTTCTGAAACCGCATGCGGTAATTTTGACGATTAACCGCTGAGTAGAATTTTGGCCGAAAAAGGGGATGCCAAAAATGTATTATCTTCGATATATAAAAAATGAATGTTTGTCTGTATGTTTGTATGTCCTTTATAGAATTGTAAATTATGCATCTGATGATGTTATGATCTTAAGCAAAGCTGTTGCCCATGAGCCGGCTAAGATTTCTAAGTTGGTTCGATGTACTTCCGACAGGTGGCGCCACGGAAAATTACTCAAAATTAATTAAATCGTAAGCTGTGCATTTGCTGATGGTATGATCTTTAGCAAAGTTGTTGCGCATGAGCCGACGGAGGTTCTTAAATTGGTGGGGTTAATTTCCGACAGGTGGCGCCACAGAAAATTAGTCTAAACGAATTAATTCGTAAACTGTGCAATTGATCATACTATGATCTTTAGCAAAGTTGTTGCGAATGAGCCGATGAAGGATTGTAAATTGGTGCGATTAATTTCTGACTGGTGGCGCCACTGAAAATTACTCAAAATTAATTAAATTGTAAGCTGTGTATTTGATGATGGTATGATCTGGTATGATCTTTAGCAAAATTGTTGCGCATGAGCCGACGGAGGTTCCTAAGTTGGTGGGGTTAGTTTTCGACAGGTGGCGCGAGAGAAAATTGCTCTTTTTTCTGAAAAAGTGCTGAAGGGAAAATTTTCGCTTTAGAAGTAGTCAAATAGAGCTAAAAATAACGCGAAAAGAGTTAAGTTGGCATCGCTGAATACAACACTAATGTTTGCTTAGGGCCAGCAACGCGGACCGGGTCAGCTAGTTTATACATATAATAAAATAGTAACTCATATTATGTCTGTCTATCTATCTGCCTATCTTTTTTTTGCGTTCCCATCACGTCAAAACTACTGGATGGATTTTAATAAAATTTTCTGAGGAGGTACCTCAGTATTCTGATACAAATATAGGTACTTATTTCCAAGAGAAAGGGAGAAAAGGCAGTGAAAGTACGCCGATTTTTTTCCGATTTAGAGGTACTGCATACTTTAAGGCATCCTTTATTTTTGAAAGCAGTATATTTTAAGCAATATTGCGCAACAGATGGCGCTGTTTTAAAATAATAAGTAACTTATTTACAGAGCTTTACAATCATTTTTAGAATTTTATATAAATTTTAGAATTTTATACAGGGATGGGTACCTTTATATATAGTAAATAAGTAAGAGTCTTAAAAAGTGTTGTTGATTACTTTCAAAGCAAAATCAAACAAAATATTATCAGGACGTACACAACGAGTGTGGGCCCAAAATGGATTTTTTGTGTTGTCAAGACTTTACTGCATAACTAGCTAGTGGTATATTTAAATCTAGAGTGAATTTGGGGACAGTTTTTATAATTTTATTTATTTTTTTAATAAAAAATTTAATTTTCTTTTCTTTTTATCAAAAATCAAATATTAAAACCACACACATGTTTTAACTCTTTAACACTTCTGTGTAGCATTATCACGTTGTTTTTGTTTTTGTTTTTGTTATTTTTATATTCTTTTGTTGTTCGTGTTGTTGTAGTTTTTTTCCTTCCTTTGTTTCTTATTATTTTCATAATAATTTTATATATTTATTTCGTAATTTTTCATATTTTTTCTCTCTCTAGGATTTGTTTTTTGTTTCTGTTTTATTATTTATTCATGTTGTGTAGTTTATATTTTATTAACAATTTATGAAGAAGGTTTATTTTTAGTTAGAGCTGTTTTCTTCAAAGGCTCATTTTCTGTCTAATGTATTTGCCGCCTTTGCAAAGGGAGGAAAATGAAAAAAACACAACATAAAGTGAAGGACATATGAGTTTTGCAAGTGTTTCATAAAATAAAAAATGAAACATATAAAAATTATAATGATTTTATGTGACCGACAGAGTCAGTCAGTTGTCTGCCCAAAGAGTTTGTAATACTTACGCTAATTGGATAATCTATCTATGTCCATAGCTTTACATGTAATAAAGCTGTAATATTATAATTGGAATTTTTTTCATTGGCATTATTAATAATAATTAAAATTACAGAAGTTTTAACTACAATTGAATACCACTGAATAATTTTAATTGCAATGGTTTTTACCAATGATAATGAAATTTTATATTTCTGAATTAAATTTGCACAATTGTAGCTTTGAATAACTTGAAATAAGAAAACACAATATTGGCCCATTTGCATTCGGCCACAAATTTTCAAATAAATGGTCGACGAAAAAAAAGTATTAAAAAACTTTTGAATGAGAGAAAAAATAACCGAAAAATAGGAAGTTCAGACTTACTTAAACGTAACAGATTGTTTTGTTCCCCATTACCTTTCGTCTCCAACAATGACTGCGTCTTTGTGCATGTCGTTGAGTTATACCACTTTGTGTCGGCATTACATCTGAATTTGTCTCTTATCCTTCCCTACGCAGAATTAAGACCAGGATAAATATCCCCTTGTAAGTGTCAGCAGTTACGTCCAAATCAGCTACCACTCATGCCAACTCGTCGGCTGCTTAATTTTTTACGACGTTGTACTGATCGGGGGCCCAACCCAGTTCCAGTGTGTGTTGTTCGTTGTGAACTTTTAGATCTAACTGCGACAAAGGCTAGCTACCTTCGATCCAATATACCATATAGCGATCTAATATACCTTATACTATGTAAATAGTGGTATCGCTTGAGAATTTCGGTCTCGTAGAAAGAAAACTAGCAGCTTCAGACACCGCAATACGGAGTTATACTACACTTCCTGTACCATTAACCTTTTTTAAACCATCAGTATACGAGTATATCTCAATTCCCCCAAGGTAGTTGCCCAAAGGTTTCCAATCAGCTTTAATTGGTATGATTGCAGTTATCTCCTTGTCCCAAAGCATTTCCAGCATAAGATAATCCGTTTTAGTATCTTCTTTAAAATCTTGAAATTTAATTGTTCATTCTGTCTCAGTCTTAATTGTGTTTATAAAGCTTTCACGCAGAGAAAAAAAGTTTATGGTATGGTCACAAGAACCATCTTATGTTCTCTGTATATGGTTCCTATCAACAATTTGTAGTTGTCTTATGATCACGACCAACATATTTTTGTTACTATTTGATCATTAAGTGGTTAGTTCAGGTACGCAAAATATTCAACATGGTTGGTGTGAACTATATAATTTGCAAACCAATATTAGTATTCCAAAATAATATTATATTTATAACCATAATATATTATAAATAAACAAATTATGATTAATTGGATTTATTCCGCCAGTGATAACATAAGATCAAACTAATCGTAATTTGTTGTGAAAACCGTCGTCACTGGCTGTTGGTTTGGTACGTTTGAGGAGCGCTTTCGATGAATTCGATAAAGTTGTTTATATAAATATTCTCGTATATCTCACTACATTCATTTAATTTATTTAATTTATATAATAATAAAATTTTTTATTTTACAATTGTAATTTTTAATTTAGACAATAATATGATGCTAACATAACAATATAATTATTTTATAATAATATGGTTTGACTACAACCATATAATTCAATCATAATATGTTGCTCTTAGATTATGGCTACCTCAACCATGTTTTTTTTTTGCATGTAGTCTTTAATGAATTAATTAACGGAGTCGTTTCCAAAAATTCTACATAGTAACAGTTGCTGTTAATTTCCTAGCTGCTGTTATGCTCTGTACTACCATTCTATTATCTTCTTTTTTCTGTGAATAACACACAAATTCGTGTTAAAATAATTGGCCATCATAACAGTGCTCCAGGACACAAAATGCGTCTAACTATAGTGATGCATACCTAGTACATCATTCTTGTATTAAGTCCCAGCCGAAAACTGGAAAAGAAGGGAGGACTATTGTAAAACAAGGTAGCGCTTACCACGAGCAGTAACGCTATACATGCTAGACTTTGACAGAATTAACGAAATATTGAATCTTCCTTGTTTAAGTAGCGATATATTTTATTTCTTTTATATGTCGTTGGAAACAAATTAAAATCTCACATTTAACTTGTTTAATTCAATTTTAACATATGTCCCTCCCTAAGCAATAACTGCTTTTATGTATTAATTTGTATACTTTTTACCAACAATGATAGAAGACAAGATTACGCCATGCACATGTTTTCCCGTTAGATGGCGTTGTTCGGCCAATGTAAGGTTGCCAAGTCTGTAATCAACAAATTGCTTTAAATAAATAAACACAAATCTACTACTGCAAATAAACTCTCAACATTTTTATTAAAAATTCTCCAAATTTATAGTTATAATCTCAGTCAGACGTCATTAGGCCGACATGTGCAGAAAATTTAAATTTAATTTTCGTGATGGCGTAGACTTGTCTTCTATCATCCTTGCTTGTTACCACACAAATATCTACGATTAGCTACTAAACAGTAGGATGAGAAAGCGTGTGCTCATAAGCTCATGAGCTAGTGGTCATACTCAAACACAAACTAACTTACTGAACACATGCCTGCTCATACCAAACTATTAGTGAGCATTGCTCTATCTCTGTTCGTATCATAAACACAATGAGCTGACCAAGTAACACAAAATTTCTGCACTAGTGAGCGCCGTGTTTGCTCATTTCTAATATTCGAAACACTTAGGCACATTATTACAACTTGTCAATAGCTAAAGTTAGGATTTTATCGCAGCGACAAGTAGTTTTTCGTTATTATAATCAAGCTAAAAATAACCTTTAACTATCGCGTACTATAACTAGCCTTACCCTTGTTAGTATAACAGAAATCAACTTAACTCTTTGATAAAATCTTAACTTTAGCTATTGGCAAGTTATAATAATGGGCCTTAGTGTAGTTTGTGTTTAGTTGTGTAAATAAGGCTTAGTGCGTTTTGTTTGCACTATCGGCTTTTTATTTTTTGGATTTCTTTTGAAATTGAAGACCTTAAAATAAACGTAAGTAATGTTGTTAAAAAATTCTGTGTGTGTGTGTTTTATGTGGTTTTAAACTGTGTTCATGTTTCTTTCAAAGCATAAATCTACTTGAACTCGCCCTAGTTCATTGTTATTATGTTCAACATTTACTCATATTTATTTAAATTTACTTGTGAAAACTATGCAAGCTCATTGCATTTAGCTCGTTAGACTTCGGTGTTTATTATTATTGTCCACTCATTGTTACTCGTGTGCAATGAAGAGATATGAATTCAATGAAATATTATACTGAGCGTCTTATGAGCTTCGTTTTGTGTGCTCATCCAGTGCTTTATGAGCTAAATAGAAAAAAAAAAGTTCATTAAATATCACACTGTGTAATTTTTTAAGTCATGGCAAAAAAACCATATACGGACACCACTACGTCATAAAAGATCAAAAAAAAAGAACCCTGCCTCCCAGTTTTGCAGAAAGTCCTCCAGGTTTTTTTTTATGGGCCCTCAAAGATGTGGGGCCTCGATGTCATTTTTGCAAAAAAATGATCATTTCCTCAAGCTCATATTTTGCAAACCGTTTGAAATTTTGATATACTCTCTGAGGCAAAGTTGTAGCTCTTGTAGCTACCTAAACGGTGTTAAGAATCATTCCTAGGAAGTTCATATGTTGTAGAAAGTTGTTTATTGAGATCTTAGGTTCATTTTTGTAGTTGATTGTTTCCTTGAATTTTGAACGGTTTGCTACCTATGGACCTGAACAGGGGAAAAAAGGTAAAAAAAATTTAATTTTTTAAAGATTTTTGCGATTTTGACCTTGAAGATGAAGTTTTTTTGTTTTTATATGTTAACAATTTTTGTTCTTTATGACTAGAGCTACTACTTTGCCTCAGAGAGTATATCAAAATTTCAAACGGTTTGCAAAATATGAGCTTGAGGAAATGATCATTTTTTGCAAAAATGACATCGAGGCTCCACATCTTTAAGGGTCCATAAAAAAAACCTGGAGGACTTTGGGCAAAACTGGGAGACAGGAGTCTCTTTTTTTTGGTCTTTTATCACGTAGTGGAGTCCGTAGATGGTTATTTTTTTCCGTGTTGCACTGTGTATTCAAACGTGTTACTGGATAAAATGTTAATTGTAAATTAATTATTAAAAAATTAAACAGCTGTGTTGTATTCTTGAAAGCCTAATATTTATTCATAAATCGAAAAGTATAAGTTGACATTTTTTGGAAAAAACAGCGAGTTTTTATGAAATTACGAATATTTTATAGAAGTATGACAACACAAACAAATAAAACAATTTCCATTTATATTAAAAATTCTATTTAAATGATTATGTTTAAATATATAAATTCAGTAAATTTTATTAATCGTATTTATAACAACATAAGGCTAAAATTATATATTGCATTAAATGATTTGTGTTTATTATAAATAATAACAATGTAGTCATTCATTATTATTTGAAATATTTAATATATTTAAGCAATTGAAATTTTTAAAAATTCTTTGTTGCATTTAATAATAATAATAATTTAAATGAGCTGAAATTAACATAAATTAACTGCATTTATGGCAACAAAAGTTAATTTACATTTATTTTGTTGCAGTTTCAATTTCTCCAGTTTAATTAGAAAAATGTATAAATTTAAATTAGGTCATGTGAGAAAGCTTTCATTAATAAAGGTATTCACTTTAATTTTTATTTTTAACCGACTTCAAAAAAGAAGGAGGTTATCAATTCGTCTGAATGTTGCTTTTTTTATGTATGTAACCGCAGAACTCTGAACCGATTTTAAATTCTTTTTCTTTATTTGAAAGGTTATGCTTTCAGGTTGGTTCCATTTTAAAAACAGTTCATTATATTAAAAATTAAAGGGTGTCCCCATACAATATACATGTTTTTTACGTGTATTAAGAACCGTAAAGGGCACCAAATTAAAATTTTAAAAAATTGCGTGTCGCTGTAGCTCCCAACAGCAGAAATTAATAAAAAAATAAATTTAAAATTTAAAGGGTGTCCCCATAGGTGACGTAATTTGACCTATTTGAGCCTATCTTTTGAACCGTTATAGGCAAAACCTTGAAAATTTGACAGAATGTCGATTACTCTGACCGTTATAATAAAATGTATAAATATTCAAAATTTTAAATTAAAGGGTGCCCCAATAGTTCATTTAATTTGATGTATATGGCCATACTTTTGAACAGTTGTACACAGACCGCTGAAATTTACAAAGAACCTGTATTGCTAAGTAAGCTCTAACAAAAAGTATAAAATTTTAATATGGAAATAAAAGGGTGTCCCAATAGTTAATGTAATTCTATGTATGTGGCCAAACTTTTGAACTGTTATAGACACACAGCTGAAATTTTCAAGGAAGCTGAATTCCAAAGTCCACTATAGTAAATATACAATTTGAATTTAGAAATTAAAGGGTTTCCCCATAAATTATGTAATTTGATCTATATGGCCCTATCTCTTGAACCGTTAAACACAAACACTTGAAAATTAGGCAGAATGTCCACTACTTTCTCTGGTATAATAAATATTTGGAATTATAATGTAAAGGGTGTCCCAATAGTTCATGTAATTTGATATATATGGCCAAACTTTTGAACCGTTATAGACAGACAGTTGAAATTTACAAAGAATCTTTGTGGCCAAGTCCTCTATAACAACAGGTCTTTAATTTAAAATTGTAAATTAAAGGTTGTCCGAATAGGTGATGTTATTTGATCTGTGTGCCCCTATCTTTGAAACCGTTATACACAGAGGCTTGAATGGTGTCCCCATAAAAGACGGATGCGGGTGAAAATAGTTTAACTTTTGAACAGTAATAGGGAGAGGCTTGACATTCACATAGTCTTTACTTTTTTTCCTCTAATTTTGGCGCATCTTTTATTTGGTTTAAACCTAATTCTTACAGATTACTTCTTACATTTTTAGTTCAGAATTGGTGCCCTTCTATCTGTTTTGTAGTCGATTTTTTTGCAAAAATTATTTTGTTTACTCTTGCAACTGTGCAAAAAGGACCAGTTGCATATTTTGACGTTAGCTGGGGTCAAAGTCAAAAACAAATATTATTATAAATTGCTAACTCTCGAGTATATGCATAAGAAATTATAAAGCAATGATGGCAATATGGTGACCTCTTTCCGTTTGTTTGATATAAGCGTACCTGATGCAGGAGGTTGTTGAAAAAAGGGCTTTCAATACCCCCTATAATAGATATTTTCCACTATTGTGTATCTTGTAGACGACAAGAAGTGAAGTCGACGCTGCAATAATGGTATTAAAGAAGTCGACCTGGCAATATGAAAGGCGCCTTGAAGTCGCCGCTGTGTTGAAATGGCGTTGTTTTTGTCCTCACACGAATCAAACGATTTATTTACTGGTAAACGGAAAAGCGTAAAAACTGTTTCCAAATATTAAAAAATTATAAATAATAAAATGTGAAAATAACAATCGAAAAGCGATTGAATTCAATCTCTTGATGAAATCTTGGCAATTGCAAATATCAGTGGTATTAATTTTACAATTTTGGAAAATGGAGTAAACGTGTTTTCAATTTCTCGAAATGAAATTCAAGCATAAAAGATAATTTTTTCGTTAGAAGGCAAGTTCACTCGGATGCTATTACGACCCATTCTGATATTCAAATTATGTACCTCCACAATTTTCCTTAGTACTTTAGTATTTTTAGTTTGTAAGAACCACCTTGAGCGCTCATTCTTGCAGAACTCGTTTCTCATACAGACAGCTTCTGCAGATCTCATCACAATATGATGGTTAAATTTTAAGGGCCGATGTTGAACCACACCTAAACGTCAAGCTTTTTTCTGCATTAAATTTGACATTTCTCAATTTCAGACTAACTCAATTTGAACCATGGAAAGATACACAATCAAGCAACGCGTTAAAGTTATTCAGGCTTACTATGGAAATGGGCGTTCAAATCAACATGCAAATCGTGACTTTTTCGGTCAATTGAATCGTCCAAATGTGCGTACAATCGGAAAAATCGCGCAAAAATTTGAGAAAACCGGGTCTGTAGGAGATGTGGAAACACCAGTGCATGCTCGTCCAGCTCGTACTGCAAAAAATATTGCGGGTGTTCGCGATAGTGTGGCTGAAGAGCCGTCCACCTCAACACTCAACGCTCGTCGTTGATGAACATTATGCATAAAGACTTACATTTACACGCTTACCAAGTGCAATTGACTCAAGAACTAAAGCCTCTTAATCACTCCAAGCATCGTCAATGGTCAGAATGGGGTGGCAAGAAATGGCAACGTTGGATGATCCATTTTCGAGGAAAATCATCTTCATTGATGAGGCACATTTTAACGTCAGTGGATTCGTCAATAAGCAGAATTGACGCATTTGGGCGAATGATAATCCAAGAGAGATTGTCCTAAAACCAATACACCCACAAAGAGTGACTGTTTGGTGCGGTTTATGGGTTGGCGGCATCATTGGGCCGTATTTTTTCCAAATTGAGGCCGGTCAGGCAGTTACTGTGAATGGTGTTCGCTATCGTGAGATGATAACGAACTATTTATGGCCCAAATTGAAAGATATGGATGTGGACGATATGTGGTTTCAACAGGACGGTGTCACTTGCCACACCGATAACAAAACAATGGCACTTTGGCGCGACAAATTCAATGACCGTGTTATCTCACGTGGTGGTGATGTCAATTGCCCGCCAAGATCATGTGATTTGACACCGTTGGACTTCTTTCTTTGGGGTGATTTGAAAGAAAAGGTGTACGTCGATAAGCCAGGAATAATTCAAGAGCTAAAGGATGAAATAATTCGCCACATTAACGACATAGAACCAAGGATGAGATAATTCGGCACATTAATGGCATAGAACCTAGGATGAGATAATTCGGCACAATAACGGCATAGAACCTCAATTATGCCTCAGCGTCATCGAAAATTTGGAGTAGCGGATAGAGGTGTGATGCCGAGGTCGCGGCGGCCATTTGGCCGATATTTTGTTCCAACATAAAACCATACCAATATTATTAAAATAAAAAGAAATGCCAATAATTTCCTAAATAATTTGTGTTTTATTCAAAATCAACATCGGCCCTTAATATTTCAGTCCACTTAGAAGTTGCTTAATTACTCCTAAAATCACTTTATTGTGCCTGGTTAGTCGGTCGCACTTTCACAAACTCTGTCAGCATTTCGTTCGATCGATCGAACAGGTTAAGCACGATTCTTCTTCAAACATCATGGCCAAATTCGAGTGGCAGACATAGACTGATTGGTAGTGTGCTAGTCTATCAGTCTGGGATTTGCAGATTGGATTATCGCAAAGACTCCCCCCATTGTATTCTGCCAACAAGCCAGAAACGAAGCCTAAATTATTCAAACACATTTTATTTAAACAAATTTTATTTTCTTCTTGAAGCAGACGTTATTGTTTGGAAAATATCTTAATTCACCCTTCATAAAAGCTCAATATTGATATCTGACAACAGTATTTTATTAAACCGTCACCTTGTGCAGAAATTTATTGCCTGCTCTTATTTTTCGCTGAAAAATTCAACAGCGTTTTATATATTTTTTTTTTTAATAAACTTATTGACACAACCGTCACAATCCTTTACACTCACCATTATGAAAAGCAAGAAGAGATATTTACGACAACAACAACAAAAATAAATAAAATAAAATGTCTACTTTTTATATTTATGTGAAGGACTACTGGCTGCTTCCTTCTTCCTCTTCTGGCTTTGCGCCTTAAGGTAGACTAAATAAATAAAAGAAAATAACCAACTGACAAGCAAACAGATGAAAACAACACGTACGACTTTAAGTTGAAATAATTCCTTTATAATGAGATTTTTAAAGGTTGGAAGGAATTGCTACCCGTTACAACAACAAACGCATAGCAGCGAGTTCTTTAAGGAAAACAACAACAATAAATAAAACTTAAATATAAAACACATAGAAAAACATTATTATCAATGGATACGAATGGAAGTAGTCATCGTCGTTTTCATCAACATTTTTACAGTGTTCTTGCCATTGTAATGGCTGATGACTGGCTGACAGTCATCATAATTGTCAACACGCGCCCATTCATCATCTTCTAAAACATTGTCAGGTCACACGGACACACACACAATAACACTTTTACAAAATCAACACTAACTTTAATCTTACAATCACACCCTGTTGTGGAAAAAGCCAGTGAGTGAGTGAGTGAGTGAGTGGAGTCCTTTATCTACGTCTCATTTTCCTACCACTAGTCAGCCAGTCAGTCCTTGGTGTTATTGAAACGATTTAAGTCAAAATATATATAAATGTTACAGACCAAATGAATGTTGAGTCGTTAAGTTCATTTCATTACAGTTGTGATGTGATGTGTTGGGTTGTGATGTGTTGCGTTGTGTTGACTTCGCATGTTGTCATCGTATCCTTTTCAGACAATTCATATTAAAAATATTTTCTTTTTACGTTTAATTCCTTTTTTCGTATTTTTTTCAGAAAAATTTATGTCATTTTCACAAAAACGTGAGGTAAAACAGTTTTTAGGTGAAAAAATTCTCAGTAGCAGCAGAATTGACAGAATTTAATTTCATTATTTTTAGGTCATTTAAAGTAGAAAAAAAAATAAAATAAAATTGTAAAACTGACGTATTAAAATTCGTATAATGCACCAAATTTTAATAATCTGGATGACAGTCTAGTCTCCTTTTAACCGACTTTAAAAAAGGAAGAAGGTTATCAATTCGACCTGGTGTTGCCTTTTTATATTTGTGCCCGCAAAACTCAGTAATTTCTGACTCGATTTAAATCTTTTTTTTTTTTTTTTTTGCTATTAGAAAGGTTATATTATTGGCCCCATTTTTAAAAGCAGTTAATCGTTTTAATAATTCTTGCAAAATTAGTAGGAAAAGAAAGAAAGAAAAAGTTAAGCTATTTTCGGCAACATCTGTTTTTAATGGGGACACTATTCAATTTAAAATTTTTATAGCTGTAATAGCGACCATAGTAATACACATTATATGTAAATTTCAGTTGTCTATCTAAAACGGCTTAAAAGATAAACATACATCAAATTTCATTAACTATAGGGACACCCTTTCATTTCCAATTTTATAATTCTTATAGGGGACATAATAAAACATGCTCTGTGTAAATATCAAGACTGTATATATAACGGTTCAAAAGACTAAGCCATATAAGTCAAATTACGTCAGCTATGAGGACACCCTTTAAGCTTTTTTGTACTTTTTATTGTGAACATAGTAATATTCGCTTTGTTACAGTTTCAAATATTTGTCTATAAGCGATCTAACGATAGGGTCATATAGATCAAATATTATTAACTTTAGCTACACCCTTTAATTTCCAACTTTATACTTATTGCTATAGCGGACATAGTAATATACGTTTTGTCTAAATATCAAATGTCTGTCTAAAACGGTTCTACAGTTAATGCCATATACTGCAAATACGTTAGGTAAGAGGACACCCTTTATTTTTTTACACTTACACAACCAAACACAATTTATTTAAATCTCAAGCCTCTGTCTATAAAGGTTTCAAAAATAGGGCAACATAGATCAAATAACATCACCTATTGGGACACCCTTTAATTTACGCTTGGCTACAAAAATTCTTTGTAAATTTCAAATTTCTGTCTATAACGTTTCAAAAGTTTGGCCATATTCAGCATATTACACGAACTATTGGGACACCCTTTACATTATAATTCCAAAAATTTATACTTATTATACCAGAGAAAGTAGTTTTTCAAGTGTTTGTGTTTAAGGGTTCACAAGATAGGGCCATATAGATCAAATTACATAATTTATGGGGACACCCTTTAATTTATAAATTCAAATTGTATACTTGCTAAAGTGGACTTAGCAATACAGGATCCTTGTAAATTTCAGCTGTCTGTCTATAACAGTTCAAAAGTTTGGCCACATACATACAATTACATTAACTACTGGGACACCCTTTTATTTCCAAATTCAAATTTTAATCTTTTTGTTATAACTGACTTAGCAATATAGGTTCTTTGTAAATTTCAGCGGTCTGTGTACAACTGTTCAAAAGTATGGCCATATAAATTAAATTAGATGAACTATTGGAGCACCCTTTAATTTATAATTTTAAAAATTTATAATTTTTATTATTACGGTCATAGTAATCGACATTCTGTCTAACTTTCAAGGTTTTATCAAAAGATAGGCCCATACAGGTCAAATTACGTCACCTAAGATGACACCCTTTAAATTTTAAATTTGTTTTTTTATTACTTTTTATTGTTGGGAGCTATAGTGCATTTTTTTAAATTTTAAATTGGTGCCCTTACGAAAAAAACATGTATGTTGTAAGGGAAGACCCTTTAATTTTTAAAATAATGAATTGTTTTTAAAACGGGGCCAATGTGTAAGCATAACCTTTCAAATAAAGAAAAAAAAAATTGAAATCGGTTCAGAAATAGCTCTGCGGTCACAAACATAAAAACAGCAATATTCAGACGAAGTGATAGCCTCCTTCTTTTTTTGAAGTCAGTTAAAAATTAAAGGGTGTCAGCATACCATATACAAGTTTTTTATATGGGGTTCTCTGGTTATAAGCATTTTGCCTATTTAAGCATCTTTGCATGCAAAAAAAAACTTTACTTAAGGTCACACTTGCCACAATGGGGCTAAGTTAAAAGTTGGACAACATTTATTTATCAAAAATGTTTTGCTGTTCTCATCAACTCTATTCACATTTATTTTCTTTGATAGTTTCTCTAACTTAGTTTTGGAACTGTAACTAACGTAACACTTTTAGAAGTTATTGCTTCTTCCATTATAGTTTCTCACAAAAAAAAAAATATAAAACAATTTTTGTAAACAAAAATTTATATGAAATTCCATTTTTCTTTCTAACTCAACCTTAAAGTATCAACGGATTTATTTGTAAAGTTTTTCCTTTGTTAGAAAAGTAACTAAATTTTTACTTTAGAGAAGAAAAAAAAAACACAACCAAGTTATAGGTTGGTTGGTCTTACTTTTGCCTCGTTTACCTCGTGACAAGGACAATAACATAACTACAGACATAGAGGCAGCAACCGACTGCTGAAAACTACAATAAAAAGGCGTTGTTAGTTTTGTAAATGTTACGTTACGGAGCCAGCAGCATCCAGTCAAAGTGACATTTTCTTTGCAAGGCAACCATAACAAATGTTGCACACATAAACTTGCAAATATTTTAGGAAAAATTGTTTTGAAAGTAAGACTAAGTAAAAGCAATCCGTACTAGAAAGAAGGAAAGTAGATACTTGTTAAACTAACTACCGCGGCACAGTGGTAGGAGGGTTATGAAAAATTGCTCAAATTGATATTGAATTGATTGATTGAAATAATAAATCGAAGTATACATTTTATAAATAAATAAACCACTTCTCATCCAATGAAAAAAGTTTTAACAAAATTAAAATTTTATCGAAAAATTTCTTTTAGTTTCATCGAACATTTTTTTTTTAATTTTATCGAAAATTTTTTTTATTTCATCGAAATTTTTTATTAAAATTTTATTGAAAATTATTTGTAAAAATTTTATTGATAATTTTTGTAAAAATATTATCGATTTTTTTTTAAATATAAAGATATAGGCAATTTTTTTATGTAAAAATTTTCAAAAACTTTTCGATAACAAATTTAGAGAAAATATTTTTTAAAAATTTTATCGAAAATTTTTTGCTAAAATTTTATCGAAAATTTTTTGATAAAATTTTATCGAAAATTTTTTTGCTAAAATTTTATCGAAAATTTTTTGCTAAAATTTTATCACAAATTTTTTGCTAAAATTTTATCGAAATTTTTTTGCTTAAATTTTATCGAAATTTTTTTGCTTAAATTTTATCGAAAATATTTTGCTAAAATTTTATCGAAAATTTTTTGCTAAAATTTTATCGAAAATTTTTTGCTAAAATTTTATCGAAAATTTTTTGCTAAAATTTTATAGAAAAATTTTTGCTAAAATTTTATCGAAAATTTTTTGATAAAATTTTATCGAAAATTTTTTTGCTAAAATTTTATCGAAAATTTTTTTGCTAAAATTTTATCACAAATTTTTTTGCTAAAATTTTATCACAAATTTTTTGCTAAAATTTTATCGAAATTTTTGGGCTTAAATTTTATCGAAAATATTTTGCTAAAATTTTATCGAAAATTTTTTGCTAAAATTTTATTGATAATTTTTTGCTAAAATTTTATTGAAAATTTTTTGCTAAAATTTTATTGAAAATTTTTTGCTAAAATTTTATTGAAAATTTTTTGCTAAAATTTTATTGAAAATTTTTTGCTAAAATTTTATTGAAAATTTTTTGCTAAAATTTTATTGAAATTTTTTTGCTAAACTTTTATCGAAATTTTTTTTCTTAAATTTTATCGAAAATATTTTGCTAAAATTATATCGAAAATTTGTTGCTAAAATTTTATCGAAAATTTTTTGCTAAAATTTTATCGAAAATTTTTTGCTAAAATTTTATCGAAAATTTTTTGCTAAAATTTTATCGAAAATTTTTTGCTAAAATTTTATCGAAAATTTTTTGCTAAAATTTTATCGAAAATTTTTTGCTAAAATTATATCGAAAATTTTTTGCTAAAATTTTATCGAAAATTTTTTGCTAAAATTTTATCGAAAATTTTTTGCTAAAATTTTATCGAAAATTTTTTGCTAAAATTTTATCGAAAATTTTTTGCTAAAATTTTATCGAAAATTTTTTGCTAAAATTTTATCGAAAATTTTTTGCTAAAATTTTATCGAAAATTTTTTGTTAAAATTTTATCGAAAATTTTTTGCTAAAATTTTATCGAAAATTTTTTGCTAAAATTTTATCGAGAATTTTTTGCTAAAATTTTATCGAAAATTTTTTGCTAAAATTTTATCGAAATTTTTTTGCTTAAATTTTATCGAAATTATTTTGCTTAAATTTTATCGAAAATATTTTGCTAAAATTTTATCGAAAATTTTTTGCTAAAATTTTATTGAAAATTTTTTGCTAAAATTTTATTGAAAATTTTTTGCTAAAATTTTATCGAAAATTTTTTGCTAAAATTTTATCGAAAATTTTTTGCTAAAATTTTATCGAAAATTTTTTGCTAAAATTTTATCGAAAATTTTTTGCTAAAATTTTATCGAAAATTTTTTGCTAAAATTTTATCGAAAATTTTTTGCTAAAATTTTATCGAAAATTTTTTGCTAAAATTTTATCGAAAATTTTTTGCTAAAATTTTATCGAAAATTTTTTGCTAAAATTTTATTGAAAATTTTTTGCTAAACTTTTATCGATATTTTTTTGCTAAAATTATATCGAAATTTTTTTGCTAAAATTTTATCGAAATTTTTTTGCTAAAATTTTATCGAAAATGTTTTGCTAAAATATTATTGAAAATTTTTTGCTAAAATTTATCGAACAAATTTTGCTAAAATTTTATCGAACAAATTTTGCTAAAATTTTATCGAACATTGTTTGCTATAATTTTAGGGAAAATTTTATAGAAAATTTTTTGCTAAAATTTTATTGAAATTTTTACAAAAATTTATAGAATTTTTTTAATTTTATCGCAAATTTTTTGTTAAATTTTTATACAATTTTTTTTTGCTAAAATATCAACGAAAGTTTTTTCTAAAAATTTTATCGAAAAGGTCTTTAATACAAATCAAAGCAGAAAAACCCTACCAACCTTAAAACGAACAAAAATCGACCCCCGTAGATGGTTATAGATCCCTCGAGATATGGCCTAATAATTATTTAACAAAAATAAAAAATTTATAAAAAACAAGGTGAAAAAATATAGGTGCGCGTGGTTTTTTGCACACATCCTTGAATGGAATGGTCGGATGTTGTTAAATTGCAATAGAAAAATTTTCGAAACTATGCCTGGCAGGTTAGTGGGCTTTCATTTTCTGTATATCTTCTGGGGCCTTGGCAAATTTGATTTCAACCCGAACACAGACGGGCAGATTGATGACCCGACATCGCTTAATCACTTCTCTATATATAAGGATCTAGAATATATATACTTTAGGGGGTTGGAAGTGAATAATGTAGAAATTACACACGGAATGACAAACTTATATGTATATAAAGGGTATATAATCACGTGTGGTGAAGGGTATAAGTAGGTCTTAACAAAAGATATCATTCAGTTAATCTACTAAACAGGGTTAATTTTCACAGAATTAATTTGGCTTAATGTGTAAGCGGCACACTCTGCCAAATTGATTGGTGAAGGGCGATGACGCAATTCACGCTTTTAAAATGTAAATTCATATTGATTTTTTCCCCTCCCCTACCGATACAACTGCTACAACTCACTTATCGTAAACAGATTCTATCAAGAACATTTTTTACAACTTTCAAAAGGAGATAATTTATACACGTGACCGGTTTTTCTTAATTGTGTTGGTCGTTGCCATTTGAAATTACAAGACAATAAAAGCAATTAATATGCATTATTTACAATTTGTTTTATTTGAAAAACTTGAGCGCCACTTTATTTATAGGCAGGCATAACCTTTTGTTACAAGTCACTGCCCAGCTGTAAGAACAATTAATGCAAATTAATGGAAAAAAAATTAACATTAAAAAACAGTATAGAAAACAAATGTAGTGTAAAAAATAAGTTGAAATCTAATCAAGTACGAGAGCCTTATTTGGTTACGCCAAATCTTTTACATCCATTAATGGGGTTAGTATTTAATCGGATTTTTTTGTTGTAACTGGTTATTCTGTACTTATGCAGGCAAAAGTTCTCCGTTTACCGGTGTTTACAATAATTTGAAAATATTTAAAATTTTTTTCTAAATATATTCTTGGGTTCGCCAGCAAATGTGCTAAGTCCACTTCTTATATATATTTAGATTTTATTTCAGAATGCTTAAATAACTCTAAATACATTGTCTTCAATAAAATAAAATACCTTTATGTAGTTTGTTCTTAATGTTATGTTATGGCAAGTTAAGTCAAAAAAAAAAAAAAAAATAATAAAGAAAAAATAAGTCAATAAATTTCTTTAGTGTGAAGCCACACAACTTCACAAAAGATAAATTTTGGAATTATGCGATTATTTGCATTTAAACAAGATTAACTGAAGAAGAAGAATACTTAGTTTACTTAGTTTATTTATAAAAAAGTTAGAGAATTTATTGTTTCTCCTGAAAAATTAAAAAAGGACTAAGCACATTTGCTGAATAAGCCAACGATATACCTTTCCTAGATTAAAAATTTTCAAAATATTAAGACAAAATTAATGGTCTCGTACTTTATTATTCAAATTACTATAAAAAAGAGCTTTTATTTTTTTAAATATTCTATTGGATTTTAGCTAGTTAACAACACTAAATTTGGTATCCACACAAAGTTAAAACAAAAAAAAGGAATTTTGTAGCAGAAAATAAAAAACACAAAACAGCAATTTCGATATTTTAAAGATTGCAATTTTAGAAAGATATCACTAGCCAACAAGGTTTTTGACTGGAGCAACCAAATACCGTGCCTAGTGTAATTTGGTGCGCTGAATTCGAATCTGTAAATGGTTTTTCTCTATCACGTCAGGTTTTCGAGATATAAAAAAAAGCGTTTGTTGGATTTTTCCATAAAAAATTATTATTTTATTTAAAAATCAATGAGCTTTCAAAGGTCAATAGCGTTAAATGAGTGTCGTTTGTATTTCGTTGGTTCAGTTTCACGTATTAGAGTCCAGCAATAGTCTCCCAGCATACTTTAATCCCAAAATCCTTGATAGTTTCTTTCAATTTTAATTACATCTTGATGGGCGCGCTCCCCTTGTTCATCGCTAACAGCACCTAGGTTTTGTGGGAAAAAATCTAAATGCGAATGAAGAAAATGTATTTTGAGTGACATTCGGGCACCCAGTTCATGGTAATTTTTCAATAATTCAGCAACAATTTGTTTGTAGTTTTCACTCTTATTGTTTCCAAGAAAACTTTTCACGATGTACTTAAAAGACTCCCAGGCTGCATATTCTTTCTCCGATAAACATTGCGAAAAATTACGATCATTCATAAGCTTCCTGATCTGAGGGTCAACAAATATCCCTTCTTTTTTTGTTTTTGTATATGAAATTTTAGGAATAACTTTTAACAAATATTTAAATGCTACACCATCTTTGTCCAGAGCCTTGACAAAGTTCTTAAAAAGGCCCAATTTTATGTGCAGCGGTGGAAGAAGAACGTCATTTGGATCAATGAACGGTTTATTTGAAATATTTTGTTTTCCTGGTGAATATTCAGTCCTTTTTGGTCACTCTGTTCTGCCGTAAAGATGAAATGTAGCGCGACTATCCCATAGACACAGCAGTATTTTACAGTATTGCCAGCATGCGATAAAAAATGAACTGGACGTGAAGGCCCAACTTTGTTGCCAGATTCGAATTCAGCGCGCCCAGATTAGCTAAAAAAAACATGCTTCGTTTCCACAGTCAAGATTTTTTGCCTAATTTGTTGGCCAGTGTATTGAATAAAACCATTAAGGACTGCAATAAAACTCTGATCATAGGATTAGGCTTTATGATTTATATGAAATTCTAAAATTATTGTAGAGTTCATTAAAATTTCTGCGATCCGCATAACTCCTATTGGAAAATAGGGCCTCTACAAAATTTCTCTAGTTTATTCTGTCGCATGACTTCGCTTTAATCTCGTTCCATGATAGTCCGCTCTTCTCTATATCTTTTTTCGGAGAGTTCTTCCAGATGGTTTTGGTCGTCTTATTTTTCTATTGCTCTATGGATTCCATTATAGTGCTTGTCGGCACTATCCTGGTATCCTTTCGGAGGGTATGTTCGATCTACTTACATTTTCTTTTCTTCATTATATGACAATTGGTTGAATATTGCATCTTTTATATAAATCTTCATTGCTTATCACATTAGGCCACCATATTTTCAATATACATATGTATATCTTAGGCATTGGTTTGTGAAGCTTTGAAACTTACAGTTGTGGACATCTGTTGCCAGCCATGTCTCGCCAGCTATAAAGCAGTACTGACAATACATTGATTTAAAAATGTTGACTTTCGTTTCCGTTAAGAATATTGTTGATCTCCATACGTTCCCCAACTGGAAGAATGCTGTATTTACCTTACCGATTCTGTATAATACATCTGCTTTTGCACTATGTTCTGACGCAACCATTTCTTTTCGGGTTACTCAGTTTATCGACGAAATCTACTTGTTCTTGTGCAATAGAAAACGGGTTATTATCCGTTGCTCGTACTCTTAACATTTTTGTTTAAGCTTCATTGATTTTTAAACCAACATTCGCTCGGTGAATTACCAATTCATCTAGTTTTGATTGCATATCTGAATGTTTTGCAGACAGTAAGCAGATATCCACAGCATAATCTAAATCCTCATGCTGGCTATTTATCTGAAAATTTCTGTAAATAGTGCTTAAAATTTCCCGCTGACAAAAATAAAGGGTGCTGCCAAGTTTGCAGTACCATTGCATCGGTAAAATTACGTTCCTTGACTAAGTTTGCTATATTCTCTCTTGTAAATACGATATTTTTTTGTGACGATGAAAGTCAGTGGAGCCTCGTTTTCACCACACATATATATTATTTTAGAGTGAATTATTTATGTTATTTTTGTTATATTATTCTTATTGTATTGTTTAAAGTGTTATTATTTGTTTATTACTACGATTTGTTATTAATTGTATTATTGCAACAAGTTCAAATATTTGAAATTAAGGTTTCCGTTAAAATATGCCATCTAGTGGCGCATAGTGGTCGTAAATTATTAACACATCCACTTTGAGATATTTAGTAAGAAGAATTAGTACCAAAATATACAACTAAGTTTTGGTGGCTGCAGATTGTGTATAAAAGCAGTGGAAGTGATATAATTTTGATCAGTCTTATCGCAGCGATTGCGAAGGTAAACCATTATTATTGGTGGTAACCCGCTGTAATAATTTATTACCTATTGGCTGATTACTAGGTAGAGAAATTGCTGTTTCTTCTGCTTAGTAATACTCTCCAAGCTTTATTAGTGTGGTATTCCCGTGGTAACCTGCAGGTTTCCCACTAATAATACGTGAGGGTAGATTGGTGAGCGGAGTTGACAAAGTGTTCCCGTGGTAAACCGCAGGTTCACTCAACAACCTAACCAGTCTGTGTAAGAGCTGCCTTTGTCCGATTTGCGTTGAATAAGTGTTCCCGTGGTAACCCGTAGGTTCACTTCGCAACGTAAGCAGACTGTGTAAGGCCGCATTTGATGGGTTTTCACTAATGCTGTGTTCCCGTGGTAACCCATAGGTTCATAGTAGTATTTAGCACTCCGTGTTAGAAAGCTGAGAGAGCTCATAGTGGATGAGTTATTAATAATTGCTGCCACTAAGTAGAATTTATTAAGACGCCTAATTGTAAATAAAGACATTACGAAACGTTTTCGATCGGTGTTTCTTTCAATACGGTCTAAAGAAAATAAATTTTCTGTGACAGAACCTCCGGACACCGGTGAGTTTACCCCAGCCGAAGAAACGTCGTTACATTTTAAAGGAAAAAAGTATACTATGTTTGAAACGAGATAATAAGTTACCTCCCCATAGAATTTTATTAAAATTCATCCAGTAATTTTTACGTGAATCGAACACAGCAGACAACCATTAAGAAAGCTACAGTTTGATTATACATATGTATAGACTAGCTGTGCCGCAACGTTGTAGGCGTCCTGACAATATTTTTTTAGATTTTGCTTTGACAGTAAGCCACAGCAAATTTTAGGACTCTTACTTTTATAGTGCTTCAGTTATGGTTAATGTATTTTTTTTATATATATAGAGGTACCCACCCCTGAAAGAAATTCTAAAATTTTTATAAAATTCTAAAATTGTTGCAGAGTGCTTGAAATCTAACGCTGATAAAAATAAAAGGTGCTGCCAAGTTTACAGTACTATTAAATCCGTTAATTTGCGTACTTTTACAACTTGTTCTCTATTTTCTCTTGGGAATGAGATATTTTTGCAGAAATAAGTATTTTTTATTTGAACCAAGATACAAGATACTAATTTTTTTACATTACGGGAACACAGACGGACAGACATACATAGGCAAAGTTTCTAAAAATTGCTTTTTTGTATTCCATTTCGATGATTATCTGCAACAAAAATTTTTCAAAAAATTATTTCATGTACAGAAATGGTACTGTTATAGTTTTCTTATATGTTTAGATATAGATTGATGTTCTTGACTTCCGGTTGTTGCTTAAAACACTTAGCCATAAAACTAAGTTGACATTATATAAACGGTAGTATTGAGTACCCAATTTAAAATTAAATTAAAAATAATGATATAAACAAGATTTCTAAATGGGCACGTTTCCCATTAGCTGTCGCATTTCCCTCATTGTAAAGGTTAAAAAGCTTGTAATTAAAAAAACTGCTTCAAATAATTACTTGCAGCTATTGGCAACACTGCAATTAAATCTCAAATATTAGCCAATCAGAATTATTAGCCAATAGAAAGACAGTATTTGTGACGTCAATTCTCAGCGTCAACATGAGCTGAGAATTGAAATTTTATAAGAGAAATTGTAGAGTCTAACTAAATGCGCTTCAAATATGTAAACAAATACTTTTTTATTTCTTCTAAAAAAGTATATATTTATTTATTAAACGTCACAATAGAATTACAAATTATATTTTAATTTAATTACCGAGCATAGTAACGAAGTCCTTCACGCGTTGTAGTGAAGCAACCTTTGGTGGGAATCGAACCCACAATCCCCAGACTGATAGACTATCGCACTACCTACTAGTCTTCCGGGGCATCCCTTATGATAAATTAATATTTCTATTCTTTTAATAAAAAGTTATTTAAAACTTAATGATGTTTCCCATTAGATGACTCAGGATTTTTATGAAAGAATTTTTGGTTTAATAACGTAATTTTTAATTTTTTTTTTAAATAAAATAAAAAGTTTTTAGCATTTTTTTCTACTGTAAAAATGTTCAACCTTGTTACAGGTAAAAAAAAGAAAACTTTCTTCCAAAAGGTACAATCTAACTTCAGTTGCCTTAACAATGTACTTAGCTACGCCAAACACACTAACACACTCACACCTAATATATATCAACTTGTCTTTTAAAGCTAAAAAAAACTATTGCATGCCAATAGAGGGGCTTTAAGTGACAAACGTTTATCGATTCTCAATAATTATTGATTCTCGACAACGATAAAAACTGTAAAAACAGCAACAGCAGCAAGAAAATAAAGACACACACAGCCAAACAAACAGGATTTAAAGGAAAGTTAAGGCAAACAAAGAAAAGAAGACAAAAAAAAACTGGTGTAAAATATTTCAATAAAACTTTCAAAAACTAAGTTGCAAAACTTTTTCTAGTCGAATTTATTAGAATTTAGTTACTTTTTCATTTACCTTTGAATTCCAGGCATAAAATATAAAAAAATGATCAAAATATATCCTGCAACAAAAAAAAAAATAATAACAAGGAAGTAAAACGAACAAAGTGAATCCTGTTGTAGGTTGACAACATAGAAGTATGTACAAAGTTGAATGATTGACATATTGAATCTCGATTGTAGTATATTGTCGTAAAAATGCCTCATTGAAGTTGTGTGTTCTCAAGCGTCTCTTGCAAACAATTTTGCAAAATTTTTTCAATTTTCCTATTTTTTTTTTAATATTTTTTTTTAATCAAAATTATTTTTTTTTTATCATGATAAAAGAATTTATTGAAAAGGACTATAGACTACAAGAACGTTATAAATAAAATATGAGAAATATTGCACACAACTTTCTTATGAATTTTTACTTTTACAAACCAGCTCATAATGAAGGCCGAAAAAATAGATAAGAACCTTTTGAAACAAAATCATAAATCAAATATGATGTACGAGTACTACAAAGAAGCACGCAGGATAATATTTAAGAAATTTATATTAAATCTTTGTAAGATTTATATTTGTGGTGATGTAGGCTGCCTATAATGTTTTATTGAAACCAACAAAAGGTTCATTAAATGAATTAATTTAATATAACTACAAAACGAATAGAAGGGCATCAATTCTAAACTAAAAATATAAGAAGTAATCTGTAAGAATTAGATTTAAACCAAATAATAGATTCTTCAAAATAAGAGGGAAAAAAAGTAAAGACTATGTGAATGTCAAGCCTCTCCCTATTACTGTTCAAAATTTAAGCTATTTTCACCAGCATCCATCTTTTATGGGGACATCAAGCCTCTGTCTATAAAAGGTTTCAAAGATAGGGTCACATAGATCAAATAACATCACCTATTTGGACACCCTTTAATTTATTATTTAAATTAAAGACCTGTTGTTATAGAGGGCTTGGCCACAAAGATTCTTTGTAAATTTCAATTATCTGTCTTTAACGGTTCAAAAGTTATATATATATATATATATATATATATATGGCCAAACTTTTATATATATATATATATATATATATATATATATATATATATATATATATATATATATGGCCAAACTTTTTTATATATATATATATATATATATAAAATTACATGAACTATTGGGACACCCTTTACATTATAATTCCAAATATTTAAAATTATTATACCAGAGAAAGTAGTGGAAATTCTGCCTATTTTTCAAGTATTTGTGTTTAACGGTTCACAAGATAGGGCCTTATAGATCAAATTACATAATTTATAGGGACACCCTTTAATTTCTAAATTCATATTGTATACTTGCTATAGTGGACTTTGCAATACAGGATCCTTATAAATTTCAGCTGTCTGTCTATAACAGTTCAAAAGTTTGGCCACATACATACAATTACATTAACTATTGGGACACCCTTTTATTTCCAAATTCAAATTTTATACTTTTTGTTATAGCTGACTTAGCAATACAGGTTCCTTGTATATTTCAGCGGTCTGTGTACAACTGTTCAAAAGTATGGCCATATACATCAATTTAAATAAACTATTGGAGCACCCTTTAATTAAAAATTTTAAATATTTATACATTTTATTATAACGGTCATAGTAATCGACATTCTGTTAAATTTTCAATGTTTTGTCAATAACGGTTCATACAAGATAGGCCCAAATAGGTCAAATTATGTCATCTATGGGGTCACCCTTTAAATTTATTTTTTTATTAATTTCTGCTGTTGGGAGCTATAGCGATACGCAATTTTTTTAAATCTTCATTTGGTGCCCTTTACGGTTCCTAATACACGAAAAAAAATGTATGTTGTATGGGGACACCCTTTCATTTTTAATATAATGAACTGTTTTTAAAACGGGACCATATTCCCTTAAATATTCCCTTATGTTTCCCAATATAATATAAAGATATAGGCATTTTTTAATTTTTTTTTAAATTTTATCGAAATTTTTTTGTAAAAAATTTTACAGAATTTTTTTGTAAAAGTTAGAACCTCCCTGTAATCTTTGTTTAGTTAGAATGCTTAGACTGAAGCACTTTGGGGGGTCACGTTGACCCACCAATGTGCGTTACTCTGAATAAGCACCCTACCCCGAACGAACATACATAAATGAAAATACGAGAAGCAAAAAGAATATTGCATCAATGTAAACGATATTGTGCTTGTAAGTGGGGTCCTAGTAAGTAAGGAAGGTTAGGGAAACTCAAATGCCAATGAAACGCATAAGTAGAGAAATATAGTCGAAATTCTCCATATGGAGAACAATATCAACATTTTACTAATGGTCCTCTTATGGACGGTAGAGCAAGAGCCTGTGTATACTCACATGAGCTGATCCTATCCTGTACTCTTTGTTTGACGAAGTACGTTTCCGTTTACCAGGCAGAATTGCTTGGGTTGCTGCATGCGTTGGATACCCTGCTGGAAAATCGGTTGGATAAAGGAAAGGTTGCCAGTGAACGTGTACTCCAATCTAATCAGGTCAGCAAAAAGGAGATCTGCTCTGAATTTTTGTGAGCCGAGGGTAATGGAAATGAAAATGGCTTAATTCAAGCTGACTATACCTGTAAAGGTGAAAAGAGAAGCTACTACATGCATACAGACTCGAATTGTGCTCAGAAAGTTCCTTGGCAGGAAGACCAGTTAGATGATTAGATATAATAAAAGTACCTTAAGCTGGTTAACTGCGTCAGTGATAGGTAATGGAAACTTCCAGTATCTCATGTAGCCAAAATTAAAATCGAAGATGATGGATTGTTGTAGACTGTGCTTGGAAGAGGCTGAGACGGTTGGGCCCATTGTGTGTGAAAGTACAGCACTTGCTAGAATGAGAAAATTGTTAAATATGAATGCCATGAGGGAACTAAGCCTTGGACAAATTCTAGCCATTACTAGAGACTTTGTGATGATAAAGAAGGCCGCCAAATTACCAGTCAAGTCAAGGGTAAAGCCTAGTGGTAGCAAATGACTCAATGAATGTACCCAGCAAAGAATTTAAAAAATAGTAATCGAATTCAGAATTGATAACGTAATGTATATTACGCAAAAAATGTAATGCAAATACTTTTTTCTTGGTTTTAAATAATTAAAAAGGTAACTTAGAAATTTGAAAAATTTTATTTGAAATAATGACTTATTTTTTTAAATATTTTCAAGATATTCTCTCTTAAAATATAAGAATTAGTTCAATTACAAATTACTTTTTTTATGTTTAATGTAATCTGTTTTGTAATCGAGTAAGAGTATTTGGTAATCCCAAAAGTAAGTCATTATATAGCAAGTACTTCTTTTGGTAATGCTTAATTTTTTGCTGGGTAAGATTGCCGTAAATTGCAAATCGTTTGGCGAAAATCATTGAGGACGGAAATGGTCAGGTTCGATATCCCCCTAGAAATAATTATAATAATAACCAAATCCATATATTCCCAGACTAAATTGTTTGCTCCTATTAAAAGTTTTAATTAGATTTAGATACAAATTTAATTTAATATTTTATTAATTCAATTATTTATTTAATTCGAATGTTATTTTGTTCATTCTTAATTAAATATATAATTGTATCAATTAAAAAATTAATTAAAATTATATCTAAAAATAATTAAAATCCTTGTTAGGTGTTAGGCTGACGAATTGGAGAATAAAAGTGAATGGGGAAAAATTTTCTCCTATAACGTTCATTACTGTGTACAGAGTCATGCTCTCCTATTCACAGAAATAATCAAATGATACCACAAAGTTCGAATTAAAATACATTGATATATTTATCGGCGCCTTCCTTGGTGAAAAGCAGTCTAAATTAAAGCAGAAAATTTAACCTCATCTTAGATTGCGAAATGCTGCTGTACAATTATTCCTTCTTCAAACCAATATGGTGTTTTGGAATTCTATTGTATTATCGGGCGCTGACTCATATCATATCACCTCTATGGACTGAGAAGCTCAGAGAGATGAATTCAAAATGATATCAACCACGATAATGAATTTTTGCCCAGCAATGGTTCTTTTAATTAAATTTAAAATGTGAGCACTTATTCTTAGTTCAATTATAGCTAAAGATAAATAAAAAAAAAATTGTGGTATTTCGATTTTTGGTTATATTTAAATTTCTTATGATATTTTGGTGAAAATTTGATTTTCTAGTGAACCGTATATTTGTTTTATATTTAATTTTTCTGTATTTTTTTGATTTAAAAAAAAAATGATAACTTTTGTTGATATTTAGTGGAACACAGAAAAAATTGTTTGCACCAATTAAAGGTTTTAATTAGTTTTAAATTAAAGTTCAATTAATTATTTAATTGATTCAAATATAAATTTGCAAAAAAACCTACGCTTTTTTCGTCGATTTTTCATGCGCCTTTGACACTATACCAAGAAATAGTCTGTTTTATCATCAAAATGATTAGAATATTACAAAATTCATACCAAAACACTACTAGCCGTGTTTGGGATGGGAATACTATGTTTGAGCCATTTGCTTTTGATGTAGGAGTGAAATAAGGCTATATTCTGAGTCCACTTTTATTTTCTTTATATGTAAATGACTTGGCGAATGAGCTTCCTGGGGTGTTAATGTTGCCAACACAACAATTAAAATCCTACTGTATGCTGACGATATAGCTTTACTATCGGATTCTCCAACTGAGATACAACTGATGATTGATACTTTGTACAAATATTGCGAAACATGGAAGCTATGATAATGCGTTCATGTACAAGAATTTCAAGTCACTTAAAATGGAGTTATGCTGAAGAAAATATCGAAATAGTAAATAAATATAAGTATTTAGGCTTTGATATTACATATAACTTGTCCGGCAACGTCCACCTAAAAAACAAACTAGAAACGGCTAAACTGGCAATTATATCAACTTGGTTGAAATATAAATATATAAATATATAAATATATATATATATATATATATATATATATATATATATATATATATATATATATATATATATATATATATATATATATATATATATATATAAATTTTCCTAAGTTTGTAACTACCAATTATTGCAAATTTTAAGAATGAGTAAATAAAGCATACGTATATCCATATGTATATCCAACAAGTACACGCAAAGAAAAAACATGGTTATGGTATGGTCACAGGAACCACACTATGTTCTCTGTAACAATATATGGTTGCAATGAACACATTTTAGTTGTTCGTAACATTACTTTGGTCCCTGTAAATAAGTTTTGTTTAAAATTTTATCATTAAATGGTTACTACGTACAAATATTCAACATGGTTGGTTTTAACTATTTAATGTTTAATCCGCAACCACAGTTTTTTCGTAGGTAACCAAAAGATTTTTAAAACTAAAAATTATTTGTTTGTTGATGCCATCGGACTTTATTGTTTTGTGCTTTAAAAAAATAATAAAAAATGTAGAAACAATTGTTTCGGGAATTCAATTTAAAAATAAATATTTAATTATTTATTTTTCGCTGTTGAATTGCAACCATCTTCTCTGGATACCCGCAATTCGAGTCGTCTCGGTGTGAGACTGTAATTTATTTTAAATTTTTAGACCAGAAAAATTAATAAAACCTCGAAATCATGAAAATCAACAGAGATAATATTACTGATGATGAAATGTTCGCAGATACAAAACGAAATTGGTCGGTGATGTAATTTACCAGGTGACATTAAAAGTGAAGATTTCTATACCTGAGCAGAAGAAGCTGCTGAGGATACTAACTCAACCGTTGAGACCAGCATTGATGTTGTTCTCAATCATAGAATCACACAAGAATGATTTCGGAGACAAGAAAGACTTTACTTTGTACTTGACAGACTACATGGTGTTGGCTGAATTGGAAAAGAAATACCCCGAAATTGATGTCTTCAAGAACAATTCTTTACTGGTAAAGCCAGCCATGAACTGCGATGGTATGGGTCATGTGCGAATGCCGTTAAATCGATGACCAAATTGTTCCTTCCCTTATAACCTTGAAACACGGTTTGAAAGAAGAAAAATTCTAATTAAATTTTTGTATCTATGTATTGATATAATCATCTATTTTTATATAAAATCATTAATAAAAAATAAAAAATAATAAATAATTTTGTATTTTAAAATGTAAAAAAACTGGCATATCCATTTCATATGACATTTCATATTTTTTAAACATACTATAATCGTTAATTTAACCATAATATTATAATGTTCAACAATAATATGGTTTCACTACAACCATAATATGTTGCTCTTAGATTATGGTTGCCTCAACCATGTTTTTTCTTTGCGTGTATATGAAAAACTATTGTAGACATAAAAAAATGTTGTCGAAATATTGTTAATATTTAATTCTACAAATTTTTACCATTTACTATCATATTGTACAACAATGTAGGTTATAGATATCATATATTACTGCTATGTAGTACAATTGTTCCAAAAAAATAATATGTTTGTCATGTTGGGATTTGTTACATATAGACAAAAAAAATACCCTTGAAGTTAAATGTCAATAACCACATTTAAATAAGTTTATTTAAATGGAAATAAAAAATGGAAATTACAGATACTTTTGATAATATCTAAATCCACAGTAGTACGTCAGGCCAAGTTTGGAACCTATTCCCACAGTGTGCATATTACACATTAGGGCTTTGTTGGTCCACTAACAAAACGAAAAAAGTGTGCTTTAGATTATTTACCATTTTTCATATTTTGAGTCTAACTGACTGCCAACAAAAATCTCCAATTTTATTGGCGACAACATTAAATGGAACAACCAGACAAATATAGCGACTAAAAATTTCATTTCAGTTTATTTTGTTTTAATTTTTATTTATTTTTTGGCAATTGTCGGCAAAATATTAATTGCGTATTTTATTCAAATACGAAACTGTAATATTTCATTCTAAACGAGTTCATAAAATAAAAACAACAAACATATGAGCCTTAAATGTGTATTATTTTATTTTCTTTTATTTTATTTTATTGTACAATAAAATATAGATATTAAGGCGAACATATGCAGTTGTGCCATTTGTTTTCCACGAATGAATCTAAACTAACTAAAACTTAAAATTTAAACAAAATTCTAAAAAAAATTTAGCTAAAATTGATAAATTTTATTGTTTAAAAAAAAATAATTCTTAATAATAACTCATTTCCATTTGCCATTTATGTTCGCATCATCTAAAAACTACTGGATGGAATTTAACGATACTTTGTGAGGAGGTACCTTAGCATCCTGACTCCAATATAGAATAATTTTTCCAAGAGAAAGTGTAGAAAAAGCAGTGAAGGTGCGCAATTTCGGGTTTGAAGGTACTGCAATTTAAAGGTTTAAAACTGGGATATTTTAAATACGGTTGCGCACATTTTATTGTTGAAAGTGGGATATTTTAAACACTAGTGCGCAACAGATGGCGCCAATTGATTAATACTTTATTTGATTAGTATTTTTAGTTTGTGGAATTGGTTTTGTTATTAAAATACTTTAAACACCTTTTACAGCAATTTACAATAATTTTTAGAATTTTAGAATTTTTAATAAATTTTCGAATTTTATCCAGGGATGGATACCTTTATATGAAATAAATACATAAAACATAACTAAAGCACTATGAAAGTAAGAGTCTTACAATTGGTGTGGAATACTTTCAAAGTAAAATCGAGCAAAATATTGTCAGGTCGTCCACGACGGGGCGGGCAAAGCTAGTTATAAATAAGCAGCATTATGTGCCTCGATAAACTGATTGCTAGTGCGCTATTCTATCAAGGTGGGGGTTGCTGGTTCGATTCGCGCCAAATAACCCTGGTGTTTTCGGCCAGACAAGCAGAAAGCTTCGCAGGCAGGTACTAGGTATTGGAAAAAACTATTATTGTTAAGCTAATTGCAGTTTTCAATTTCTGGGCACCCTAGAAACGTTCAGATTGTATTGGAATGTTCACAAAAGTTGTGCAATTTTATAGTGGCTACTATTTTCTCATCTATTGTTAGAGACAATTTAAGAGTCCCTGTAAGAAATGCTGAAAAAAGTAAAAAAAAAAATATTTTTTAATTTTCTTTTGCAAAAAAAAAGGTGCAGAAAAAATTTATTTTTTGGCACAAAATGTTAAAAGTATTTACGTAGCCAAACCTTATGCTACATATTTGCCAAACAAAGTTAAGCGGTATCGCCTAGTATGAATGAAATATAATATTTACAAAAAGTGAGTACACCTTTTCTGAAGGAACCACTGATTTTCAGAATCTTTTGAGACCCTTAAATAAAAATTGCTAACCAATTTTGCGTAACCGAGTATAGGGTTTTACTACCCTTGGGTAGTAGAATCAAACCTATACCGTCAAGTCCGTGATTTGTTTTCACTGTTGTTTTCTGTTATCATCGCCAGCTGTTGAGAACGAAGTCTTACCACCAACTAAAGCTTTCCTGTTGTTTGATATTTTTATACCCTTCACCACAGGTGGAAAGGGTATATATTGGCTGGTTAAATTTGTAAGGGCCGATGTTGATTTTGAATAAAATACAAATTATTTAGGAAATTATTGGAATTTTTTATTTTGATAATATTGGTATGATTCAATTATGTATGGAACTAAATATCGGCGAAATGGCCGCCGCGACCTCGGCACACCACCATCCGATGCTCCAAATTTTCGATGACGCTGAGTCATAATTGAGGTTCTATGCCGTTAATGTGCCGAATTATCTCATCCTTTAGCTTTTGAATTGTTGCTGGCTTATCGATGTACACCTTTTCTTTAAAATATCCCCAAAGAAAGAAGTCCAAAGATGTCAAATCAGATGCTCTTGGCAGCCAATTGACATCGCCTCCACGTGGGATAAGACGGCCATTGAATTTTTCGAGCAAGAGAGCCATTGGTTCGTTAACTGTGTGACAAGTGGCACCGTCCTGTTGAAAACATATATCGTCCACATCCATGACTTCCGATGCGGGCTATAAAAAGTTCGTTATCATCTCTCAATAGCGAACACCATTCACAGTAACTGCCTGACCGACCTCATTTTTGCAAAAAACTACGGCGCGATGATGCCGCCAGCCCATTAACCGCACCAAACAGTCACTCTTTGTGGGTGCATTGGTTTTTCGACAATCACTCTTGGATTATCAATCGCCCAAATGCGGCAATTCTGCTTATTGACAATGCACTGAGGTGAAAATGTGCCTCATCACTGAAGATGATTTTCTTCGAAAATTTATCATCCAGCCTTTAACTTTAACGCGTTGCTCGATTGTGTATCTTTCCGTGGTTCCAATTGAGTTAGTATGAAATTGAGAAATGTCAAATTAAATGCAGAAAAAACTTTGACGTTTAGGTGTGGTTCAAATTCAACATCGGCCCTTAAAACCCAATATAATAACAATACCATTGCCATATTGTTTCAACAGGTGGGAGCTAAGTGCCATAAAGCTCATGTCACATGTTGGACATACTGCTCGAGCGATTCGATCAACTCGTGTGACTTGTAGAAATATCTTAAGTCGAAGGTCTGTGGAATAACACCACAAACCAACTTAGCCCTAGTCATAGATAAATTGACTAGGGCAAGGTAATTTGAACACTTCCGATGCACTCCAACTAGCGAAGGTGGAGCGGACATTTTCTTGAAGTCAATAAAGTTTCAAAAGAAGAAAAAAAATGTTTATGATACCTCACATACACTTTGTTTTAGTTATTTAAATTTAAAGATGTGAAGTACTTTTTTATGAAGGGGGAATATTGAAGCACGCCGTTTCCGTAATAGGTCCCTTTTCGACCTTTCCTTTCGTCCTCAATAATTTATATCAACCATTTTGTAATTTGCCTTGCTTTCATTGAATCAGGAGCTACCACCAGCCTTTACTCTTGACTTTAGGGATTTCAGACTGTCGACTAGTAACTGTGCAAAGAACTTAAGGGAAGACCCTTTTTGTTGTTGGGTGCTACATAACACCCATGTCTGAGTTTAACTCACACTTGTCTTAATTTTCGTATATCATATAGCTTGAAATATCAGCTTTCAAATATTATAAAGTACATCCCGATGTGTTTTTCTGAATATGGCGCCGTACATTTGGGAAATCGAAGGGAATCGTCTTCTCTATATTACAAGCAGCGCACAGTGGCTTTCAAAATATAATACGGCAAAGATATTTTAATAAATAAAGAGCCAAAGCAGAGGTCTTTTCGAGTAGTGCTATGAACGTCCGGCTCCTTAGGAAGGTGAGGGATTTATGGGTAAGCCCCCACAGTTGGATTCCTCAGGCAAATGTATGCCCGAATGTGCAAAAAAACCAAACAATTTTACATTTTTTTAATTTTATTAAATTTATAAAAAGAAAAAATTGCAAAGATCCTGCGTATAAATGTTAACGTCTGTGCAACATGTGTGACTATAAAAATAAGTTTATGATATAATTTTCCACAATTCTAACACTAAAACTCGTATAAGTTCTTTATAGTTATTGTTAATGGTGTTATTTTTTCTGCGAAGAAAAACAAAAATAAAGCTGTATAAACATATCAATTTTTACATGTAGACAGACTTCTTAAACTGTTGTTGTTTTTATCACAAAAAAAACAAAAAGCTTTTCCTTTCCCTATTTCCACACTTAATTTAGATTCGCTTTATAACATTCATTACCCTTAAACAAGTTCCTGAATGTGTTCAAATGTGAGTGGCTTACACACCTACAGCACATAAACTAAAGTAAAAGTATTTAGTTGTTAATGTGTGTGTGAGTTTGGGTATTCCTTTTCATCTTCTTTTTGTTTCTAAGTGTGCATGTGTATGTGTGTGTGAAGCCATGGTTCATATTTCACTTATTTATGTGGCAGTTTGGTTTTACAAGTTTCAGTCTTGGTTTATGGTGTTTATTTCAATTTTCATGGCATTATTTTTTTTATTTTTATTAAGAATCTACTTTTAGCTTTTTTTATAAATAAATGTACTCAGCTGCACTGTGGAACTTACTAAAACAAGTATGGAAAAAAAAGTTGCTCTCACTTAAATTGTTTTCTAAAGAAACAAATTTTGGGTGTAGATGAACCAGGTTTGCCGCAAATCCAAATAAGTATCACAGTGCAACACGGAAAAAAATAACCATATAGGGACACCACTACGTGATAAAAGACTAAAAAAAAAAGACCCCTGTCTCCCAGTTTTGCCCAAAGTCCTCCAGGTTTTTTTTATGGGCCCTCAAAGATGTGGGGCCTCGATGTCATTTTTGCAAAAAATTATCATTTACTCAAGCTCATATTTTGCAAACCGTTTGGAATTTTGATATACTCTCTGAGGCAAAGTTGTGGCTCTTGTCATAAAGAACAAAAATTGTGAACATATAAAATCAAAAAAAACTCCATCTTCAAGGTCAAAATCGAAAAAAACTTTAAAAATATAAATTTTTTATACCTTTTTTGCCCTGTTCAGGTCCATAGCTAGCAAACCGTTCAAAATTCAAGGAAACAATTAACTACAAAAATGAACCTAAGATCTCAATAAACAACTTTCTAGAACATATAAAACTTTCTAGGAATGATTCTTAACACCGTTTAGGTAGCGCTTAGGTAGCCGCAAAAGTGAAAAATTTCCCGAAAATTTTTTTAATTTCATTTCTTTTTTCTTTACTTCAATATTGAAATACTATAAAGCCTTCTCCCGTAAGTAACGTATTGTTACGTTTTGACTTTACGTTGAACAAATTTTATTGACACCACTGTTAAAAATACACAAACCGTTTAAAACTCTTTTAAGAACACGACAACTGTCAATACTGCCATGCCGCTCGAAACTATGAATTCTATTTATAGGCGAGCAAAAACGCCTAGAGTATTCTATACTTGAAAGATCTTCCAGGTTTCTTTTTATACGTGTGTATATCTCTGCTGCCTTCTGTTGTTATGTATATATGTACGTGTGTACATTTCTGCTAAAGAGAGAGGGTGTGTTTATGCTCTACTCGTTTTATATATATCTATTACATGTTCATAGTTATTTGTTTTTTTTAATTCATTATTGTATTTCTATGTAATTCTTGTCAGAGCTTATAAAGAATAAATTCTTTTGTCGTAACAATATTTACAAAATTCATTTAAAAATTCATAATTTGGATCGTGATTTGCTGGGAAGCCTAAAAATTAAACTACAGCTAGATCAAATTGGATACTTCCTTCTGGTGGTTTATACGTAATTACTAAGCGAAGAATTAGGAAAAAAGTCGAAAAATTAATACAGGTGGCGCTATAGGCGTTCATTTCATTTTATTCAACGCTCTAGTGGATAAATTAAAAAAAATTTTCTTTCCAATTTAAAAAAAAAATTTTTTTTGACCAGTGTTAGTCAACAAAAAAATTTTCTTCCTCGATATGTTGCTGATTTTTGATTTTTTTATTACATTCAGATTCCTCAGGGCAACCGGATTAATTAGAGGTTTACGGGGTTTTCAGAAAATAAATCGTAAATTGAAAAACTTTGAAAAAATCCGTTGTTTTTAGTATGAAAGTTTGACTTTTAGAGAACGCCATCTGTTGATCAATCGTACAAATCCTACTTGCTGTACTTTCAGTATTGAAATAACTTTGACGACAAACAGAAAATTATATATAGTCGAGAATTGCACATCGATACGATTTATCTTTCACTATTCTACCGACCTTTTGATCATGTGCAATAGCACGTAAAGATTTTCTCACATATAAAGCAACTGGTACATCTCTTTCCAGTGTCCGCCATAAATCTGCTAACATGTTGTTGAGCTTTCCTCGGTACCGTTTTTCAATGTGTTGAACTACAAGATGAAACGCTTAATGTGTTCATTGCTAATGGAGCCAATGGTGGAAGGTGTGAGTCTCGAAAGCAAATTTTTAAAGACTATATATAGCCCAGTTTTGGTAGGATTTAATTAGATTAGCCATTAGATCGCCATAATTTCCAGACCTGATATTTCCTCGAAAAATTTAAACTAAACTTTTAAATACGTTGCATGTGCTTGTTGCTGTTAGACTCAATTGCTGTTGAAATTCCAATCCCTTAGGCACTTCGTTAACCTGAGACCCAATAAAAATTCCTTCTGGGATCTTTAACTTACTAAACTTATTGATTTTTTTTTCCAAATAAGTTAAAACCCGCACCATTTTTGTCTATGTTTTTAAGAAAATTTTAAAAAAATCTTAATTTAATATGCAGAGGTGGCCAAATTACATTTTTGGATCGACCAAAGGCTAAAAAAGGACATCATTACAAAAAATAAGGTTGTCTTCGTGAGAAAAAGATAATTTAAATTCGTCGTGGCGCAAGATCGCTACACAGAAATTTTTGTATTTGGATCCAGCAATGTCAAACCCTTTAATTATGTTCCTGACTTCACTCTGCTCTAGATTTTTTGTTTTAAAATGACGTCCATCAGATATGTTATATCCGAAATTTGAGTCCTTCGAGTTTTCGCATCCTTCATTCGTGCTTTCTTTTTTCTTTATTTCTTCATTATTTCTTTTTGAATCTTGGCTAAGATTACCATTTGCCAGTGGTTCCAGCAATGGTGAATTTTCTGCGTGTGTGAGGTACCCTGCCGATTGCTCCAATCCACCAGTTTGTTGCTGTAGTATATATGAATCAATCTTTACTTAATAATTTTTTTAATTCTTGTTGTTCCTATAGGGAGCATAAGGCTGCCATTCATTACGTTTTCATTAATCATGTAAGCTTAGGATGATTAGCTGATTGAGCTAAGCCATCTTAGTCTGGTGCTAGGGCTGCTAGTTAAGCCTGCCAGACAGGCACGGAGAGCATTCGAACACATTTATTTTCTGAGCCGCTCGATGCAAGAACAGAAGCCCTCTTGCCGACCTACCAAATAAGCGACACTCGGCAGTAGCTATTGGTTTTAAATGGCGCCCATGACTAGCCGTCATATCAAGTATCATTGGCTCTCAGAGTTAAGATGGAAGTCGATGCAACCCGATATCCCTCTGACACCCTCTTCACGAAACCACAGATTGTCCGCGACTACATAAAGCAGCTACACCACTAATCGCAACCTTTGTCGCATCCAGTAGCATTTAGCTATGCTTCCCACATGCAGATAATAAATCGGGTACCACCATAGGTGGTAGTGTCTGAATTAATATTCGCATTAGGCGGAAAACAGTACTTATAATTAGGAAAAACCTAATTTTTCTATCTATTCGAAGACACTGTGCTTCTCTGCTCTCCTTGCCGCAAAAATACAACAAACCGCAAAATGTGCGTGTATCTGTGAAATTTTCATATTAAAAATACAACAAAAAAACATGGAAATCTATGTTAAAATATTACTGAAGAGTGTGTGCGAACATTTATTTGTATGCGTGTTTGGGAGGAATTCAGGTTGTCATTAAGACTATAGGAATTTTCCATTTAATTTTATTTCTAAAAAGGTTCTTTGAGTTTTTTTTGTTGTTATTGAAAATTGCTGGCTTACATTTGAAACACATTTAAATAAATGATTAGCAATAAAATAATTTAATACACTCGTTAAATGGCTTTTAAGGCAAGACAAAATAAAACAACAACAAAAACCAAATGAAAAAAAAAACAACATTAAACGATTAGCACACAATTTAAACGTCAGAGGCGATAAATTTTTGTTTGTTGAAATGAGAAAAGGAATTAAATTTATTTTATTCATTGTATTTTTAGATCCCTGTAAAATCTATTTATGATAGTATTAACTAGCAGTGCCCGCCACGTCCTAGGTACCCTGACAATATTTTGTTGGATTTTGTTTTGAAAGTAATCAACACCAAATTGTAAGTCTCTTATAGTGCTTCAGTTATAGATTCTGTATTTTCTTTATATAGAGGTACCCATCCCTGGATAAAATTCTAATATTTTTTATAAATTTCCAAAATTTATATTACATTCTAGAATTATTGTAGAGTTTAAAATTTTCCGTTGACAAAAATAAAAGGTGCTGCCAAGTTTTCCGTACCTTTGAGCAGCTAAATTGTGCGCAGTTTCACTACTTTTTTGTCTATTTTTTCTTGGAAATGTGTTTTTAAAGGTAATAGGTATCCTATGTTTGAGCCAAGATACCAAGGTATTTCCTTACAAATTTTAATTAAAATTAATCCAGTAGTTTTTACGTGAAGCGGACCCAGACAGACAGACAAAAATTCTAAAAATAGCTCTTTTGTATTCCATTTCGATTAATAACTTCATCGGCATCAAAATTTTCTAAAAATATTTCTTATATACTTCTGAGTGCTTAATATAGATTGGCAATCGATATTTCCTTAGTCACTTCAGAACCCAGGATCGACTAGGCGTATGGAGAGTCCCATACTATACGAGGTGTTTCTATAATTAATTGCAAAAATGGCGAATATGAAGCGAACGGCCGATAGAAGGCTGTAATACCAGGCGCTAAGCGTACCATGGGATGAATAACAGTGTGTGTACAAGTCTTATAACGGAGTGTCCTCCGGACCTAGGCGAAGTTCGATTGTAAGGGGTGAACCATTTCCATTACTTTTTTAAAGAAAAAAAACAAAAAACAAAAAAAATTCAAATTTAATGGAGAATGTTTATTATCATTTGAAAGAACATTCTTTGGCATTTATTTTTTTAAAGTTTATGTCTATCAAATGTTGGCCGTTGCTACGTCGCAGATGGTCCATCTGATGAGTCTAATTTTCGATGACTCGTTCGAGCATTTCGACTAGTAACTGGCGAATGACACGCGTGATTTTTTCCTCCAAAGCTTGAATCGAAGCGGGTTCGTCCGCATAAACTTTAGACTTTACATATCCCCACAGTAAAAAGTCTAACGGTGTGATATCACACGATCTTTATGGCCAATCGTACGCCCCAAAACGTGAAATTATGTGCTCACTGAAATGTTCTCTCAATAAAGCCTTTGGTTGATGCGATGTGTTGGAAGCGGCGCCGTATTGCTAAAAACCAAATGTCTCAGAGATCACGAGCTTCAATTTCAGGCATAAAATAGTCGGTTATCCTGACACGATAACGGTCACCATTGACGGTTACGTTCGCACCGGCATCATTTTAAAGATGACCACTCCAAACCGTTGTTTTTTCTGGATAAAGTGGCAGCTATTGAATCTCTTCAGGTTGCTCTTCGTCAAAAATGTGGCATTTTTGTTTGTTTACATACCCATTGAGCTAGAAATGGGCCTCATCGCTAAACAAAATTTGCCTCGAAAACGTCGGATCTTCTGGGAACTTTTTAAGAGCCCATAGAGCGAAGTGATTCAGGCGTAAGTCTTTCCATTATGAAATGCCAAACAATACTAAATAAAAATAACATGACATCATGACACGACTCATACGTGATCTGTCAAAAAAAAGGTTTTGAAAAAAGTATTTCGAAATGGATCACCCCATATTTATTCCCATTTTAAAGAAGGGGCTCTGTAGAAATTTATACTTAGTAAACTAAGGAGTAGAGATCCAGAAACATAGTAGAATAAGAAATTTTTCTAATAAAGGGCGTCTTCTATAGAGGCGGAAAATCTTAAATAAAAGAAAAATAAAAAAACCTATTTTAATATCCATCCAGTTCGCTTTATTAATTATATATTTAAATATGATTTCAAGCATGTGGCCGCCTGTGCTGGAGGGGGTCATACAGTTAATCAGGCTCTACTTCAGCAATAATGAGTCGAATATTTACTACCAAGTGCTCGCTCATTTTGATTTATCTGGATCTGGATCTGAGACTTTAATAAAATCCCCAGACAAAATAATCAAATCACAAGGTGGCCAGTAGTCAAATATTAAAAATTATCCTCTGAGTAAATTGGTTGTATCTCGCTCTGTTTGACATCTGGATTCACTCCAAGGTGACAGAAATACCTTCGAATTGAGGCACGATCTAGATCGTACATGTATGACACAACTCTACTACGCTGTGACTTTTTTTTTATTGAACTTGTACTCAGGTGACGAGCTACTTTTTGTGCCGGAAGTAGGAGACTTAATTTTAGGGCAAAGGGATATTCGATTTGAATTTTAAAATATATTAAAAGTAATCATTCCTGTTGGCTTTCAATATGTTAAACTGTACGAATTGTAGCTATAGAACTAATACTCACTGTAGTATGTTCTGAACTCAATCGGCCAGCCGATCAGCTCCCATGAGCTCCTAGTTAAAAGCGTGTTATGCGGGTGGGTGTCAGGAACAAGTTTCCTGATTTCATTACAGGTCAGGTAGTAGCAATAAAACAGTGATATACACCGTATATTGCACTGATTTTACAGTGAGTCCATAGAGTTTCATAACCCCCAGTACAGCGAGGATCTTCAGTGCTCTCTCCTATACACGGTCGACTAGATCTTGGTTAACATCTATGCAAGCTTCAACTTGTAAAAATTGTTAAAAAAAATATCAGTTACGTCGCAAAATTGTTGATAAGTCTCATAAATAATTGATGATGAAATGATCTATTTTTTTTTGCCGGACAACCTCGTTTGGTGATGTGGCTTATATTTGGTTAAATTGATACGTAGAGTGAAAACGATCCGAGGCATTTGAGCCAAAACAATTATTAATTTTTTGCGGTGGATTTTCATTCACCGTCCTCATCACACGCAAAGAAAAAACATGGTTATGGTATGGTCACAGGAACCACATTCTGTTCTTTGTAACAATATATGGTTGCGATGAAGACATTTTAGTTATTTGTAACATTACTTTGGTCCCGTTAAAAAAGTTCTGTTTAAAATTTTATCATTAAATGGTTACTACGTACAAAAAATGCAACAGGGTTGGATTTAACTATTTAATGTTTAATCCACAACCAAAGTTTTTTCGTAGGTAACCAAAAGGTTTTTAAAAATAAAAATTATTTGTTTGTTTATGTCATCGGAGTTGATTGTTTTGTGTTGTAAAAAAATAATAAAAAATGTATAAAAAATAGTTTCGGAAATTCAATTTAAAAATAAATATTTAATTATTTTATAATTATAAATAAATATTTAATTAAATAAATATTTAATTATTTATTTTTCGTTGTTGAATTGAGCGCTTGGCAACCATCTTCTCTGGATATCCACAATTCGAGTCCTCTCGGTGTGAGACTGTAATTTATTTTTAATTTTTAGACCAGAAAAATTAATAAAACCTCGAAATCATGAAAATCAACATGATGATGAAATAATACAAAACGAAATTGGTCGGTGATGTAATTCACCAGGTGACATTAAAACTGACTAACTATCAACCGTTGATACCGGCGTTTTGATGTTGTTCTCAATCACAGTTTACAAGAATGCTTTCGGAGACAAGAAATACTTTTCTTCGTACTTGAAAGACTACATGAAAAAGGTTTTGGCTGAATTGGAAAAGAAATCCCCCGAAATTGATGTATACAAGAACAATTCTTTACTGGTAAATCAATTAACTGCGATGATATGGGCCATGTGCGTATGCCGTTAAATCGATGGCCAAAGTGTTCCCTCCCTTATATCCTTGAAACACGGTTTGGAAGAAGAAAAATGCTAATTAAATTTTTATATCTATGTATTAATAAAATCATCTGTTTTTTTATATAAAATCATTAATAAAAAATAAATAATTTTGTATTTTAAAACGTAAAAAAAACTGGCATATCGATTTCATATGACATTTTATATTTTTTTACCATACTATAATCGTTAATTTAACCAAAATATTATAATGTTCAACAATAATATGGTTTTACTACTATATGTTGCTCTTAGATTATGGTTACCTCAACCATGTTTTTTCTTTGCGTGCAGTCTCTTTATTTCTATCGATATTAGGAAGAAGCTTTACAGCAAATGTTTCATGTTATCCACATATGATCAATAAGTTTTTTTTTTTTTCCAAAAATCAGTGAGCTGACAATCGACAGCTTGTAGGGTCAACAACTTGGTCCCACATACTTTTGCCATACTTTTCTTCTAAGACTGTGCGATTTGTGGCCTCTTGAATTTTTTTCTTTGGAAGTTCACAAAAATAATGTGTTATGCCCTATTTGATATCAAAGAACAGAGAACCAGGGACAATAATCAATATATATAAAGTTCAAGTTGAGACCATTGAAAACCTGAGCACCTGATATAAAATTGAAAATGAATTTGTTGGACAAAAAATTTTTTTTCATAAAATTTTTTTATCCTCCCTTAATCCCACAATAAATATAAAATTAATGACTGTCACCACCAAGGTTTGTGGCAAAAATATCCTAACAATTTATTTAAATAATTTATTTAATTTATTGATTTTTTATTGCATCCACGCCTTCTATTTTTACTAACTGTTATTTGCCATTAAGGGACTCATAAAAACAGCCTTCAACACAAAAAATAAAATAATTTAATTTTACCACAAATTTCCATGATAATTTCAACAATTTTTCTATGAAAATAGCCAACAAAAATAAAAAAAAAAAACAAAAAACTGAATACCCAAATACCCACAACAGTTGGTGAAAGGAGAGCAAAATTAATTAAAAATTAACACTACAATAAAAATATCGATAAAAAGTTATGACTTTGAAGCAAAAATACTTTTTTTTTAAACGCAAATATTTATAAAGTCGTATCACGCAAAATTGGGGAGCAATCAGTATTAATATTTAAAACTAAAATTGTAAATACAAAATTACGAAGATATTTATGGAATTTAAATTATAATATAATTGTACTTTAATGTGACTGTTGGTAGATAGATTATATTTAATAAAAAAGTGTCAGTTGGTAATAAAAAAGGCGGGTAGGAGGAGTTTATGACTATTTATTGTGACTGATTTGCTGACAGTTAGTTAGCGAATGATTAATCGATATAAATCTATACATTTAATAAAAGAGTAACTCATTTCCGTCTGTCTGTCTGTCTGGTTTTCATTTGTGTTCGCATCATGTAAAAACTACTGGATGGTTTTTAACAAAATTTTGTGAGGAGGTACCTCAGTATCCTGGTCCCAATATAGGATACTTTTTTTCCGCAAAAATATGTTATTTGTTAGAGAAAGTGGAGAAAAAGCAGTGAAAAACGCAATTTCCGGTTTAAAGGTACTGAAATTTTTGTTTTAAAACTGGATTATTTTCAACACGATTATTTTTCAACACGATATTTTCAACACACGTTTTTATTTTTGAAATTTTCGGTTTAAAACTAGCATATTTTTAACTCGGTTATTTTTCAACAATTGCGCAACAGATGGCGCCAGTTGAATAAAATTTGTATTTGATCTTTACTTTGTGGAACTGAATTTTATTAAAATATTTTAAATACCTCTTGCAGAGGTTTACAATAATTTTTAGAATTTTAGAATTTTTTATAAATTTTAGATTTTTATCCAGGGTTGGGTACCTCTTTATATACAATAAATACATAAACCATAACTGAATCACTATAAAATTAAGAGTCTTACAATTGGTGTGGAATACTTTCAAAGCAAAATCGAGCAAAATATTGTCAGGTCGCCCAGGACGTGGCGGCCTATTATACAAGTTCTATGTAACAAAATAATAAGCCTTCCAGTAGCCCAATAAAAAGGAAAAATTAATACTATTCTTACGATAAACACAAATAAAAAAAGTAAACAGTTTCTTTTTTCCCTGGCGATCATTTTGAAATGCTTCAAAATTAGAAAATCCTACTAAAAATAGTCTAAACAGATAACCAACACTTTAATTGCACATGAATAAAATATTTGGTTATGGGTTGTTTTGGGTCTGGTTAAGTTGATTATAACAGTAAAATAAAATCAGACAAACGTAACGATTATAAGTTGGTAGCATCTTCAGCATCATGTAATCGTTTAAATACAAACAATAGCTGACAAGTGACCGCAGATCATAAACGATACAGAAAATTGTAAGCAAATCTGTGTTACACAGCCAATCGGGGTAAAAACTAAACAAGTCGAAAAGTAATAAATATTTAATACAACAAAAACAACTCAACCGATTGTGTTTTGTCTTGTAAAAAACATGAAAAATAAAAGAAAATCACAGGAAAAAAATAATGGGAATAAAAACCCTTGCAACGGTGATGGTAATAGTGAAGACTAATTGATAGAAACTGCATGAACAGTGGTGCAAATGATCTTTAAATGCAGAACTATTGTAGGACTCATATTTTCATTTTTAGTCATTCTTAGTCATAGTCGCTGCTCTAATATTTACAACCTACACGGTCATAAGTAAGACAGGCGATGTGTTTGTCACAAGCATGGTCCGAAAATAATAAAACATACCCGCCAAACCATAAATTGTTTATGATTGGTTTGTCTATCTAAATTGATGTCTGTTTATTTAAATTGATTATATAAGGATTTAATTAAATTACATACTTAATTGCAAAGCTTGTATAAAATTACCAATCAGTATGAAAAGGTACTTTATTAACTAAACCTAAATTTTCTTTAAAAGGTACTTTTTGTTTTTAAATCACCTTATTAATAGATGCCTTTTCAATTTTTTTATTGTTTTGAAAAAGTATTTGTTTTTTCAAAAAGTACTTTTTCAAAAAGTACCTTTTTTAAAAAGTACCTAGCATATTATCTTAAGCCTTTTTACTTTACCATATACATAGTATAGGTAAAGTATAGTAATCGTGAAAAAATCGATGTCGGGATTTTAACGGATTTTCACGTTTTGTGGTCCCCTGAATCCATGTTGACTATTTCCGGGATGATGTCTGTAGGTGCGGGTGTATAACATTACTTTTTGGGGCTTTTCAGGTCACACCGTTCGAGATATCAAAATGAAATTCATAAGGTGGCTTTGGTAATATGGAGATGAAGAGTTGTAGCCGTTTTGGGCATAATCGAGAAGGGGGCAGAGGTTATTTACTTGACACTCCAAGCCGAAAATAACTACCTTAAAATATACTTTGACTTTTATTATTTATGTAATATATACATAAAATATATCTGTTTCCATCATCATACGACATGAGTGTGCTAGCGCCACAAACAGGGTTCAGAATTATTCATTTATGTATGAGCAATGAAATTTAAAAATTTTTTAAATTTTATATTTTTTCACGGTCAACAAAAAATCTTCTGCCTATGATCACATATAAATGAGTGGAACTCTTTGTTTTCTTTAGCATACATATGTATATGAACGGTGAAAAACAAAAAATATATGTATTACTCATATGTAATAAGTAATGCCTTTTTACATACATAAATGTTTGTAATTTTTTTGTTCATTTATGAACGTTTTATTTACGAGTGTTCATTTTTGAAATTCCTCATAAATGAAATTTCTAAAACACTTGTTTACAGCATATACCGGTAGTTGCAAATTATAAAATATATGCTTATACATACACACATACATTGCTTAATGGTAACATTTTTCTACTATCTTCTCATCTGTAAAAAAATTTAAGAAGCAAAATTGTAAATTTATATGAACACTTGCCTGAAAAAAAAAATATTTTCTCATTTATTCACTTATGAATAGAAAGAAAAAAACAATAAATCTTCTCACTCATAAATGAACGAACCCAAAATATTTTCTAATCTCTCAGACATTTATGAAAAGAAGTAGGCAAAAGCTAAAATGTACATACTCACACATGAGTGAGCGGTGAGTGAGCATTTCGGTACTCTGTGGCCACAACCAATGAATAAAAATAATTATTTTCGACTACTCACATAAAATGTAGTTTCCATGCTGGAATGTAAAAAAATGATAAACTTCTTTAATTAAATGACACATGAATAGCTATTTAATAGCCACTAAACGACTAACAAATTGTTAAAGAAAAGACGACTCTTAAATGTGAATAAAATAAAATAAATATTTTTTTCTGTGAAAAGCCTATGTTTTCTCACACTAATTTAAATAATTTATTTCAACTTGTAGGGTTACAGTTGTAAAAGAAATATAAATGCACAGTAGTAAGATCTTTAATTAAAAGATATTTAAAACAAAGGAAATCTTTGTAACTAATTTAAAGTAAAGGGTGATTTTTTTACTGTTCGGTGTTTTCAAAAAAGAATGATGAGTGATCGTACACAAGATTGATAGAAACAAGATTGCGACATGTGCATGATTTTCCATTAGATGATGTAGTTTGTCCATTGTAAGGAATGCCAAGACTGTAATCAATAAATTGCTTCCCACAATTACGTGCAAATAAATGTACTTTTGTCTCCTCATTTCAAAAGTTCTAGTACCTATTTTTAATTTGCTCATTTAAAAAAAACAAAGATCGATGTGGCGGACACATCTAGTGCTTAATGCAATTAGAAAAGTAATATAAACAATCTTGTTAAAATATTTTTTCTTAGTTTTTGCCACGAAAAGCCTTCTAAAAGACATTAAATTGAAGGCCTTCTAACCGTCAATTTCCATAAGACCTTCTGGAATGTTTTCCCTTAAAAGCGAGAGTTGAAGACCTGATCCATAACCTATGCAGAAAAGATATGGGTATGTAATGCGACTAGAAGGGCTTGTGTCTCCTAAAGGAGAAGTAAGAGACCTGGATAGAACGATTGATAGCGCGGATTCGATTCCGGGTTGCGATTTCGATAGCGCGTTCGAAAAAGCTTCACAGAGGTAGTGTTGTCGTTAAGAAAAACCTTCTAGAAGGCCTTCATACTCCTCTTTATCACTGGGATTTATTGCAACTTGTAAGTTATTTTAATTGTATTCGTTTAATTAGCAGCTTCCTGGCGGTAAAAAGAAGGAGTATAAGACCTCCAAGAAGGCCGCTTTACTTCTTCACATATTCATTTGTAAATTTTCGTTATTTTCAAGTCCATCTAGCGATTTTTTCAAAAAAAAAAAGGTAGTTAACATTAGAGTTCATGGCTGAACGAACTTTACGCTCTTAAGTTTAAGTTTGCTAATGCAGCTTTAAAGCAAGGCACTAGGCAACATTACGCTTAGCGCGCTAACTTAGTAACTTTACGTTACGTAACTTTAATTAGTTTGTTGCAACTGTAGAAAATAAAAGATATCATTATCATGAAAAAACCCTCAAATATCATATAACCAGCCTTCGATTTTTTGCTCGCCACAATTTTTTAAAGCAGATTATATGCTTTGAAAAAATTGTCGTATCTTAAAAACCAATTCACGCATTAATACATGAGGGCGAGTAGGTTCGTTTCCTGTAACAAACGCTATTTGTTTCCCGTTGTCTGTTGGATTAGCAGTTAGCATTTTGATTCATGACCTTGGTGGAGAACCAAAAAAACTCCGAAGAAATGGATAGTGAGCGCACTTTTTAAAAATGGTATCAATAAAATGAATCATAGTTTGATTGCGGTGAAGGACCAAAAATTATGAGAGACTGCCGTTTATCCATTAAAAAGCCCCAAATAACTATTTTCTTTCTCCCTCTTCAGGGCGAAAAAGCAACACACATGGTCAGGTCATGGTTAATATATCGACTTAAAGTAAATCGCCAGCATATTTTTTTCGACTTTTACATGAATTTCTTTTTTTAACACTTTAAAACAAAATCAAACACTTGCAACAAACAACCACCCTATAGCAACAAATTCAACAACAAACCTAAAATCTTGTGACACTGGGAAAAAAAGTAAAACTAATTTTAGTTGATTGGAAAAATATAGATTTGTTGGTTTTAACTTTCCACCACTTCTAATGGTTTATTTGTTGTTGCTTTTGTCACTAATGTTTCGAATGTGTGTTGATGCTGTTGTTATTGTTATTGTTATTATTATGGTTGTATTTTTCTTTTTCTAGTTTTCTTCTTAATAAATGTTAATGGTTATGATAAGCATGGCCAACCGGAGGCAATAAATACAATATGATGTCGATATTGTTTATTTTGTTGTTGTTATATTCCAAAAAAACAAAAAGAAGAAGGAAAAGAACAAGGTTTAATCGCTCCACAACAGCATTTATTTACATTCTTGTGCTGTTGGTCTTTATCTTTTCTACATAGATTTACAACATGTTACTTTATACATAATAATCAAATAGTTTGATTTACATTCAAACTTCGATATACAAACAAACAAACACACATATACACAGACTTGTACCTACATATATCGTACACTAAGTCTTACATGTTTGCCACAACTGTCTGTTCGTAAACTGGGACTTACATTTGGGGAGAACATGTGAGCTCTCTCACATTCGATAGGCTAATCTAAAAAAGTTTAATCAGGCCCTTAAATCGATCGATGTTAATGATCTTTGTATACAAACAAATACAAAGCCCAGACAAAGCAACAAGGCTTATACGCTTCACAACGAAATCGATAAACAAATCAATTTAAATATTCAATAGAAAGAAAACAATTTTTTTTATTTATTCTCTTTATCATTTCTTTTCTATTTCTGATTATTGGTAAGTAAGGGATATATGTATGTATCTCTCATATGTACAGTGGGACTCACTTCAATGGCAACTTGTTTTGAAAACTCTATTTCGTAATAGTAAAAATATGCCCGTTAGGTTGAAGTGCTTTCAACCTCAGTTTCTTTTGATTCTATATGGCCACAAGCCAAGTTTACAACGCGATCAACTATCATGACGTCTCAATTGGTTATTTATGCGAGTAGAGGTGGCTAGTTATGACCCATTTGATCTGGATCGTCGTTGACGTTATTTAACAACTCTTGATCGATACTAATGCAACGTTGCTTTTGCTCAAAATTTAGTAATTTTTGAACAAACTTTGCTGTCACACGTGTTATGTCCAAAACATTCGAGCAAATTGCATGGCATGAGCCGATTGATATGCTAACATCCTCTGGAACTTCTCTAACAGTGATTCGACGATTTTTCAAAACAATTTCTTCACTTGTTGAAGTGGTTGCAACTGTAGGACTCTCATAGTCATCAACATCTTCTCGGCCTTCTGTAAAGCGCTTGTACCAGTTATAAAAACTGTTATTTGAAACAAAGTGGACTCGCCGAATGTCACAGTCAAAATTTCAAGTGCCTTGGAGCACTTTTTTATTTCTAAATTTAATACATATTTTATGATCCATTTTTTCGAAAGTCAAAAATCGACAAACATGCACAAACGTGACTAACCTTTTCAGTTGTCAACGACAAACTACTAATCCAAATTGGCTGATAATGCCAACCTATGACTAACACTTGTGTGCCAATATAACAAAAAAATCTGGAGTGACCTACACTTAACATTAACATACCCAATGGAAACAGATATTTTTATGGATATATAACGAAAAGAAAATAAGTCCAAAGTATGTATATTCCAATTGAAAAATTAATTACATTCGATTTGGGGTGTTAAGTAAACTACCCCTTGCCCCTTCCCGATTATGCCCAAAAACAATACAGCTCTTCATCTTCATATACCAAAGGCACATACTGAATTTCATTTTGATATGTCATACGGTATAACCTTTAGGGCATTCACAAAATTTGAGAATAAGTAAAGTACCCCTTTCCCCTTCTCGATTATGTTTAAAATAAAAACAGCTCTTCATCTCTATATACGAAAGGCTCATACTGAATTTAATTTTGATATATCATACGGTATGACCTGTAAAGCGATCACAAAATTTGGGAGTAAGTAAACTACCCCTTGCCCCTTCCCGATTATGTTCAAAATTAAAACAGCTCTTCATCCCTATATACGAAAGGCACATACTGATTTTCATTTTGATATATCATACGCTATGACCTTTGGAGCGTTCACAAAATTTGGGAGTAAGTAAACTACCCCTTGCCCCTTCTCGATTATGATCAAAATTAAAACAGCTCTTCATCTCTATATACGAAAATCACATACTGAATTTCATTTTAATATGTCATATAGTATGACCTTAAGAGCATTTACAAAATTTGGGGTAAAGAAACCACCCCTTGCCCCCTTCCTATTAAGCCCAAAAACTATACGGCTCTTCATCTTCATACACCAAACCAACACATACTAAATTTCGTTTTGATATGTGAAACTGTACGACCTGTACAAACTTCAAAAAAATAGTGGCATACACCCACCCACCCACAGACATCAACATGAAAATAGCCAAAATGGATTCAGGAGACCACAAAACGTATTAATCCGTCGAAATCTCGACCTTGATTTTTTTTCATGATTACTATACTTTACCTTATGCTACGTATGGTAAAGAAAAAAAAAATCGTTAAACGAATGTACACAGCCCACGAAAATTTCAATTTCACCTTTTCTTTTGAACAGACCCCATAGGTCTTGTAATGATCTGAATGCTTCTAGGGGATGTTCGTGAAGACTTAAAAACGCTGTGTCGTCAGCAAAAGTCGATGTGTACATTCCGTGGCTAGTTGGCATGTCCGAAAAATACAACAAGTATAAAAAGGGGTACCAATATACTACCTTCACTAGATACTAACATGCTTATAAACAAGAGCACCCACGCTAACCCCTAAGGATCTGTGAGCCCACACACACAATCTCAACCAGCATCTCACAAAGAGAACAAAACATGTAGAAATTTGAAATCAGTAGCATACCAGCTTTCAACAATGTAGGTTTGTGTCACTTTGCTAAATATTTAGCTCACGAATGCATTTTCATTTTAACCACTTTTTTTGGTTGGGGGCCTTTGCTTATAAAGCAAATAGATCTACCGACACCATTCTCCACGAACTTGTCAGATTAGCGGATAGAAAAATTCTCAATGATGGCGCTGTAATATCCATCTTTATGGATATTCAAGGTGCCTTTGCCAAAATCTCTTTTTCAAAGTTGAGAAATGCGCTTACTATGCGTGGGGTAGAACCCATTGTAATAAAATTGATTAACGCTATGCTGAGGTCTAGAGCTAGGTAAAACTCGAAAATGAGACTTCCAGAATTCGGGGTGGGTAGTAAGAAGTTTCCCGCAGGGTAGAGTGTTGTCTCCCCTTTTGTGCAATTTACCCGTGTATGGCATTCTTTGGAAAAGTGGACTTAATAGGCGTACATGCAGTATGCAGACGATCTGGCACTTTTGGTTGCTGGAAAGTTCACAGAGACCATTTAGGGATTCATGAGACAGGCTCTCGTAACAATCGTGGCATGATGTAATGAACAGCTGCGAACTATAAATGCTAGCAAATCTGATGCTGTGCTCTTCACTAGAAGCAGGAAGGTTATAGAGGTTAGATCCTTATTGATTTCGGATCGGATATCAGAGTGTCAAGGAAAGTGAACTAACTATATAGGCGTTACTCTGAATTAGGAACTTACCAGGAACGAATACATTACAGTAAATTATATACCGGTTGCCTATAATCATGGAGGACGGAAGAGAGTCGAAAAGGGAGCCATTAAGAAAGTGGTCTGCTTCGATATCCCAACTACTTTAATAATTAATAATAATATTACCTTGATTTATTAATTTATTAATATTTTGATGTTATTTTCTCAATTAAAAAAATATATTTCGTTTTCAAATATTTTTTTTCGTTCTTTGTGCAAAAAATTAATGATTTGGGAACTGAGTGGTCGAAAGAGGTGAAAGTTTGCATAACACATAATGCTTTATATTAAATTCTATACAATAATACAGAAAAATAACCTTCAGATACTTTAAATTTCTTTACAACATTTTTTATTTCTTTCTAATTTTGGTTCTAAAACTTTTTCCATCTCTTCTCTTTAATTCAAAATTTCATTTAAGTTTCGTAGATTTATATCAAGTGGTTTTGGGGCAAATTACAAAGAAAAAACCAAAACCTCAAAGATAAAACAAGATATAAATTCGGTTTGAGATTAACCTTAAAGGTGAAAGAACACCACCAACAACAACAACAACAACACAACAATATAAATATGCTTAATGCGATTTGAAATCAAATTAAGATAATTTCCTATTGATTATGCATAAAAATTTTTGAAGTGAATAATGTAAAACGAAACAAAATAAAAAAATGGATAATTTATTGCATTCCGAATAGCTAAACATTTAAATTAAAATTTAAAGATACCAAGTTATGTATAACTACAAATACTTATGCACACGTATAAAACACGCATACATCTATAAGTAGAATAAAATCGTTAGAAACCAAGTAGGTGAATTGATAATTACTAGCGTGTGATGAAGCCGTTCTTTTTAACATCTAAATCAAAGAAATCATGGAAAATGTAAAGAGAAAAATAAATTTAAATATTTGTAATAAGGGGTGATTCATCTCGAAGTTCCCAATTTTTTTTGTAAGAAAAAACCACAGAAAATTCAAATTTAATGGAGAATGTTTATTATCATTTGAAAGAACATTTTTTGCCATTAATTTTTTGAAGATTATGTCTATCAAATGTTGGCCGTTGCTACGTCGCAGATGGTCCATTCGTTGAGTCCAATTTTCGCTGACTCGTTCGAGCATTTCGACTGGTAACTGGCGAATGAGACGCGTGATGTTTTCTCCCAAGGCCTGAATCGAAGCGGGTTTGTCCGCACAAATTTTAGACTTTACATATCCCCACAGGAAAAAGTGTAACGCTGTGATATCACACGATCTTGGTGGCCAATCGACCGGCCCAAAACGTGAAATTATGGGCTCACAGAAATGTTCTCTCAATAAATCCATTGATTGATGCGATGTGTGGGAAGTGGCGCCGTCTTGCTGAAACCAAATGTCGCTGAGATCACGAGATTTAATTTCAGGATAACGGTCGCCATTGACGGTTACGTTCGCACCGGCATCATTTTTAAAGAAATATGGACCGATGATTCCACCGGCCCAAAAACCACACCAAACCGTTGGTTTTTCTGGATGAAGTGGCAGCTCCTGAATCTCCTCATGTTGCTCTTCGGCCCAAATGCGGGACCCATTGAGCCAGAAATGGGCCTCATTGCTAAATAAAATTTGGCTCGAAAACGTCGAATCTTCTTGGAACTTTTCAAGAGCCAATGGAACGAAGCGATTCAGGCGTAAGTCTTTCCATTATGAAATGCTTAACAGTACTAAACTAAAATAACATGATAGCATGACACGACTCCCAAGTGATGAAAAAGGCTATTGAAAAAAGTACCTCGAAATGGATCACCCTATATTAGTGGTTATGCCCATAAAAAAAATGTTTACAAAAAAATAGGAAAATCAACTAAAAAATAAGGATTTAATTACATAAACGAGGGCTATTTAATAAGTCTTCACAAAATCATCGAAAAATATTTTACGAGTTGATTATTTTAATTTTTCCTTTACCTCATCAACTTCATACAGTTTTGAAAAAAATATATATATATATAGATTTCGCAACAATGTCTGTCCGTCCGTCCGTCCGTCCCTCTGTCAGTGTCTTTTATCTCTGAAACTGTAATAGAAAGACTCTTAAAATGTTCACCGAGGATATATAACTGTTGCCGCTATAGCAACAAATACTAAAGCTTATAGGGTGTTCCGATAGAAACGTGTTATTCATGTAAATGTGTTTTTTTCCTGAACTGTAGAAGGCACACACTGAAAATTTACGAACAGTAATTAAAACTTTGTTCGCTACATAAACAAAAATAAAAAAATAACTCTAAAAATTAAAGGGTGTTCCGATAGTAATATGAATTAAGTGTAGTTCACCTTAGTTCTGAACCAAAATACGTACACTCTTGAAATATTCGCCTAAGATGTATTATTATTGCCGCTATTGCAACAAATACTAAAATTTATAGGGTGTTCTGATTGAGACGAGTTATTAACGCATGTATGTTTATTTCTTGAACTGTAGGAGGTATACGCTTAAAATTTGCTCTATAAAAAATTATACAAAATAAAACACAAAAATTAGAGGGTGTTCCGATAGTGACGTGCTGTGCATGTATATGGCCTACGTTTTGAACGATAATAGGTAGAATCTTGAAATTTTTAAGGGAGGTGTATTACTATGGCCACTATAACAAATAGCAAAAATTGAAGGGTGTTCCTAATTTTTTATCCATAATGCATAGGTAGACTCTTGACTTTGACCCCTATAAAAAACAGTAAAAATTAAAGAGTCTTCCGTCAGTAAGGTGACTTGCATATATAAAGCCTTATTTTTTGAACCGTTATAGATAGACTGTTAAATTTGTACATTTGATGTGTTGCCACGGCCACTATGACAATTACTTAAAATTAAAGGGTGTTCCAACTATGACATGTTTTTCACGTGTAGTGACTTCTTTTTTTAATCGCAATAGGTTGACTCTTGATTTATTTATAGAAAGGGAATGGCCATGTCCGCTATAACAAATAATAAAATTAAAGGGTGTTCCATCAGTGACATGGTTTGTACGTAAATATCCTTATTTTTTGAACTGTAAAAGGTAGACTCATAATATGTTTACAGTAGCTATAACAATTACTAAAAATTAAAGGGTGTTTCATCAGTCACTTGTTTCTCACGCTTGTTACCTTATTTTTTGGGCCGCAACAGGTAACTTTGTAAAGATCGAAACTTTTTTCTACGAATTACATTAATAACCTAGGCACCTTAAATTGGACTTTCTACTTCAAAAATAGCAGTTTCTTGCTAACCTATACGTATCTTTTATTTGTTTGTTGTTGTATTTCTTGAATTTATTGCTGTATATTTAATTCTCAGTAAATTTAAGTTTTAAGGTAAATAGTGAATTTAATGAGCAATTAAGGGAGCCGATACATGTTCGGATTGTTTAGTATGTTTACAAAAGTTGTTCAATCTTATAGTGTCTACACTTTACCCCTGTATTGTTAGTGAAAATTTAAAAAAAAAAATATTTTTTAATTTTGTTATTCAAAAAAGTTGCAGGAATAAATTACTTTTTGGCATAAAATGTTAATAGAATATTTTCAACGAATCTTGTGCTACATTATTACCAAACAAAATTAAGCGGTATCATCTAGTATGATGACACCTTTTTTGAAGTGCCCACTGATTTTCAGTCCTTCGAGGCCTATAAATAAAAATTGGTCAATAAATTCGTCAAACCCTTTGATAGTAGAGTCATCCGTGTGTTTTTTTTTTTTTTTTTTCACTGTATCACTGTGTTAGCAGGCAAGGCTGTATCGACATTATATCGCATAAGAAAACATTACTTTCAAATTTTCCAAGAATATGACAAACTGTCGATTAACTGAAAGATTTAATTTTTAATAAATTTTCTTAGTCGTTACCCAATCGCGTTAATTTCCATAAATTAATGGCATAACCTACTGAACACAAATGGCTTTAATAATTTCGTTGTATCAGCTACATTAAAAATGTAGATATATTGGAATTTTAATATAATTTTTATATTTTTAGCTATTTTTTCACGTTAATTCCCGCTTAATAAAAAATTGTGTGGTTTCTGGCGCTTTTAAATACAAATTTGGTGGGAAATTAAGAAAAAGTTGGCAACAGTGTTCGATAATGACACGATCGATTTTGCATATATGTATAACCTTATATTTAAACAGTGATAGGCTGACACTTAAAATTTACACATTATATTCTACAACATCTAATGTAACAAGTATCGATAATAAATTTAATAAAAATAAAAGAGTGATTACTAAATGTCGCTATAGTATAAAAATAATTACAAATTAAAGGGTGCCCTATAAGACATGAAAAAAATTAACAAATTAAATTTTTTAAATTGTACAGAAGATAGTACGGAACCCTATGTGTGTGAGTCTAACTCGCACTTGACTGATTTATTTATTATTTTTTACTTGTTTTGGTTGCGGAAAAGCTCTTCCTTAATATTCAATAGTTTTTCGTAAAAATTGCGCATTTAACCAAATATTGTACAAATATAAAAACAAGTGAAAACTAAACTGATATTTAATAATTAATTTAATATTAGAAATTGATACTTTTCTCAAGGGTTTACAAAAGGACCTTGATTTTGTTTACTTTACTTTTTCTAATATTTTTGTAAAACAGCAATTGAGTCGGGTAGAAAGAAGTTCTTGCAGTACTGCTTTTCTACCTAAATAAGACGTAACCGAAATTTACTATTTTTTTAACTCATTCTCTAACTTTTTAAAAAATGTGTTCTCTCTCTCTCACTTCACCACCTTTTCATCTCTACAAAAAGAAAAAAAATCAAGCTGAAAAAGGAATTCAAACATGAATCTATTTGCATAATAACAACATATTCAGTATCGTTAAAGAAAAAATTAGAAAAAACAATAAACAAAAATCTTTTTTAACAACATAAAATTTAAATAAAAAATACACAAATTGCTACAGATTCGTTTGAAAAATGCTGCACAAAAGGCTTCGGTTTGTTTAATATTTTTTATTTATTTTTTTTATTAAGATTTCGAAAAAAACAAAGTATAAATTATTAACACATGTTAAGCCCGATTTTTTTATTCACATACTGATGACAATAAATATCAACACATAAATATTAAAATTATTTTAAATTGCCAAAGAACGAAATATTTCATTCGTTAATTCTATTTGTTTGTATGAAACACCCTTTTAACGGACTTATGTTTTCAGCTAGACTAAAAGATGTGGAATTATTTTCGACCGATCTTACACACTTAATAAAAACAATAAAGAGAGCTATTAACAAAATTTTGTCTCCTTTGGAGTAGCTCTTCTATTAATGTAATAACTGAGCTTCATAATAAAGTTTAAGGCAAAAAAAAAACTGAACAATAAATGTTCAAGAACATTTCAGTACAATTTCAATGGCAAGTGATCTCGATTGTACTGAAATAATACAAGATTTCAGCCTGGAAATTTCGAATCATTTTCTCCACGAAAGAAAATGAATTATATAGAGGGCTGCGGAGAACCGAATCAGACAGATAAAGAAGTCTCTCAATAGATGGTCTTTGAGTAGCCTCTAATGGCAGGAGGCATTAAGAGACGACTTTGGAAAAAAGGAGGATCGAGGAAGAGTTTAAGCTGGAAACTCCAACCATAGATAATAGTAAATGCAGTCATACATGGTGTAATGGTATAGTAGAACTTCAAGTCTCTACAAATATAAAAATGTAGCAGGGAAAGGCTACTTGTGAGCCTGCGTGAATGACAATTACAGGAAGGTCCTATCTTTTCCAAAAAGATTTTACAAAAAATTTGCAATGAATTTTTATAAAAAATCTTCGATAACATTTTTGGGAAAAAGTTGTAATAAAATTTTTACAAAAAATTTACAATAAGATTTAAACAAAAAATTGACTATAAAATTTTTACAAAAAATTTTCGATAAAATATTAATAAAAATTGTCGACAACATTTTTTGTAAAATTTTCTATAAAACTTTTACAACAAATATTGTAGAAATTTTATAACAAATTTTCTTAAAAATTTTACAAAAAACTTTTGATGAAATTAATAACTCGATTAAAATTTTTAAAACAATTTTCTATAAAATTTTTACAAAAACAAAAATTATCTATAAAATTTTACATAAAAAAAAATTCGACACAATTTTTAATAAATTTTCAATAAAATTTTTACAAAAAATTTTCAATAAAATTTTTACAAAAAATTTTCAATAAAATTTTTACAAAAAATTTTCAATAAAATTTTTACAAAAAATTTTCAATAAAATTTTTACAAAAGATTTTCTATAAAATTTTTACAAAAGATTTTTGATAAAATTTTACAAAAAATTTTTGATAAATTTTAACAACAAATTTTCGATAATATTTTTAATAATAAATTTTCAATAAAACTTTACAAAAAATTTATGATAAAATTTTAACAAAAAATTGTCGATAAAATTTAACAAAATTTTTTTTTTAAATTTTCTATAATTTATTTTCAACAAATTTTCAATGAAATTAATAATTCGATAAAATTTAAATAAAAAAAATTTAAGATAAAATTTTTACAAAAACTTTCAATTACAAAAAATTTTTGATAATATCCAAAACGTTTTTTTAGTTTAAAAAAATTTTATTGAAAATTTTATTGAAAATTTTTTTAGAAAAATTTTCTATAAAATTTTTACAAAAAATTTTCGATAAAATTTTTATAAAAAATTTTCAATAAAATTTTTATAAAAAATTTTCAATAAAATTTTTATAAAAAATTTTCGATAAAATTTTTATAAAAAATTTTCGATAAAATTTTTATAAAAAATTTTCATAAAAAATTTTCGATAAAATTTTCATAAAAAATTTTCGATAAAATTTTCATAAAAAATTTTCGATAAAATTTTCATAAAAAATTTTCGATAAAATTTTCATAAAAAATTTTCGATAAAATTTTCATAAAAAATTTTCGATAAAATTTTCATAAAAAATTTTCGATAAAATTTTCATAAAAAATTTTCGATAAAATTTTCATAAAAAATTTTCGATAAAATTTTCATAAAAAATTTTCGATAAAATTTTCATAAAAAATTTTCGATAAAATTTTCATAAAAAATTTTCGATAAAATTTTCATAAAAAATTTTCGATAAAATTTTCATAAAAAATTTTCGATAAAATTTTCATAAAAAATTTTCGATAAAATTTTCATAAAAAATTTTCGATAAAATTTTCATAAAAAATTTTCGATAAAATTTTCATAAAAAATTTTCGATAAAATTTTCATAAAAAATTTTCGATAAAATTTTCATAAAAAATTTTCGATAAAATTTTCATAAAAAATTTTCGATAAAATTTTCATAAAAAATTTTCGATAAAATTTTCATAAAAAATTTTCGATAAAATTTTCATAAAAAATTTTCGATAAAATTTTCATAAAAAATTTTCGATAAAATTTTCATAAAAAATTTTCGATAAAATTTTCATAAAAAATTTTCGATAAAATTTTCATAAAAAATTTTCGATAAAATTTTCATAAAAAATTTTCGATAAAATTTTCATAAAAAATTTTCGATAAAATTTTCATAAAAAATTTTCGATAAAATTTTCATAAAAAATTTTCGATAAAATTTTCATAAAAAATTTTCGATAAAATTTTCATAAAAAATTTTCGATAAAATTTTCATAAAAAATTTTCGATAAAATTTTCATAAAAAATTTTCGATAAAATTTTCATAAAAAATTTTCGATAAAATTTTCATAAAAAATTTTCGATAAAATTTTCATAAAAAATTTTCGATAAAATTTTCATAAAAAATTTTCGATAAAATTTTCATAAAAAATTTTTGATAAAATTTTCATAAAAAATTTTATCGGACTTATGTTTTCAGCTAGACTAAAAGATGTGGAATTATTTTCGACCGATCTTACACACTTAATAAAAACAATAAAGAGAGCTATTAACAAAATTTTGTCTCCTTTGGAGTAGCTCTTCTATTAATGTAATAACTGAGCTTCATAATAAAGTTTAAGGCAAAAAAAAAACTGAACAATAAATGTTCAAGAACATTTCAGTACAATTTCAATGGCAAGTGATCTCGATTGTACTGAAATAATACAAGATTTCAGCCTGGAAATTTCGAATCATTTTCTCCACGAAAGAAAATGAATTATATAGAGGGCTGCGGAGAACCGAATCAGACAGATAAAGAAGTCTCTCAATAGATGGTCTTTGAGTAGCCTCTAATGGCAGGAGGCATTAAGAGACGACTTTGGAAAAAAGGAGGATCGAGGAAGAGTTTAAGCTGGAAACTCCAACCATAGATAATAGTAAATGCAGTCATACATGGTGTAATGGTATAGTAGAACTTCAAGTCTCTACAAATATAAAAATGTAGCAGGGAAAGGCTACTTGTGAGCCTGCGTGAATGACAATTACAGGAAGGTCCTATCTTTTCCAAAAAGATTTTACAAAAAATTTGCAATGAATTTTTATAAAAAATCTTCGATAACATTTTTGGGAAAAAGTTGTAATAAAATTTTTACAAAAAATTTACAATAAGATTTAAACAAAAAATTGACTATAAAATTTTTACAAAAAATTTTCGATAAAATATTAATAAAAATTGTCGACAACATTTTTTGTAAAATTTTCTATAAAACTTTTACAACAAATATTGTAGAAATTTTATAACAAATTTTCTTAAAAATTTTACAAAAAACTTTTGATGAAATTAATAACTCGATTAAAATTTTTAAAACAATTTTCTATAAAATTTTTACAAAAACAAAAATTATCTATAAAATTTTACATAAAAAAAAATTCGACACAATTTTTAATAAATTTTCAATAAAATTTTTACAAAAAATTTTCAATAAAATTTTTACAAAAAATTTTCAATAAAATTTTTACAAAAAATTTTCAATAAAATTTTTACAAAAAATTTTCAATAAAATTTTTACAAAAGATTTTCTATAAAATTTTTACAAAAGATTTTTGATAAAATTTTACAAAAAATTTTTGATAAATTTTAACAACAAATTTTCGATAATATTTTTAATAATAAATTTTCAATAAAACTTTACAAAAAATTTATGATAAAATTTTAACAAAAAATTGTCGATAAAATTTAACAAAATTTTTTTTTTAAATTTTCTATAATTTATTTTCAACAAATTTTCAATGAAATTAATAATTCGATAAAATTTAAATAAAAAAAATTTAAGATAAAATTTTTACAAAAACTTTCAATTACAAAAAATTTTTGATAATATCCAAAACGTTTTTTTAGTTTAAAAAAATTTTATTGAAAATTTTATTGAAAATTTTTTTAGAAAAATTTTCTATAAAATTTTTATAAAAAATTTTCAATAAAATTTTTATAAAAAATTTTCAATAAAATTTTTATAAAAAATTTTCAATAAAATTTTTATAAAAAATTTTCAATAAAATTTTTATAAAAAATTTTCGATAAAATTTTTATAAAAAATTTTCGATAAAATTTTTATAAAAAATTTTCGATAAAATTTTTATAAAAAATTTTCGATAAAATTTTTATAAAAAATTTTCATAAAAAATTTTCGATAAAATTTTCATAAAAAATTTTCGATAAAATTTTCATAAAAAATTTTCGATAAAATTTTCATAAAAAATTTTCGATAAAATTTTCATAAAAAATTTTCGATAAAATTTTCATAAAAAATTTTCGATAAAATTTTCATAAAAAATTTTCGATAAAATTTTCATAAAAAATTTTCGATAAAATTTTCATAAAAAATTTTCGATAAAATTTTCATAAAAAATTTTCGATAAAATTTTCATAAAAAATTTTCGATAAAATTTTCATAAAAAATTTTCGATAAAATTTTCATAAAAAATTTTCGATAAAATTTTCATAAAAAATTTTCGATAAAATTTTCATAAAAAATTTTCGATAAAATTTTCATAAAAAATTTTCGATAAAATTTTCATAAAAAATTTTCGATAAAATTTTCATAAAAAATTTTCGATAAAATTTTCATAAAAAATTTTCGATAAAATTTTCATAAAAAATTTTCGATAAAATTTTCATAAAAAATTTTCGATAAAATTTTCATAAAAAATTTTCGATAAAATTTTCATAAAAAATTTTCGATAAAATTTTCATAAAAAATTTTCGATAAAATTTTCATAAAAAATTTTCGATAAAATTTTCATAAAAAATTTTCGATAAAATTTTCATAAAAAATTTTCGATAAAATTTTCATAAAAAATTTTCGATAAAATTTTCATAAAAAATTTTCGATAAAATTTTACAAAAAATTTTCGATAATATTTTTAATAATAAATTTTCAATAAAACTTTACAAAAAATTTATGATAAAATTTTAACAAAAAATTGTCGATAAAATTTAACAAAATTTTTTTTTTAAATTTTCTATAATTTATTTTCAACAAATTTTCAATGAAATTAATAATTCGATAAAATTTAAATAAAAAAAATTTAAGATAAAATTTTTACAAAAACTTTCAATTACAAAAAATTTTTGATAATATCCAAAACGTTTTTTTAGTTTAAAAAAATTTTATTGAAAATTTTATTGAAAATTTTTTTAGAAAAATTTTCTAGAAAAATTTTCGATAAAATTTTTATGAAAAATTTTCAATAAAATTGTTATAAAAAATTTTCGATAAAATTTTTATAAAAAATTTTCATAAAAAATTTTCGATAAAATTTTTATAAAAAATTTTCGATAAAATTTTTATAAAAAATTTTCGATAAAATTTTTATAAAAAATTTTCATAAAAAATTTTCGATAAAATTTTCATAAAAAATTTTCGATAAAATTTTCATAAAAAATTTTCGATGATAAAAAATTTTCGATAAAATTTTCGATGATAAAAAATTTTCGATAAAATTTTCGATGATAAAAAATTTTCGATAAAATTTTCGATGATAAAAAATTTTCGATAAAATTTTCGATGATAAAAAATTTTCGATAAAATTTTCGATGATAAAAAATTTTCGATAAAATTTTCGATGATAAAAAATTTTCGATAAAATTTTCGATGATAAAAAATTTTCGATAAAATTTTCGATGATAAAAAATTTTCGATAAAATTTTCGATGATAAAAAATTTTCGATAAAATTTTCGATGATAAAAAATTTTCGATAAAATTTTCGATGATAAAAAATTTTCGATAAAATTTTCGATGATAAAAAATTTTCGATAAAATTTTCGATGATAAAAAATTTTCGATAAAATTTTCGATGATAAAAAATTTTCGATAAAATTTTCGATGATAAAAAATTTTCGATAAAATTTTCGATGATAAAAAATTTTCGATAAAATTTTCGATGATAAAAAATTTTCGATAAAATTTTCGATGATAAAAAATTTTCGATGATAAAAAATTTTCGATAAAATTTTCGATGATAAAAAATTTTCGATAAAATTTTCGATGATAAAAAATTTTCGATAAAATTTTCGATGATAAAAAATTTTCGATAAAATTTTCGATGATAAAAAATTTTCGATAAAATTTTCGATGATAAAAAATTTTCGATAAAATTTTCGATGATAAAAAATTTTCGATAAAATTTTTATAAAAAATTTTCGATAAAATTTTTATAAAAAATTTTCGATAAAATTTTTATAAAAAATTTTCGATAAAATTTTTATAAAAAATTTTCGATAAAATTTTTATAAAAAATTTTCGATAAAATTTTTATAAAAAATTTTCGATAAAATTTTTATAAAAAATTTTCGATAAAATTTTTACAAAAAGTTTTCGATAAAATTTTTGCAAAAAGTTTTCGATAAAATTTTTGCAAAAAGTTTTCGATAAAATTTTTGCAAAAAGTTTTCGATAAAATTTTTGCAAAAAGTTTTCGATAAAATTTTTGCAAAAAGTTTTCGATAAAATTTTTGCAAAAAGTTTTCGATAAAATTTTTGCAAAAAGTTTTCGATAAAATTTTTGCAAAAAGTTTTCGATAAAATTTTTGCAAAAAGTTTTCGATAAAATTTTTGCAAAAAGTTTTCGATAAAATTTTTGCAAAAAGTTTTCGATAAAATTTTTGCAAAAAGTTTTCGATAAAATTTTTGCAAAAAGTTTTCGATAAAATTTTTGCAAAAAGTTTTCGATAAAATTTTTGCAAAAAGTTTTCGATAAAATTTTTGCAAAAAGTTTTCGATAAAATTTTTGCAAAAAGTTTTCGATAAAATTTTTGCAAAAAGTTTTCGATAAAATTTTTGCAAAAAGTTTTCGATAAAATTTTTGCAAAAAGTTTTCGATAAAATTTTTGCAAAAAGTTTTCGATAAAATTTTTGCAAAAAGTTTTCGATAAAATTTTTGCAAAAAGTTTTCGATAAAATTTTTGCAAAAAGTTTTCGATAAAATTTTTGCAAAAAGTTTTCGATAAAATTTTTGCAAAAAGTTTTCGATAAAATTTTTGCAAAAAGTTTTCGATAAAATTTTTGCAAAAAGTTTTCGATAAAATTTTTGCAAAAAGTTTTCGATAAAATTTTTGCAAAAAGTTTTCGATAAAATTTTTGCAAAAAGTTTTCGATAAAATTTTTGCAAAAAGTTTTCGATAAAATTTTTGCAAAAAGTTTTCGATAAAATTTTTGCAAAAAGTTTTCGATAAAATTTTTACAAAAAGTTTTCGATAAAATTTTTGCAAAAAGTTTTCGATAAAATTTTTACAAAAAGTTTTCGATAAAATTTTTACAAAAAGTTTTCGATAAAATTTTTACAAAAAGTTTTCGATAAAATTTTTACAAAAAGTTTTCGATTAAATTTTTACAAAAAGTTTTCGATAAAATTTTTACAAAAAGTTTTCGATAAAATTTTTACAAAAAGTTTTCGATAAAATTTTTACAAAAAGTTTTCGATAAAATTTTTACAAGAATTTTTCAGTTAGATTTACGATAATATTTTTACAAAAAACTTTCGATAAAACAAAATTTTTTCAATAAATTTTTTACAAAATATTTTCACTATTTTTTTTACAAATAATTTTTTATAAAAAATCTTCTATAAAATTTGAACAAAAATTTTTCGATAAAACTTTTACAATAGAATTGTCGATAAAATTAAAAAAAAAAAAAATTTTAAATTAAAAAATTTTAATTAAAAATTTTTTTTTGTAATTATTACAAAAAATTTTGTATGGAAGTTTTACAAAAAACTTTCGATAAAATTACTATGGTGAAGGGTATATAAGATTCGATAAGATTAGCACTCTTGTTTCATATAATTACTAAACTAACTTTTCGTGAGAACAAAACCCCTTTTATAGCATTTAGGCATTATTTTACGATATTGTGAGCTGTCTAGCCAAGACGTAAATCGAAGAAGAATATAATTGCAGACTGCATCTGGAAGAGGCTTAGACGGTGGCGCTTAGTATGTGTGAATATCACGCACTGGCTAGCATACGACTTAGGACCACTGGCGACAAACTTATTAAATGTGGATGCCATGAGGGATCTAAGCCTTGGAGAAATGCTAACAATTACTAGAGACTCCTTGATCAGAAAGAAGGCCGACATTTACCAGTCGACAGTCTGATATTACTAAGGTCAAGAGTAAAGACTGGTGGCAGTACGTGAGTCAATGAAAGTTAGTTGCCGTAAATTATAAATGAGTTGTCTATAATAATTGTGAACGGAACGGCCTGGAAAAGGGACTCATTAAGAAAGCAGTCTGCTTTGATATTTCCCTAAATTAATAATCTGGTATTTTTGCATCTCGTAAATATTTAAAAAGATACTAATCTATTAAAACATCTCTGGCTATTTTACCATATAATTTAGTGTCGTAATTAAAGGCCTGAGTATTTGTCATAACCGCAACACAACACTCAAAACAAAACCTTGAATAATCCATACTTAAGTCGAACTGTAGCGGTGTGAATAGTATGGTCAGTATAGATTTTCATAAATTAAATATAAAATGCTAATTGAGCTTGGATTTGAACCACTAACTAGACCGCAGAGTTGAGTCTTCTTATTATAATGTTTGGTTTAACTTAAGCTCCTCGAATACTTCACTTTATTGGAATGCAGATTTAATTTAAGACTGAGCGGAATTAAACTTGTAGCTCAGCTTACCTGTTTTCAGAATTTTCAACTTTATTTTAGCTACAAATCATGCTTAATATTAATTATACAACACTGGGCGCCATTGCATGAGCTACAAAGTCGAACGAGAAACTATGAAGCAAATAAAGTATGAGATAAAATTTTAATTTAAGAGCTTGTCAGCTATTGGTAGGAATATTTGAAACTGTAAACAGGTAAGTGTACACTGAGAAGTTTTTAGAAAAAACTTCGTTATTTGTTAAATTTTCAAGTTATTTAATTATTCGTCTAATCAATTTATTGTTTATTTATTTATCCAACTGATTTGCGAATTTTTGTGGAAAAAAATTTTTTTTTTTCAGTTGAAGCATAAATGTTTTACGTTGTTTTTCTTTCTGTGTAGCAACATAAATAACAAAAAGTTTACAGAAATAATTATTAATAATGAATTGTCCCTTTTCAACATTTTTCTCATTAATAGGAGTAAATTGATTGAACAAAATTACACTTTTACTTGTTTTCAGTTGTTTGCATTTCCATACAACTGTTTCTGTTTAATTTTTAATGAATTAAAATATAAATTGTAGCGCATAAATTTAAATTTATTTTTCATGCTTTCATTTTACGACTGGTTGTCGGTCGTGCCATGAATATTTAATAATTTTAGGACATTCTGTTTTTTAAACTGATTAATTTATAGATTTTTATTTAATAAAACCAACACAGGGAATTTTAATAATAAATGAACAACAATCAATTTTAATCAATGAAATAAAAATCGAAAAAATAAAAACTCTTGATTCTAAAAGTAATTTTGTTTCAATTTAAAGTTCAAACACAACTGCTGTCAATGATCTATGTTCGCTCAGTTGAATGTGATACTTTAACGAACGGTGAACCTTTAAAAGTTGTTGAACTTGTTGAAATGTGGCACCTGTAATAGTCTTATTTTACATTAAGGTAAGTTTTATGTTCGAAGTCTGAAGCAGGAATAGTTGGAAGGGGTTACAGATTTTTGCAATATACGTTTTGCGGTGTCAATTATAATTTGAAAAAATCAAATATTTACCCAATTAAAACGAAAGCTGATAAATAATGATAAGTAATGAACTTAAAAGCAAAATCAAAGAAGAAAAATAAAAAATTTCTTAAAGAAAAGGTTGTTTGTGTAGACATACATGTGCTTATTTGGCGATAATTTTATACTCGTAGAATACGAAAATAAAACTGGAGTGGCCTACTCTCAACTTTACCATACCCAATGGAAACACATATCTTTATGGATATATTACATAAAGAATAAAAGTTAAAAGTTTATTCGAATCGAAAAATTTATTATTTTCGGTTTAAGGTGTTAAGTAAACTGCCCCTTGTCCCTTCCCGATTATGACCAAAATTTATACAGAGCTCTTCATCTGCATAAACCAAAGGCACATACTGAATTTCATTTTGATATGTCATACGGTATGACCTATAGAGCGTTTACAAAATTTGGGATTAAGTAAACTACCCCTTGCCCCTTCCTGATTATGCCCAAAAACTATACACTAAATTTCATTTTGATATATCAAATGGTATGACCTGTACAAATCAAACGGTATGGTATGAGCTGTACAAACTCCACAAAAATAGTGGCATACACATAATTTTTAAAATTTATAATAAATTTTTTTTAAATTTAAAAAAAAAATTTCCAAAATATCAAAAAAAAGTGAAAAAAAAAATTTCCAAAAAACAATTTTACAAAATATTTTCTATAAAATTTTTATAAAAATATATTAATAAAATGTTAAAAAGATTTTCTATAAAATTTTTACAAAAGACTGTAAAAAATTTTTTAAAGAAGTAGTTAATTATTTTTTTACAAAAAAAAAATTTTATAAATTTTTAAAAATTTTATAAATTTTTTTTTAGGATTTATAAACATTTTTTTAGAAAACTTGTATTAAACATTTTTTTCTAAAATTTTTTTAAAAAAATTTTATTTAAAATTTTTTTCTAAAATTTTAAGTAAAAATTTGATTGAAATTTTTTTTTTTTAAATTTAGTAAAAATCTTTTGTAAAAATTTTTTTAAATCTTTTGTAAAAATTTTATAGATAATCTTGTAACATTTTATTGAAATTTGTTTGTTTGTAAATTTTTTGAGGGAAGTTGCTTTAAAATTTTATTTTGTAGAATTTTTTTTTAATTTTTGGTAAAAATTTTTTGGAAAATTTTTAAAATTTTTTTTTTTTTAATTTTTTAAAATCTTTTGTAAAAAACAATTATTGTAATTTTTGACCTTTTGAATAATTTTATAATTAAGTTTTAACGCTCTAGTAAAAATGTTATAGAAAATTTTTGTAACATTTTATTGAAAATTTGTTGCAGGAAGTTTCTTTGAAAATTTTGTTGAAGAAGTTTATTTTAAAATATTTGGTAAGAATTTTTGGAAAATTTTTTTGTTAAAGTTTGTTGTAAAAATTTTTTTTAAAATTTTTAAAAAATTTAAAAAAAAATTTTTTTTAATTGTTGGTAAAAATTCAGAACTTACTGCAATCTTTACGGTATAAGTATAGTCAGACAAAAGCAGAAAAAAATCCTAAAAAAGAATTTCATCATATGTGTCTTGTAACTACTCCTGACCCATGACATGGCCGAATATAGCACTCTTGTTTCATATAATTACTAAACTAACTTTTCGTGAGAACAAACCCCCTTTTATAGCATTTAGGCATTATTATACGATACTGCCTTAGTGACCTGTCTAGCCAAGACGAAAATCGAAGAAGAGTATAATTGCAGACTGCATCTGGAACAAGCTTAGACGGTAGCGCCTAGTATGTGTGAATATCACGCACTGGCTAGCATACGACTTAGGACCATTGGCGAAAACTTGTTAAATGATCTTGCTAAAGGATCTAAGCCTTGGAGAAATGCTACCAAATACTAGAGACTCTGACCCTGTGGGTCTATTGGCTACCTCTATGTGTATTGTTTTCTATAAAGGTCTTTAATAAAAATCAAAGCAGAAAAACCTTAACAGCCTAAAAACGAACAAAATATCGCCCCTCGCAAGGGGTTATTGATACCCCAAGATCTGTATGCACTCCTTGCGCTCAACTTGTCGCGGTTTGATATTTATTTAACAAAAAAATATCAAAACAGGATCATTAAAACCGAAAAAAATAAAAACAATGTGAACAAATATAGGTGGGCGTGATTTTTTCCCACAGCTTTGAATTCCATTAGCGAAATTTTCGAAAATATGCCTGGCAGATTCTGAACCTCTGGTAACTTGGCAAAGTTGATATCAACCCGATCACAGACAGACGGACATCGCTTAATCAACTTCTCTATTTATAAGGATTCAGAATATTTATACTTTATGGGGTCGGAAATGAATATTGTAGAAATTACACAGGGAATGACAAACTAATGTAACCTAGAGTTGCATTTGTTTGCTGACAACTGTAATATGCCTTTGAAAACACTTCGCAAGTTCAAAGTGATAAAGTATGCACTATATTTTTTTAAATATAAATTTTATTTTATTTTATTTACAAGTAAAAATCTAGAATTTAAAAAAAAAACTTAATTTCTAAAAAAAAAATTGGATCAAAAAATTAAATTTTTATATTCTGACCTTTTACCACAATTGTACCTAAAATAATAATAAAATAGAAAAAATTAAGCTGACACATTTTAGCATTTGAATAAAAAGGAAAAAATACAACTTCCACATTTGCATGACATTCATATTTTACTCCTTTGAAATAATTTCCATACAATGGCATTCGAAATTATGACACAGTGGAGTCAAAGTTGAATATTTTTTTTTATAAGAATATTTATGACACATTTTCACAGAAAAAAAAAAAACAAAAAGGAAAATTAAAAATATAAAGTTTTAGTTACTAAACGAGTAGAACGTAAAGCGGGTTTTCCATACGCTTGTCCCTTAGAGTTTACAAACATGAACAGTTACGACAAATCTTGTTTATAACCCTTAATCTGCCATTAATTTAACAATTTTATTTTAAAAATTTATTATTATTAACCAGACCCACTGTTTCCTTGTTAACAATACATACATGAGTCTGTGGATATGAGTATCAGGATATGAAAGGTTGCAAAAATGTATTTAAATTTGTCTGTGTATCTGTGCACAAAATATAGTTTTTGTGAGTAATTCTAATCCGCCTTCATCATCAAAAAAGACAAAAAAAAACGAAAAAAAATCCAAGTATTAAACAAAAACCTGAATTTTTTTTAATAAAAAAGTGAAAGTGAATTTAAATATTTTATGACAATTTCTGCTTGGTTACCGACAATTTGTTACTGCTACTATCACTTAAAATGTGTGTATTTCCATGTGTGTGTGTGTGTGTGTGACTCTGCTTGTGTGTGAGTTAGTAACTTCATACCACATAAGCTGCTTGTTGTTGTTGTCTGGCTTGTTAGTTGCAAATAATACTTCACATTGTATATTTTCTAGTCTTTAAATCTGGTTCGTACTCTGTAGCTGTTGACAGTTTGGTAAATTCTACAAAATGGAAAATTATTGTTCGAAGAAGATGAATGAAAAAAAGTATTGTAAACTTGATAAAACAAAAAACACAACCCACATAGACACACATTTAAACCAATGTACAATCAAATATAAAAACTTTGTAAGAAAACAAATGCTCCAGACGTACAAATACTCAAACAGGCAGACAGACAGACAGACAGACAATCAGACAAATATGCAGAAAGGCACGTAAATTACACATTTCGTAGAAACGTAATTGTACAGATTGTTAAGGATTGTAGTCACTTTTCAAGGTATGGATTATTACATTCTTAAGAAGTTACACAGGGCAACAATGAAATTTTCATAAAAAAAATTTCCTAAGGTAATTAAAGCATTTGATTTTTGTTAAAAATTTAGATTTAAGATTCTTTGTTTTAGAAATCTCTACGTGATTTTATTGTTGAATATGTTTCTGCTTTAAAAAAAATTGAAAAATTTAATTTTTAGACACGAAGAAGAAGGGAGGTGATAGACTTCGTTCTAATCAACTGAATAAAATTTCTCGTATGCTATTATATGAATTTGATTAATGCGGCCCACTTCCATTAGATTTATCACTAAATTTTACGTCAATTAAACAAAATTGGTTTACCATTTAAAAAGGTTCGCTGAAAGACTTCAGAGTTTTCAAATTTTTTTTAAACATTTTTTAGTATTTTTTACCCTTCACCACAGATGGAAAATATGTGTTGTCATTTCGTATGTAAATTCTACAATATTCATTTGCGACCCCAGAAAGTATATATGTATCTGTATTCTGAATCCATATACATAGTTGATTAAGCGACGTCCGTCTATCCGTCTGTCTGTCCATGTTGATCTTGAAATGTCATTTGCCAAGGCGCCAGACGAGGTACAGAAGATTTGAGTCCACCAATCTGCCAGGCATAGTTTCGAAAATTTTAAGATTGAAAAACACATTTGCGGGGTTTTGTCAAAATGAGGAAATTATGCAATATATCGTAGATTGCAGGCAGGTCCTAATTTTTTTTAAAAAAATTTACAATTTCTACAAACAATTTTCGATAAATTTTTAAAAAAAATTTCGATAAAATTTTTACAAATAAAAATTGATAAAATTTTCGATAAAATTTTTACAAAAAATTTTCAATAAAATTTTTATATAAAAAAATTCGATAAAATTTATACAAAACAATTTATATAAAATTTTTACTAAAAGTCTTTAATAAAATTTTTACAAAAACATTTTAAAAAAATTTTTACAAAAATTTTTCGATAAAATTTTTTTCTTTATATTACATTATATTATACAAATTTTTAGATATCAAGAAGTTCCTAATTAAAAAAAAAATTGCAATAAAATTTTACAAAAAATTTTTGATAAAATTTTTACAAAAAAAATTTCGCTAAATTTTTTACAAAAAACTTTCAATAAAATTATTAGGAAAAAAAATTCAATAAAATTTTTACAAAACAATTTATATAAAATTTTAACAAAAAATTTTCATAAAATTTTAACAAAAAATTTTCAATAAAATTTTTATAAAAAATTTTCGATAAAAGTTTTACAAAAACATTTCAATAAAATTTTTGCAAAAACATTTCAATAATTTTTTTGCAAAAAATTTTCGATAAAATTTTAAAAAAAAAATTTCGATAAAATTTCAAAAAAATATTTCATAAAATTTTAACAAAATATTTCGGTAAAATTTTTACAAAATAATGTCGATAAAACTTTTACAAGAAGTTTGCGATAAAAATTTTCGATAAAATTTTTGCAAAAACAATTTGATAAAATTTTTAAAAAAAATTTATATAAAATTTTCGATAAAATGTTTATGTATTAAATTTGTCATAATGACGTTGAAAATCATAAAAGTAAAGCCGGAATTATATATTATCATGAAATTCGGAAACATAACAGAGTAAGGGAATATTTAACATTACTATTGTGAAGGGGATAGAGGATTCGGCATGGTCGAATACACCACTCTTACTTGTTTTTTTTTTTCTGTACTCAATTTTTAATTTTCGACACGAAAACTGCTTCGGGACTACTCCTATGTATTTTCCAGTATATTTTACCTTAACTTAACACAAAATTTTCTGGCAACCTACCCTTAGGTAAATTTCACTGTGCGCAGTCGCGTATTTTATAGGCAGAGGTAGGGAAGGTTACACATGACATTTTGATTAATTTTCGACTTAAAGTAATCTTTAACGCATTGACCGTATTATACTTTTCAGTTAATACTTTAACCTTCAAAATCGAGAATAGTCGACAACAAAATTATAACTCGGCAGATACGGCAGATTCAAAGTAGTAGTAGTAGTGGGTTGTGGATTAGATTCCCACCAAAAACTAGATGTTTTACTATAACTGGTAAGAGTCTTTATTGCTATGTTCGGTAAATTAATTTAAAATAGAATTTTCAATAGTATTGAAACATTTAATAAACAAATATTTTACAAATTTACTGAAGATTTCACAGTAAAGGCGAAACCTATTCGTCAACAACCTAACTCTCTTGTCAAAATAATGTGAGCTGTATTTCGCTTTTTCATATTAAAAATGAATCTGTCTGGCTTTAAATATTTTTTCAACATTTTCAACATTTTATTTTATAGAGATTATTATTCCTTTAAATCTCTTAAATAAGTTACTCCCAACCAAGTTATTTGGGCTGCTCTTTACTTTGATTTTAAAATAAATATTTCGTTTCTACACAGGTGGCATTTGCGTAAATCGGCAGAGATTTTGTATGTAAATGATTGAATCAATGTTCCAATGGATTAATTGAACAAATAAATGACTTTGTTGTGGTTTGAGCAAGTTTTATATTGATTTTATTTGAATCATATGGAGTGTATGAAAATTTGTTTTTAATATTTCCAACATAAATACATCATGAGTGTTTAGGATTGTAGGTTTTGTTATGGCTCTTATTCTACAATTTTTATATTAAATAATAATTTGGTATGTAATACATACATATTTCTTTACATACACAGAGAGAAATATTACCTAAAAATTTATGTAATAAAGAACTCAATTAAAATTTTAAATTAAATAAGTTTACGCTACGTGGGTTGTCCCTCATATGTACAGAGAAAATATTAAAAATGGCGTCATACCACATGAACGAAGTGGTCCGTTAGTAGGTCCATTTCTTGAAATTTATCTCTCCCCAAATGATTCTCTTAGTAAATTGCTTGCACCGCGCGCCATATGACATGTGGAACCATCCTGCTGAAACCACATATCTGCTACACTTCCTTTTGTGGTGCAGGGAATAAAAAAATTATTGATAATGAAATTTTCTCTGTGTATTTGAGTGGCCAAAATACAAATATAACTTTGTGATTTCTAAAGATTTGTGTTGAGTTTTAATATCAAAATTTTAAATCCTTTGATAGCTTAAATAACATATCTGTCATATTTTAAATTGTTATTGGAATTTTTATTAATACAAATCAAATAATATTGTTTATGATGAGTTAAATGTGTGTGATTTGAAATGAAAATGAAATTAAATAATAAAAATATTAACATATGGCCTAAATCATATGGGATAACTAATGGGTACGAGGGCTGGACAATATTTCTTTACCAAATTTTATGTTTCAAAAGACCTCGAAAATCTAATAAAGTCTTCAAAAACTTAAGTGTAAGTTAGGCAAAGATCATGGAACATCTGCATTAATATTTAAGATTATCTATCCACAAATGAGAAACCTCTTTCAGGACGTTCAGATGCAGTAACTGAAAATCATTAATAAAAGATTCTATGGGTTTCAGTGAACCACGTGTTATAGTGCGCGAACTGGATAAGGTCACGAGCAAAACACATGATTCAGTGCTTTCAGTATTGCATAAAATATTTACTAAGAAACTAACTGCAAGAGGGATATCAACGTCAACCGCTTAGGAGCAACAAGGCAACATATAGAACGATACAGACACACGATAGATGCACAAATCCACACGTGAAAAAAAAACTCGACAGTAACCTCTATTGTTATAAGTTTCATTACATGCTGAGTTGTTAAACCAACTCATATGAGCAATTCCGCACGCGTGGCGCTCAATCTACCAAGATAAAATAAGTAATTTTAATGTAGGTATGCACAACCTTTTCTTAATTAAATTTGCTTTCCCATGTGGGCTTCCTTGCAAAATTACCAAAAAGAGGTGACTTGAAAGATTGCAATAACTGGAGAGGAATTACTCTGCTTAACAAAACACTAGCGGTTATGCGAGATGAAATCGCAGGCTTTTGTCCAAATAGAAGCTTGGTCTACGCAATAACAATCTAGGCATAAAAATACAACAATCTCTAGAATGTTGTTCTTCTCTGTATATACCGTTTGTGAACTTAAAGATACCATCAAAGAGACTGCCATGTCAAAAGCATTAAGAAGATTAGTCCTTCGAATAATTAGAACGATGTACGAGGATGCAGAACTTTCAGTTCCTTAGAACGGCAGCAACAGTCAATCAACGGTGTAGTAAAGTAATGATGCTCACTTCTACCTCAGATATTCACTATCGTGATGGATGAAATGATGAGCAAAGTCTGTTCGAAGAGTAATAACGTAGAGTATATTCAAGGAATTGGAATATATCCATCTGAAGTAATCTAAATTACAATGAAAACCTTTCTTCCATGCACCCGAATTTCCAGCCAGGGATCTAACGCATCCATCAAACAATTCTGCCTGGTAAACGGAGATATATTGTCAGACTACAGAACAGGTTCAGCTCAGCTGGGTATTCAGCTAATGTCGTTCTGCATACACTTATTGTGTATAACGCCCACCCATGCGTTTCCATCCATCGGCAATTGAACTTCCCTAACCTCCTTACCAGCTAGGTCCAAAATACTCTTATGCCCGTTGTTCGGTTTTGCCAAATGCCATCGCTCTTCATACGCGAAGCTGACATTGCAGCCATCGATCTAATTACAGCAATCTCAACATTTAAAAATCAGGAAAATCCTGAAATTAATAAAAGAAAGTCATTGTAGTGGGTGGAATTCTCAAGACGCAAAAAACATGGTCGAACTTCTTGGTCAAAACATAGAAGGGAAAACGTAATATAGGAGCAAAAGCAACATCGACAATCCGTTTAACATGAGGATGCTTTCTGAAAGTCATATGCTTCAACAGGAATAACTAAAAATTAGCAAGTAAGAGTGTTCTATTCGGCCATGCCGAATCTTATATACACTTTACCACAGTAATGTTAAATCTTCCCTTAATCTGTTATGTTCCCCAATTTCACAATAATATGTGACCCGGTCTATGAAAAGGTGGCTTATGACTCAAAAAAAAAGAGCGATGTTTTTTTCAATGCAAAGCACAAACCAGTTTCTGACCTAGCGTTTTCAGGTTTTTGGGGATTTTATCCCAAAATAATTTAATACCCAAATCGACTTTGACTTACCATAACTTTTAGTACACTTCGAAGCCAAAAAAAAAAAAAAGGAAAAATTTTTTTTGTGTCATAAGCCATACTAATGTCCAAAAAAAGCCTTGCAAAACACAGATTAGATTGGGACAGTGGGTGTGGTATCTCCCCTACAAAGTGAAAAATTATTATCGTGTACCTAGAGAACTACAACTGGTAGAGTCTTGAAACTTTGCACAAGTAACCGTAACCGTTGTGTCGTATACAACGGGACCAAAAGTGAGTCGATTTTCTCTATACAAAGTCTAGCAAAACATAGACTTTATTGGGACAGTGGGCCTGGTACCTCCCATGCAATATGAAAAAATATTATCGTATTAATACGCATAGTTTAGCAAAAACGAGAATAGTGGGCGTCGTACCTCGAACACAAACAGATTTTTTTTTTCGTAAAATTAAGTAACTAAATGAGAAACTGGCGAACTAAAAGAGAGAGTGTTGAAATTTTTACTCTGAGAATAACATGAGTTTTCGAATTGAAGCTGGTTATTAGCACGGGAGGACTGGGTACCCCCATAAAAAGTAATTATCTTATATCCAGGGAACTGCAAAAGTGAACCACTTTAAATTTTATACAGGCTTTTTTGCGAGTAACTTATGTTTACGAGTTAAAGCTTGGCCATACTTGTATCTCCTAGTTTTTATTGTATTTTTTGTGAAGGGTGTAGCGAAGCATCCCGGCCGGTCACATATACATTCCGATTTTACTTTTATGATTTTCAATATTAAGATATAGAAAAGGTTTTGTAAAAATTTGATTGAAAATTTTTTGAAAAAATTTTATCGAAATTTTATTGTAAAAATTTGTCGAATTTTTTTTTAATTAAAAAATAAAAAATTTTATTGAAAGTTTTTTTTTTTTAATTTTATTCAAATTTTTTTTTTTAATTTTTATTCGAGAAATTTTTTTAAAAATTTTATTGAAAATTTTTTTTAAAAATTTTATCGTATTTTTTTTTTTTATTCGAGAAATTTTTTTAAAAATTTTATTGTAAATTTTTTTTAAAAGTTTTATCGTAATTTTTTTTTTTTTAAATTTTATCGAAATATTTTTGGGAAAATTTTATCGAAATTTTTTTTGGGAAAATTTTATCGAAATTTTTTTTGGGAAAATTTTATCGAAAATTTTTTGTAAAAATTTTATCGGAAGTTTTTTGTAAAAATGTTACAAAAATTTTTTGGCATAACTTAAGACCTTTCTGCAATCTGTATTGCGTTAGAATGGCCAGCAGAGAGCACATTAGGGGGTCATATTGACCCCCTCAATGTGCCTATAAACTGCTACTGGTTCCCAGTGGGCATCCTGTGGGTCTATCGGCTATCTTTATGTATATTATATAAAAAATAAAAACAATGTGAAAAAATATAGATAGGCGTGGTTATCTGCCCGCAACCTCGAATGGAATGGTCTGATGTTACCGAATTGCATTAGCGAAATTTTCGAAACTATGCCTAGCAGATTGGTGGGCTTAAATTTTCTGTATCTCTTCTGGTGCCTTGACAAAGTGGATTTCAACCCGAACACAGACGGACATCGCTTAATCGACTTCTCTAAGCATAAGCATCAAGCATATATATACTTTATGGGGTCGGTAATGAATATTGTAGAAATTTCACACGAAATGACAAACTTATACACACCCTTTCCACTTGTGGTTATGGGTATAAAAAGCAACTTTCCTTTAAACAAAATTCCTTTGCATTATCATATTTTTCGTTTTATTGTGCCCGTTTTCTTTGTATACAGTTCCTGTCTACAGTTTTTCGTTCTCGATAAACAGCGGTTTTTTAAGTGACGTTATAAATGGTGCTAGCACTTTGAGCTCGTTGTAATAAAAATTCTAATTTTCTTATAAAAGTTGCCATTATTTTTTCTCTTTTTTTCTCTTCCCATTATGTATCTAGCTTTCGAATATTTTCTAGATTTTTAAATATGCTTGTTATATATTCCAAAATATGTAATTTTATGTCTTTTACATTTATTATCTGGAAGTCATTAAAAAATACCAAATTTTATCTACTGGCTGAGGATATTGTTATCCTGCACACACACACACACACACACATTAAAAAACCATATTAGAGCTGAGAAGGATTTAAATTTAAAATATGTGTTATATTCTTTTAAATTGCCCTAAAAGCCATTAAAATTGTCAACAATGATTTAATTGTTTAAATTTATAACGATTTTAAATTCCCCAATCAAATGTAATCACTAAACAAACAACATTTGAGAAACACCCAACAAAAAGTTGTTTAGTGGACAGTTTAAAATTGTTGTTTTTTTATTTTGTGTAATTATTTTTCAAAAAACAATTTCCCAACATAATAAATGTGCAACTAAAACAATCATCTAAAAATTTATGTCCTTTTGAAAATTATAGAACTGAAATTGATGCCAGACTGTCATTGTTTGCATTCCTGCCAAGGATTCTGCTGTGTATTAAATCTAACACCAACTATCGAGAAACTCAGGCACACTCACTGCAACATGCTGTCGCTAACGATGATTTAAAGTTTTTAGTAAATTTAGAAAAAATAAATTTATATTTAAATTTTTTATATTTAATCATCATTTCAAAACAAAATTATGGGAAATCGTTAAAAAAACAACAACAGCAACAGCAATAACAATAAAAAATAATAAATATAAAATGTCATTAAAATTATGAGTTCATTTACCTTTAAATAGGAGACTGCCTGGCTGTGTGACACCATCAACACTGGAAGAAGAGGAAAAATTTCACTTCATTCGATTAAAACATTCATTAATTTTTTTAATGGTTTTTTAATTTTTTTTAAGAATAAAATTTAACAAAAACGCTATAATAAATGATCAAAGGTGTCGCACATTGGGGTATTTTGCCAATCTAGCCGGACATTACTTTTTTTATAGCTTATATTGGCTCTAAAAATCTCCCTAGGTTAGTGAAACTTTGCAGAAAAATCTGCTATGGTCATAGGCTGTCAATGCTATAAAATAGGAAAAATCGGATCAAGGAGAAAAAAGTTCCCCTTGGAAGAACTAATCCTACCTCTGAAAAATGCAGGTTTTTTTTTGATTTTCCCGTCATTTTGTTTAGGAATTACAACTTTTAAGGTCAGAAAATGTTCAAAAACTTAAAGTTGGACTCAAGAGATTCTTAAATGCCATTTTTAGCCACGCCCCCTTTTGTGGGCGGTGAAATAAAAAATTATTTAAAAAAATAATGCAATTATTAAAAGAAATAGATTACATACTTCTTAAACCATAAAAATTTATTTAAAAATAAAAAAAATTTATTTAAAAATAAAATTATGGGCAGGGGAAGGTATTCCTCTAATCCCACTCCCAAAACGTCCCTGTGAAAAATTTTTTTTTTTTATTTTTTTGCCAATTTCCTAAATATATTCATTTTTAAGCTTTCCAATGCCTAACCAATCCCCGCCTCCCAAGAATATTATTAAAAAGATATTTTTGTAATTTGTTACTTAATAGAATTTTATTTATCGGAAAATAATTAATTTATTCGTAGTAATAACTTATTTATGATTGTAACGATAAATTTTATTTAAAATTATAACAATTAATTTATTTAAAACAACTTCTCCTTAGCACTAAGATGATGATGAGTGCCATGGTTCTTCTTCGTCGAATTCTTCAAAGACCTCTTCCGAATCTAAATGCTCTTCAGCGTTAAGTACAGTTATTTCTGCAGCTAATTCAGGATTGGAAAAAAATCTTCTGCTAGTGTTACCATAGTTGGTGTTTCCAAATCCAACTTTCGGTACACCCACTACTAGCCCTAATTCACTTCTAAATTTTTCTTGGATATTTTTTTTCCTCGCGTTAACAATGGCTTTGTCCGCATCAGATTTTGTTTTCCAATTTTTCACTGACAGTATAGATGACAGGTGTAATATGCTCTCAAATAGGCGAATTCTGGCGTATAAAGTAGATAGTCCGAAAGAAAAGGCATCTACGTCTATATCTCTTTTGATATTTAAATGTTTGTTTTTGTACAGGTAATAACAGTGTTAGATGTCATGATTTAAATAAAAAACATATACCTTCAGTTATTAAAAACCAAAACATTTTACGAATATACAAGGGTTTCTTACTCGTATTTACCTATCCAAGATAAGAAAAAACATAAAAAGGTAAAATTTTCAAAAAATCGCAAAAAAAAAAATGGCGCAAAAATGCGCAGCGTTTTTTTTTCAGTTTAAAAGTAGAGATCGTAGATTTTGTAATGATATATAGCATTTTTAGAATCGGGATGGAGATTACTCTTAAAAAGCTTTTCACTTTTTTTTTACCAAAAATTTTACAAAATAAAAAACTTTTTTTAATTTTGAACGAAATTTTTTATCATTAAAAATTAAAAAAAAAAATTTCTAAAAATTAACACAAGTAGCTACTAATAAAACCTTTCACAGCAAAAAAAAATCAATACAAAATCTTTATTCGCTTAGCCACCAAAAAATATATTGCAAACCTCTCAAAATCGTTTAAAGTCAATAAAAACGTATTTACTCAATTTTCCTGACTTTAACAGAGTCCCAAAACAACAAATCTCAAGCAAGCACCTTGAAAATTCACTATACGATGCAGAATGTTGTTGTCTGTCGAGCTGCGTACTTAAATTTTAATTTTCTCAAAATTAATTTTTGGCGTAATGTCCAGCTAGATTGGCGTCGTCTTGCTGAAACCAAATATCGCCGAGATCACGAGCTTCAATTTCAGGCATAAAATAGTCGATTATCATGGCACGATAACGGTCGCCATTGACGATTACCTTCGCACCGGCCTCATTTTTAAAGAAATATGGACCGATGATTCCACTAGCCCACAAACCACATCAAACCGTTGTTTTTTCTGGATGAAGTGACAGCTCTTGAATCTCTTCAGGTTGCTCTTCTTCGTCCCAAATGCGGCAATTTGGTTTGTTTACATACCCATGGAGCCAGAAATGGGCATCATCGCTAAACAAAATTTGCCTCGAAAACGTCGGATCTTCTTGGAACTTTTTAAGAGCCCATAGACCGAAGCGATTCGTTCGTAAGTCTTTCCATTATGAAATGCCAAACAATACTAAACAAAAATAACATGACAGCATGACACGACTCACACGTGATTTGTCAAAAAAAAGGCTATTGAAAAAAGTACCTCGAAATGGATCACCCTTTATAAGACCAATTTTCATTATTTATTAAAAAAAAACTAAGTAGCATTTATGGCCTTAAAGCACCATCTATTTATAACCTACTTTGCGCAGCAACACCAACAACGAACATAAACTATTGTAAAAACAAGTTGACGATAAATCCTGTAACATGACAACAAGGACTTGTGAATGGAAAAAAATATGATTTTTGACTCCTAAGCAGATTATTGAACTGATCTTTAAAACTCTTCAAAAAAAAAAATAAAAACGCCAACATATACACACCATTCAGCGCCATTCCAAATTTATATTGTCAGTCCGTAGAAAATTTTTAACGAGACTGTCATTATATGAAAGCACACACACCCCCTAAATCAAACTTTTTTTAATTCCACAACAACTAAAAACAATAACTTTGAAATATTAAAAACCAAACATTAATAAAAATATATATTTTTTATCGTATACTCGTAAACAAAATATATATTTTAAAATCAGTGCAGTTGTATGTGCACACAACTACATGCACCCATTAAATCATTGCAATCTGAGCACACACACACACACACACATATTTTTATACAGATTTGCTGTCACATTATTTTGTGACTAATATTTTAGCTTAAATCAGCTTATAACTCAATCATTGATACATCTCTATCTGCCAAAAAAAAAAAAAAAAAAGTCATGCCTTGCAACACATGCAGACATACAGCCACAAAGGCTTATATGGAATTCACTTACATTCACTTAATGCCACAGCGGCAGAGGCACCAACAACAACTTTATAAAATAGCAAAAAATAAAACCCCAATAAATTTGTAACTTTAATTATCTGTGCATGGAAGCAATTTATGACCGAAACTAAATTTAATTTGAAACAACTGAACAAAAACAACAAATACCCGAAACACAAATTTATAATCAATATCTCTAATCTGGCTGCCTCCCTGTTTTCCTCCACAATATATAATAATTTACACACACACATACACACATTTTCATGCTTTCACTTGCTCACCTACATATAAACATAGTACATACAAATGTGCAACATTTTGTGGCTTGAACAACTAAATGTTCAAAATAAACACCTAAATCACAATAGTTTTCTTTTTCCAAGCTGTGTTTTTGCTATTGCTGGCGTTGTGTAATGTGTCTAACATTTTATGGCCTGCAGTAGTCTGTGAGAGAGTGTGTAACGAATGTTTAAGTATGAGTGTGTTTTATATTTAATGCAACATAAATATTTTCATTGATAAACCGCACACGAAAAAAAAACAAAATCCACAACGAAATGTTTCCACAAAGTACGAGATAAATTAAATGATTTGAATGTAGAAATTGATTTTTTTATATCGGGTGGTTAAATTTTAAGGGCCGATGTTGAATGTGAAGCATTTAATTTGACATTTCTCAATTTCAGACTAACTCAATTTAAACCCTGGAAAGATACTTAATCGAGAAATGGTCAGAATGGTGGCAAGACATGGCAACAGTGGATGATCAATTTTCAAAGAAAATAATCTTCAGTGATGAGTCACATTTTCACCTCAGTGGATTTGTCAAGAAGCAGAATTGCCGCATTTGGGCGAACGATAATCCAAGAGTGATTGTCGAAAAATGCATCCACCAAGAGTGACTGTTTGGTGCGGTTTATGGGCTGGCGGCATCATCGGGCCGTATTTTTCCCAAAATGAGGCCGGTCAGGAAGTTATTGTGAATGGTGTTCGCTATCGTGAGATGATAGCGAACTTTTTATGGACCAAAGTGGAAGATATGGCTGTGGACGATATGTGGTTTCAATAGGACGGTGCCACTTGCCACACAGCTAACGAAACAATGGCTCTTTGGAGCGAAAAATTCAATGGCCGTGTTATCTCATGTGGTAGCGATGTCAATTGGCCGCCAAGATCATGTGATTTGACACCGTTAGAATTCTTTCTTTGGGGTTATTTAAAAGAAAAGATGTTCTTCGATAAGCCAGCAACAATTCAAGAGCTAAGGGATGATGTGGAACAAGATTAATGTTTGTACCTGCGGGTTGGCCTAATCACACGGTGGTCTTTCCACCGAGTGAAATTTAAGCGTAGACTAGCGCCCCGATTGTGTTGTATAGCAACACTCCACGACATGACGTTGCCGAAGGATCGCAATTTATGTGTGATACAGTCACAATGAGTAGCAATTTATATAATTTGGCAAGCCCAAAAGCAAGCCTAGATTCAATAGTATAGCCTCTTGCTTAGGGGTTTGGTGACTATCCAAACTCCGTTCTATTGATCGACCGTGCACCATACCTACATAAATCGATCTTAAACCACAACCACCACGAGTACACCCGAAGGTGACCTCACCAACAACCGGTCACAGAGAGGATAGGCTCTCTGTGGGGCTACCGATTCCCATGGTCGGGCCTCGAAGAGGACCCTTGTAATAAAATAACAGACGTTTTCTTCCAGATTTAGGTTCTAGGAACCCTAGCGTCTGGTTCCCCGCGTCAAAGCATTTGTGACAATTGGAATCCCCGGGGGTTCAAGAGCTAAAGATTGAGATAATTCGGCACATAAAACGGCATAGAACCTCAATTATGCCTCAGCGTCATCGCAAATTTGGAGAATCGGCCGGATGTGTGCCGCCGAGGTCGCGACGGCATTTGGCCCATACTTTGTTCAATACTTAATTGAACTATACCCAATATTATCAAAATAAAAAGAAATGATAATAATTTCCTTAATAATTTGTGTTTTATTTAAAATCAACATCAACCTTTATTTGTAGTTGTGAACTTAATTTCGAGGGGGGATGGTTTCAAACATAATTAAATCCAGTGTCGCGATTTTTCTGTTTTCCTGTACTTGCGAAAACAGAAAATTTTTACTGGTAGTACATCGACGACACACACATAAACTAAAGGTGTTGCTTTGATTACATTTCAACAATGAAAATCAAATTAGTTGCTTGAGCTGCTTCTAACACAAGAATACCAAGTGTGGAAGGGTGTGATTGGGCACCTCTGATTTAATCTTCAATAACAAACGCAAGATGGATATCAGTATCTGTTGTACAGCTGCCGAGAGAATTGTTATCTATGGATAACAAGAAGTGTGTCGGTTGATTGTCTAAAAAAATCTTGTAAAGATATAAGAGTCTTATTAGAGAAAGTCAATAGGTCTCAAAAAAATATAAATTACAAATTTGTTGCAAGATTCTATTGTATTTTTAATATGTGACCGCGAAAATAGAATAGGTTCTTAGGATTAAATAGTAAATTTTATAAAAACGCCGTTTGCAGTTTACCTTATTTTTCAATGTTTTTTTTTTTTTACGAGAGGAAATGCTGTGAACATACCATTATTGACACCAAAGTATCGATTACGACCGATTATTCTGTTTTTCCGGTACTCAAATTACACTCTGAAAAACCAATTTTTCAACCTCAGAAACATTTCGCGGGGATCTGCGATCTCTTCTATTCGATTTCTAACTAAAAATAAAAAAAAATCTTGGTTAACCCTTTCAAACAGTTCACTAGAATATTTTAAAGTTTTCAAAAAAATTTTTAAAAATTATTTTTTTTTAATAATTTTCGACTCGAATTCAGTTTCGGCGGGGTCTAGAGCAGAGCCACTTCTGCTCTAGACAGATAAGTTCATGGGATTTATATTTTAAATATGTTTTGCGGTATTGGTACGGCGCGGTTACTAGTTACATGCTCAACTCGGACAGTTCAATTTTATACCACTTCTTTCAATAAATCTGGCAGTAAGGCATCATTGGTGGCTGGAATATTGGCCTTCAATGCTTCAAGAGTTGCTAGTTTTGTCGGCATAAACCAATGGCTAAATATAGCCTCATAAAAAGTAATCGAGATACGTTAAATCATACGAACAAGGTGGCCAGTAAACAGAATTACTTCTGTCAATAAAATTGTCATCATATTGATTTTGTAATTAATTAATTGTTAAGCGCCCTGTATAACAGCCTGCGCCGCCGTCTTGGTAAAGAAAAAATGAGAAAGAAAAAATATCGTCAGCATTACTTAATAGCGCTCACCCTTCACTATAACAAACAGTCTCCATTTTACCAGATTTTTTAAACCTGACTGAGACTAAGGATTAAATTTTACAGCGCTTAAATTTAAAACAATATTAATTGCATTCTCACAACGAGTTTTGCATTCTAACAGTGAACAACTAAATTGTTTATCTCCAGCACATGTTCCAAATTTATATTTTAGCCTTTTGACTAATTTCTGCAACTGTCCCGTTGCTTGGCAGCAATTATTTCCTTCTACAATAAAAACTGTTCTAATCCTTTATTTTTTATTTTTTATTTTTTGTTTAAAATTTTCTATTGTTTCATTGCTTCGTTATATATTTTCGATACATAATTCTGTGCCAAAATAACAACAACTACAACAACAAAATCAACACATTTTACTCCTACTTTCACAAGGGTGAATAAATATGGCAAAAGTAACAATAAACAAGCAAATAAATTTCTTTCGAACCCCCGAAAATAAAAACGATACAATTTTTGGATTTTATCTCAAACAAAATAACCAGGGCAATTGAAAATAAAAACACATTTTTAGAACAAAAAAAAACAAAAATAAAAATTATGATAAAAATTCAACATGAGAAAGTTTTTCGTTAAACCACACAGTGGGGTGATTTGGCATATAGTCATTTAATTCAATAGTTAAAAAAATCTGGAGTGGCCTACACTCCACTTTGCCATATTTGGGTATGGAAACAGATATTTTTAAGGATTATTACATAAAGAATATAAGTTCGAAGTATATTCGAAACGAAAAATTAATTATTTTCGGTTTGGGGTGTTAAGTAAACTAGCCCTTGCCCCTTTCCGATTATGCCTAAAATTTATACAGCTCTTCACCACCATATACCAAAGGCACATACTAAATTACATTTTGATATATCAAACGGTATGACCTGAACAAACTCCACAAAAATAGTGGTACAACATAGCACTAAATAGCCGGTGAAGTAAAATAATTATAAATTGCCTATGCTAGCTTCAGACTAATACACCTACATAACACCAGAGGCGCTTCCATGACTGTTCTAAAAATAATCACAACGTGCAATGGCAGAGTTGCCATAAGCGAAGCTTTGCTATTACACTAACCATCTGTCTTAGCTACTCCTATCACTTTCCAAAGGAAGTAACACAGTTAATATAGTCATTGATTGCCTGAGTGTTACTACACTTAAAAAAATTGAAGGCAGGTTCATGTTCATATCGCTTGTTTGGAAATTGGAAAAGCTCACTAGACTAAATCGCCTTTTACCGATTTAGGTTTAAGCAATAGCTACCACGATACTCCCCGAAATGCCTCACTAATAACCGGTTAAAGGAAATGGGAAAATCGCTTAAGGCTACCAGACCGGTTCCTGTGTTACTAGACCCGTTCCTCTAGTACTGATAAGACATCGAAGGTTCTTATCTTCTCGTTTTTGCTACCGTGCGAACCAAGTATTGGCGTGAAGTTGTTAGAGGTCAACAAGAGGGTAGAAAATGCACTGGAGTTGCAAATTTTCTCTTCTGATCGCTGGATACTTAAAATTGAACAGTAGCATTTTTTTCTTAATTAACTGAAAAATCATGACCCCGACACACAGTGAGACAACGCCGGCATTAAATACAAGGAGTCATTGTAGAGCTCTGAAATTTTGCACATGTTATTTTTGAGACAATTCCAGTTAAAAAAAAAACTTAGAAAATTCGCCCACTTTTACGCCCACCTCCCATATAATCGAAATTTGTAAAATGCCGTATTGTCCGTAATACATTACGTATAACTTTCAATTTTGGTATACTTGAATGTTATATTGTTACAAACATTATCGGAAAAAAATTTTGAACTTTGGCCCACTTTTACCCCCACCACCCATACAACCACAACATAAAAAGTGCCATATTTTCTAAAATATTTTAGGTACCACCTTCAAATTTGATATTTCTGTAATTTATATCATTTAAAATGTTTCATGCAAAAATTACAATAACACGCCCACTATTACGCCCACCTCCAAATGAAATGCAATAAAAAAGAACAATTTTTATTTCCATTCTATCAATAATTTTTAACATCATCATGGTATTATAATTTTTTTTTGCAAACTTTTGCTATATGTCCTTTACTTTAAATGAAAGCTGAGACTTCAATCTTTCATTTGATATAAGTCTGCACCTAGGGCGAGGGGCTACTCTATATTTTCTAGTCCATTGAAAATGCAAAATGTCCAATTTTTACACCACAATTCTGTTGTTAACAAATTTATTTTTGTGTTTTTTTTTTAATTATTTTATCAGCTACTTATTCTACAACAACTAAATTAATTAAAAAAAATACTTTAAAGTTATATTTATTATGTATTTTATATTAACAAGCTTTTGAATATTACATATTGAACTAACATATTTCAAGCACGTTGGCATACCTCAACTTTGACTTGTTCTAGAACAAAAAGTAATGAAGTTATGAGGCTGAAATTTCAGGGAATTGTTACTCATATATATGTTAATGAATTTCATCCAAATCGGAGGACACGCCAAAAACCATTTTTTGCCACGGTTACTATAGGGCTGTCTCACTGTGTGACATCCGCTCTACTCTTTACTGCAGAATAGCTCAGTTATACCTAGAATGAACCTACTAAGTTCCCTATAGTAGTAGCGGTATCAGCTCTTTCCCATGTATCAGAGTTTATTGCAGAGCCCATTCCACCCAATTTATCAGCAACACACATAATCTAAAGTTATACTTGTACATCATTTCATTAACAGACATTTTGCACTTTCTTACCAGCTTAGAGTTAATACTATGACCCTTCAAATCCTTTAATGCTGCCTGACTGTCAATATAAATAATCACCTCTTTGTCACAAGTTACGTGCTGAGACATTAATTTCATGGGTTTCAAAACCGCTAAAATCTCAGCCTGGAGCAAAGTGTATTTAATCACTTCCTCCGCTGCAAGAGATAGCTGGGGTCTCTATAAACCGAATAAGTTCTTACTAGGTAAGCTACGTAAATATGTACCTGGAATTATTTTGTTAAATTGAACTGTGATTTTTGTCGTTTCAACTAAGTGTCGTTACCTCTATTTTTCTTATTTGTCATTTTTGAAATTTATTTGAAAATTTGGTTGGGAGAATTTGTTGCTACTGTAGTTATGTATTTGTTTAACTAAACCATGCACGTGTTTCATTACAACTTTTGTTTATTTTCTTTTGTTTTTGGAAAAGCTCTTCTCCTTCATTTTAATTTATTTTTTTAAGACGAAAATAATAAAATGACAACAAAATATAAGAGCGTATTTAATAGCGGAAATTGGAAACACAAATCAGATAAGGGAAATTTATAACGGCTATTGGGTAAGGGCGAAGGATAATTCTCCAATTTTCAAGTAAATTATTTCTTTCAAAGTTACCAAAGAACTACTGTTATCATACCTTTCGGTGAAGACCGTCGCACATAGGGGTATTTTGCCAATCTAGCCGGACATTACTTTTTTTTAGCTTATATTGGCTCTAAAAACTGAGTGCCCCTAGGTTAATGAAACTTTGCAGAAAAATCTGCTATGATCATAGGCTGTCAATGCTATAAAATAGGAAAAATCGGATCAAGGAGAAAAAAGTTCCCCTTGGAAGAACTAATCCCACCTCTGAAAAATGCAAGTTTTTTTTTATTTTCCCGTCATTTTGTTTAGCAATTACAACTTTTAAGGTCAAAGAATGTTCAAAAACTAAAAGTTGGACTCAAGAGATTTTTAAACACCATTTTTAGTCCCGCCCCCTTTTGTGGGCGGTGAAATAAAAAATTATTTGAAAAAAATAATGCAATTATTAAAAGAAATGGATTTCATACTTCTTAAAACCATAAAAATTTATTTAAAAATAAAAATATGGGCAGGGGAAGGTATTCCTCCAATCCCACCCCCAAAACGTCCCTGTGAAAAAAAAAATTTATTTTTTTTGCCAATTCCTAAAAATATTCATTGTTAAGCTTTCCAATGCCTAACCAAATAGGCATTGGAAGAATATTATTGGGAAGAATGCCTCCCAAGAATATTATTAAAAAAATATTTTTGTAATTTGTTACTTAATAGTATTTTATTTATCGGAAAATAATTAATTTATTCATAGTAAAAACTTATTTATGATTGTAACGATAAATTATATTTAAAATTATAACAATTAATTTATTTAAAACAACTTCTCCTTTGCACTAAGGTGTTGATGAGTGCCATGGTTCTTCTTCGTCGAATTCTTCAAAGACCTCTTCCGAATCTGAATGCGCTTCAGCGTTAAGTTCAGTTATTTCTGCAGCTAATTCAGGATTGGAAAAAAATCTTCTGCTAGTGTTACCATCATTGGTGTTTCCAAATCCAGCTTTCGGTACACCCACTACTAGCCCTAATTCACTTCTAAATTTTTCTTGGATATTTTTTTTTCTCGAATTAACAATGGCTTTGTTCGCATCAGATTTTATTTGCCATTTTTTCACTGACAGTTTATATGACAGGTGTAATATGCTCTCAAATAGGCGAATTCTGGCGTGTAAAGTAGATAATCCGAAAGAAAGGGCATCTACGTCTATATCTCTTTTGATATTTAAATTGTTTTTTGTTAGATGTAATGATTTAAATAAAAAACATCTACCTTCAGTTATTAAAAGCCAAAACATTTTATGAATATACAAGGGTTTCTTACTCGTATTTACCTATCCAAGATAAGAAAAAACATAAAAAGGTAAAATTTTCAAAAAATCGCAAAAAAAAATGGCGCAAAAATGCGCAACGTTTTGTTTACAGTTTAAAAGAAGAGATCGTAGATTTTGTAATGATATATAACATTTTTAGGATCGCGATGGAGATTACTCTTAAAAGATTTTCACTTTTTTTTTACCAAAAATTTTACAAAAAAAACACTTTTTTTTTAATTTTGAACGAAATTTTTTATCATAAAAAACTAAAAAAAAAAAATTTCTAAAAATTACCATAAGTAGCTACTAAAAAACTCAATACAAAATCTTTATTTGTTTAGCCACCAAAAAATATATTGCAAACCTCTCAAAATCGTTTAAAGTCAATAAAAACGTATGCGATATACTCAACTTTCCTGACTTTAACAGTGTCCCAAAACGACAAATCTCAAGCAAACACCTTGAAAATTCACTATACGATGCAGAATTTTGTTGTTTGTCGAGCTGCGTACTTAAATTTTTACATTTTTCAAAATTAATTTTAGGCCAAATGTCCGACTAGATTGGCAAAATACCCCTCTGTACGTCATCACTGGCCGTTGGTTTGATACGTTTGGCGAGCACTTTCGATGTAAAGAGATCATTTTCAAGCCGATCATATTTTTTTTTTTAAGCGGACTCCAGAACGTAATCGAATAGTAAATTACAGAACCATGTAACGACTGGGGATTTTTCTACACACAAACCAAGAGATTCACAGGCAGTGTTTTCTTTAAAAAAAAAAATACTAGTATTTTGATGGCAAAGACTGTTTCCCATACCTAATAGTGAACAAAGAAATCCAAAAAAAAATAATAACAAAATATAATCAAAAAACTTAATTATAATTTAAAATACATTAAGGTAAGAAAATGCTGTGATTCTTCGAATACAAATAAGAAGTTAAGCAGACCATACCCAGTCTCAGCAGCAATATTATCTAAAGTAGCGTGAGATTTAAGATGAAAACCAAATTAACTACTTGCTGCTGTAAACTTTTGATTTGAACTATAATTAAATTAAATTAAATTAAAAAACAAAAATCAAAATGACTACCAAACTTGGACTTTTGCTGTACATTTTTCTTTTGTAACAGAAAATTAAAACTTCAAAAGGTGATTTTAAAATGTAAAAAGGTTAATATTAGAAAAATGTTTAGTCGATTTACTACATTGTTTGACAACCTTTAATTTATTGGCTTCACCAAAAATAACTTTGAAAACTACTATATGAAATCTTAAAAACTAAAGAAAATCCAAAGTTTGTTTTGACTATTAAACTGACGGCCTAAAAATTGTATGAACCGACATTTAGTAAATGGACACTTCTTTCAAAATATTGCTGAACTCTCTCTAATATTTTCTAACATAAATTCCTTATGTAGAGACTGCAAGCAGCTCATAAATGACATTGATGTATTGCCCCCTTCATTCGTTGTTGCAGTTAGTCCAAGTCAGAGACAGAGACAGACGTCATGCAATTGTAGTAAATCATAGTTAAAGTATTCGTTAAACAGGGTTTGTGCCCAAAGACAAAGACTTTTTAGTTATTTAATGCAAAACTAGAGAAGTCAAGTCGACCTATTGGATGCTTCTTGAAAAATTTGGATGTTTTCGTATGTGTCTATCAGTTTAACTTAGGAAAAACAATTTCCGGCCCTCTGCTTTCATCGACATGTTTTGCGATCATTTTTATGATTCTTTTTTTCTAATTCATTGTTTAAGACAATAGTAGCGTGGGACCTACTAATCTTAAACAATAAAACGTTAAAAAATCATATAAATTGGATACTCCAGTAGGCTCGTAGGTAGTGTGCTATTCTATCAGTGGAGGGGTTGTAGGTTCGATTCCAAACAAATGCTCAGGGTGTTTCAATACAACGGATAAAGGTCTCAATAAATTATGTTGAGACATAATTTGAATAATATTGTAACATTTAATAAAAACAAATAAACTATAAATGATCATTAATGATGTCGATCACCTGAGAGGGCCATGCGGTTCGTAGCATATTAACTAAACTTTTTGCGCCAGCACATGATAGGTGCTTTGTGCTTCTGCAACCGCCCAGAGGTACCATATCTTGGCGATACCAATCTTCCTGCTATTTGTGGATATTGGAAAAATATGTATTTTGTAGGGTATAAAACAACTGGAAGTAGATATTTAAAGTGCGACCAATCACGGACTCAAAAGTGCATCTACTAACGTCCTTGTTGTGTTTAGCGACACAACAAGTATCAATTTCAGAACATGACTGGCAAGATCATGGTAATACCCCTTGTTTACGATTTGGGACGTACCTAAACTCATCACTTGCCTCTGTTGAGAGCCCAAGAGCACACCGAACATTAATCCGAGAAGGGCATACCAATAACCAGTCACAGATATTTTGGGGAATCCCCGCCGGACCAACGATTACCGTAGTACCAGTGGTTTGAACAATGGCTAGATCTTCCAGTTTCAGGCACCTTCACCTCCACGAGGACCCCACATAATCCGTAAGCATTGGTGATATCCGCAAGTTCGTCGAACATTGTGCACGAATATTGACTGATTGCACAAAAATGATTCGATTTACAATATCGCTCAGCAATTGGAACTGTACCCAACCATTTAAAAAACTGTTAATTTAAAATGTTTTAACGCAATATCATGTTAAGAAAATTGGGTTATGTTTATCTCAGTGGGTATATCAATAAGGAGAATAGCTAATTTTGGAATGAAGATAAATTATTTTATTTTTTGAATGTAGGGGGAAAAACAGAGCAGACCCCCTTCCGCCCTCTATGATAACAGGCATCCTAAATTAAATTCACGGCAACCATACTTCCATAGAGTCACGTGCTACAACTAGCCTTTAATCTTTATTTAAGTGATGTCAGACTGTCGACTGGTAACTGTCGGCCTTCTTTCTCATCGCGCAGTCTCTAGTAGTTGATAGCATTTTTTACAAGGCTTAGGTCCCCCATGGTATCCACATTTAACCAGCTTCTAACAGTGGCCCTAAATCTTGTGCTAGACAGTGCCGGACCTTTACACACAAAGTTCGCTGCCATCAGCCTCTTCTAGCACAGTCTGCAAGTATCATCTACTTCGATATTTCGATCTTGGCTAGATGATATTTGAAGTTTCCATGACCTGTCACCAACACAGTTTCCTGGAAGGAAATTGTGTCTGAGTACCTTACTATCCTTCCTACCCATTGGCTATATGAGCACCATTCGCGTCTGTCTACAAGTAGTGGTCTCCCACTATCACCTTTTTAGGTTTAACGAGTTCACACATTGTTGGAGCCTATCTCACATTATGCCATAAGCCAGCGCTACTCTGGGTTCTGGTCCACAGAAATTTACAGCAGATCCCCTTTTTCCTAGTTGGTCTGCTACTTCATTCTTAGCTGTGCCTATGTGTCCCTTAACCCACACCAATGTTACCTTATTAACCGAGGCACAGCTGTTAAGTTTTAAAACACATTCCAACACTAGTTTGGACTACACGTTCACCTGCCTTATGCGTTTTATAACAGACTGGTTGTCAAGTACAATGGGAACCTTTCTTCCTTGTACCCGAGATTCCAGTAGGAGGTCCAACGCATGCAGCAACCCTGATAAACGGAGACGTATTCCACCAAACGCAGACTACAGGACAAGTTCAGCTCAGCTGAGTATATACCTGCTCCTGCTGTTCCGTCCATAAGAGAACCATCAGTAAAGATGCTGATTACGTTCTCCATACACTCATTGTGTATAACGCCTTCCGCAATGAATGTCCGATGTAGTCTTTCGACTTTCTTTCTTCTACTCATGCGTTCCATCGACATTTGAGCTTCCCTAACCTCCTTATAAACTAGGTCAAGAATGCTCTTATGGCCAATGTTCAGCCCAATAAAGATAATTTACTAGAGGTACTCCACAAGCGTGCCATATAATACTTTCTGAATAGTGCACTTAATGAGTCTATGAAATATTTAGAACCTTAGTTAATTATTTCTATCCCTAATTGGATGTTATTATCATGGAAACCGTGCTTTGCTAACAGTAGCGATGTTTTACTAATGGAAACACTTTGCAAAAGCGTTATTTTTCAATATCAGTTGGCCACAAGAATCCCGTCATTTAACGCTTTTGTATTATTTTTATCTTGGGGTTTACATTAACTCATTCATTTAGGCAAATCAACAAGCAACTTTCAACGAATGAAAAGAGCAAGACTGTTAGAAACAAGTTTACGCCATGCGATTGATTTCGGCTTAGATGCCGTAGTTCGCCTATTGTTTGGATTGCCAAGACAGCAATCAACAAATAGCTTCAAATAATTAAGTGCAAACAAATGCCCATAATATGCAAACATAAAATCTCAATTATTGGCCAATAGGACGACAGCACTGGTGACGTCATTAGCACAACATGTGTAAAAAATCTAAATGCTTGAACAGCAGTCGACTTCAAAATGTGATTACCTTTACACCACTCTTAGACGGTATTTGAAATCAAATACTGGTTAATTATATCGGGTGGTTAATTTTAAGGGCCGATGTTGAATGTGAAACACACCCAAACGTCAAGATTTTCCTGCATTTAGTTTGACATTTCTCAAATTCAGACTAACTCCATTTGAGCCACGGAAAAATACACAATCGAGCAATGGTCAGGATGGTGGCAAAAAATGGCAACGTTGGATGATCAATTTTCGAAGAAAATCACCTTCAGTAATGAGGCACATTTTCACCCCAGTGGATTCGTCAATAAGCAGAATTGCCGCATTTGGGCGAATGATAATCCAAGATTGATTGTCGAAAACCCAAACAAAGAGTGACTGTTTGTTGCAGTTTAAGGGGTGGCGGCATAATCGGGCGGTATTTTTACCAAAATAAGGCCGGTCAGGCAGTTCTGTGAATGGTGTTCGCTATCGTAGGATGATAACGAACTTTTTATGGCCCGAATTGGAAGATATGGATGTGGGTGATATGTGGTTTCAACAGCACGGTGCCACTTGCCACACAGTTAACGAAACAATGGCTCTTTTGCGCGACAAATTTCCATGGCCATGTTATCTCACGTGGTGGCTATGTCAATTGGCCTTAAGATCATGTGATTTGACACCGTTGGACTTCTTTCTTTGAGGTTATTTGAAAGAAAAGGTGTACGTCGATAAGCCAGGAACAGTTTTAGAGCTAAAGAATTTTTTTTGTGGAACAAGATTAACGTGAGTACCTGCCTATTCGGCCTAACCTCACGGTGGTCTTACCACCGAGTGAAACTTAGGCGTAGACTAGCGCCCCCATTGTGTAGTATAACAAGACTTTACGATTGCCACCAATCGCTTTTTGTGTGTGATACAGTCACAATGAGTAGCAATTTATATAATATGGCAAGCCTTTCCAAGGCAAGCCTAGATCCACATTATAACCTCTTGCTTAGGGGTTTGGAGACTATCCAAACTCCGTCTGTTGAGAGGGCAACAGCAGACTTGATCGACCTTGCACCTTACCTACTTAATTGATCTTAAACCACAACCACCACGTGTACCCCCGAAGGGGACCTCACCAATAACCGGTCACAGAGAGGATAGGCTCTCTGTGGGGCCACCGATTCCCGTGGTACCAGTCCTTTGGGCACTGGTCAGGCCTCGAAGAGAACGCGTGATTTTACTCACAGACCTTTTCTTCCAGATTTAGGCTTTAGGAACCCTAGCGTCTGGTGCCCCTATTTTCCCCGAGTGGACCGCGTCAAAGCATTTGCCATATTCCTGCAGTGACAATTGTAACTCCCGGGGGTAAGAGCTAAAGGATGAGATAATTCGGCCCATTAACGGCATAGAACCTCAATTATGCCTCAGTGTCATCGAAAATTTGGAGCATCGGATGGAGGCGTGCCGCCAAGGTCGCGGCGGCCATTTGGCTGATATTTTGTTCCATACATAATTCAACCTACCAGTATTATCAAAATAAAAAGAAATCACAATAATTTCCTTAATAATTTGTGTTTTATTCAACATCGGCCCTTAAAATTTAATAGTTAGAACCAAATTAATCACCAAACTAAATACACTCTCCCTTTTGGAATCACTAACATACAAAGTAATGTTAAATGTATGCATGTCAGGTCTTAATAAAAGGCTTTGCTTTTGCTACGCAATCCATCAATCAATTAACTCTCTGTCATACACTACTAACAACATAATTCCATAAATGTCTATTGCTGTCCCACCCTCTGTCTTTAACAAATTGAATTTAAGAAGTGCCAGCAAAAACAATAAAAAAAAATACAGCAACAATACCAACACAATCTCGGACAATTTTACAAGAACTTTACAGTTTAAGTTACGTGTGTATAAAGTGCACGGAGAGAAGAGACATATAAGTTTGTGAAAAAAAATAGCAGTTGCCAGCTCTGCGTGATTCAAATACCAAGTTGAAAACACCTTTTGTTTAGTTCTTTTTTTTGTGTACGATTTTTATCTTGTGTTGATAGTTTACGTTTTTTGCAGTTTAGTTGTGACCATCTTTTAGGCTGTAATACAGCCATCACCTGCATTTGAGTTATGTGTTCCATGTGAAAAGAATGCTGCTATGAAGTACCATGAATATGAATGAAAATATAGGAGTACTATAGGCATGAGAGACGGTGAGGCGAGGGTGGAGATGCAACTACTCATATTTTAGATTTCATTTACACATTGTCCATTGCAAAAAAACACACAAACTAACAAATGTTTTTTGCTTTAATGCAACAAGTTTGACCGACCGTATATGAAGCTGACACTTAGGTCATCTTAATTTGTTCGTAGGAGACAGCATTAAGTGAACCAACCACCTGAACTATTTCTAGGCCATTGTTTGCTGGCTTTTGCTTGCAACACACTTTGAAGGAAGCATTACTGAGTTTTGTTGTACCTCAACACCTTTAACTAAGAGTTTTTACGTAATGCAATTGGAAAATATTTTAGAAGTACAGTGGTACAAAACAAAGTTAAGTCAATAAATTTTTTTTAAATATTTAATTTTAATATTCGAATTTAATGTTAAACATTAATTTGAACTTCTACGATATATTTTGGTAAGAATGGTTGTGTTATGGCCTAAGGACCATATTATGCTCACTTTAACAATATATGTTTTTTATATATTTTTCGTAAGATATTTCCTGATATATTTTTATAATGAATAAATTATAAATTACTTTTGAAATCGCACGCTCTTCGCAACAAATAAGCAATAAAAAGCAATAAATCGTCGGCGAAGTAAAATATTATAAAAATGGCTTGACAGCTTCAAAACTAATGTGCCTACTTGACACCAGAGGCGCTATAACACTTTTTTTAGTATTCTGAACAAAAAAAAATTGGTTAATGGCTGAGGTACAAATCCAAAGCGCCAAGGTATGATAACCTTAGCTTCGTCCGAAATCTGCAGCGTGAGCTATACCTTCGTATAGGAATTGAGATTCCAAATTCAGCTAGGTAAAGTTAAAATGAGTTTAATGGTGCTCCTCCCGGGAAAAATTGAGTTTAATCCTACTCCTCCAGTGAAAAGTTGCGTTAAATGGCACTTTTCGAGTTAGAAATAGAATTCAATAATGGCGCTCCACCAATATCCTACTTACCAAAATGATTACACGTGGCTGATTAAAGTAACCGCCAACAGTACCGCGCAGAACAGCTATTCGAGGAAACCAATCAGCCAGTGTGAGAATGTGACAAAAACCAATCACAGGTCGAGCAACAAAGACGGCTAAATGACTTTAAGCATTAATGACAATGATGCTCACACGTGTTCCTCAACCCAGAGTTACTTTACATCTCGTATAAAACTTATATTAGAGTTGCCAAAGTATAGTTTTTTTCTATTCATTCGTTTTACGACCTGAAAGTAACACAATTATTTGATAGTCAGAACAAACAGTTGCATGAGCAAGCTTATGTAATGGCTGTGCTCATAACCTCACGATGAAATGGTCATACTCGAACACAAACTTCTAGCTTATTGAACATAAGCGTACTCATACGTTCCTATTAGTGAGCAAACCTCTGTTCGTATCATTAACGCAATGAGCTAATCGAGTAAAAAACTTTCTATATTTATGAGCGCCTTGTTTACTCATCTCATGTTCGAAACACACAGTGTGTTTTGCTTAGTAGTTGTATAGAACTTTTGTTTAAGGCTTAATTAAGACTTTTTACTTGAACTAGTGATTTTTCGTTTTTTGTATTTCTTAAGAAATGAAGACCTTAATACAAACCTCAGTAATGTTGTTAAAAAGTTCTGTTTTTTATTTGTACACTAAAACTATGTTCGTGTTTCCCTCAAAGCATAAAATTGCTTGAACTCGCCCAAGTTGATTGTTATTATTAATTTCAACATTTACTTATACTTATTCAAACTTGCTTATGGAAACTCTGTAAGCTCATCGCATTTAACTCGGTGCTCATCGCTGTTTATTATTGTCCACTCATCGTTACTCGTGTGTAATGAACAGCCATGAATTCAATGAAATATTATAATGAGCGTCGTATGAGCTTCATTTTTTGTGCTCATACAGTGATTTAAGTGATAAGTGCCTGAGGTTATTATTTTTCTTAAAAAACACTTCAACGAAAGTATTTTCAAGTTGTCAGAATTTTCTAGTTAAGACATATTTGAGTAATGAAATTAAACAATTAGTTGATGTAAATGTTTCCGCTCTTAATCATATTCCTTTGTTATTCGTTTTTTTACGGCACCAGATGAGTTTTCGTCCTTTCTTGTATTTTTGATAAAAGTACCTCATTGTAGCCAGTGTCCTAAAGAGAATGCTGCGGCATATAAATGGATATTAATCTTTCACTTTCCTTAGAAAAGTCCAATTAAAGTTTAAAATTAATGATAATATTTATTGTAATTTAAATAATAATATAAATTTTATTTTTGCTTTACCCACACCCACTGTCTTTTATGGCCAAGTGTTAGGTTAAAAAAATAATGAAAAATAAATTTTCTGAATTCTTTTGGGGGCAACACATTTAGCAAAAAAAAATTAAAATTAAATGAAGGAAATGAGCCAGCTGTAACGAATTCTTTTAGCACTTCTCCATTTCATAGTAGAATATTCCGTTTATTATAAAATGTGTTTTTAACATGAATGAGCTCGGGTGGGAGACTAAAAAGTAAACGTATTTTATATTAATAAATTGTCATTTTAGTTGTAAAATATGATTCAGACATTTTTTAAAGTTTTGTTGAATTTCTGATATTTCTTAAAAAATAATTTTTTATGAAAATCCAGTCGCACTAGACTCTTTAAGCAGCAGCAAGTTTCTGGTAGTATTATCTTCCGATTTGGGGGCTTTGCATTGCCAGCCAGATCGCCCGATTTAACTAACCTAGACTCCTCTTTTTGAGGCTTTTTATTTATAGGTGGGATACCAAAGCAGATCACTAACTTCAGGGGTGCCTCGTCCCTCGATGGTTCCTGATATCCGACAGGAAATTTACTAACACCTTACTTTCATTGAGTCTCGTGCTGTCGCTAGTTTTTTGTGATTTCCGATTGGCCACCGATACCTGTCGACATTCTTCTATATCACAGAGTCTATAGCAATTGCTAACATTTGCTTAAAGCTAAGTCTTTACAGCACCTCCATATAATATGTGTCTGCCCGTGCTTCAAACCCATTGTTATGTTAGCCTTTTTCGAAGTACGGTCTGCAAGTATCGTCTTATAGCGATTTTTAACATGGCCAGATAATACTTGAGAGTCCGTGACCTGTCGCTAGCTATTCCTGCCAACTTCTAGTGAAAAATTCCAGAGTCTTTGGTGGGAATCGAACCCGCAACCCTGGACTTATAGATTAGCCCACTATCTATTACCGAGGCACCCTAAGGCTACTTAAAGTTGCGAATTTATGCCCCAACACCGGAAATTTTGTGGAAAGTCATGAAAAACGCGATAAAACAGGAACAAATGTTTATCAACACTGGCCGCAGCCACTTAACGGATATCATTTTTCCACTTAACAGATAAAATTTGAAAGGTCCAAAAAAAAGTTTTTATTTAGTAAAAGAGAAAATCTGTTTTTATTTAGTAAAAGAGTTATTAAAACACAAAATTGGATGATTAAATTTTCGCCACCCTGTATATACGATAATGTATATTTAACTGATATTCGATTTTTTGATTATTTTATCATAAGAAAGTCTAACCAAAAATCAGCAAGAGCTCAAAAAATAGAGACTGTCATCTTGTTCTTTATAACTCAGTCATAAATAGACCGATTTTGTTGATTTTCGATAGCAATACTTTAGAAACTTTATTTCAGAAATTAGTTCAAGTTATTATACCTTCAATTAAAAAATTTTTAAGAAAATCTATTTCAACATAAAAAATTTCCAGATTATATACCCAAACTCCTTCTTGGTTTTCCTGCCAACTTGTAGTGAAAAATTCCAGAGTCTTTCGCGGGAATCGAACCCACAACCCCGGACTGATAGACTAGCACACTTCCTTATAATTTTTAGAAATTACAAATCGAACGACAAACTTATTATTACCGTTTCCAGGAACCCTGAAAACAGAACACAAGACCAACTTAAATTGAAATAACAAAAAAAAAAAAAAAAAATCGTAAATAAAAGTGAAATAATGAATGGGCCAAACTGAGGTTCGTTCCTTTAAGTGTGCATGAATAAGTGGTAAGTAACAACAAACGCACAGCAGTGGGTCGTCGACCTCCTGTACCGATTGTAATTCATTTTAAAAGTTGAACAAAATAATAAATTTGTTTAGGTTAACAACTATATTTTAATTTATGTTATTTTGGTTTCATCTACGGCATTTACTATGGTCAACGGATTTCGAAGCTAACAAATGACAGCCATTGCCAGCGCCACCACCCAACTGACACAAATAAAACACAGAAAAATTGTCAAAAGTTAAAAAAAAACATCCAAACAAAAGAAATTAAAAATAAAAGGAATTTCTACATAAAAAATAGGTCAAACTAATAATTTATAACAATTACTTTAAAGAAAAGAATTAAAGATTTATAACAAAAAAAAAATTGAAAAATATGCCAAGACGAACAGAGATTCGAATTAAGGACAAGGAGTAAAATGTAGTACCAGTGCCTTCGGACACATACTCGTATGTGTATATTATGTATTCTATTGTATATAAACAAATAAATTGTTGTTGGTTTTTATGTGACCTAATTTGAAAAATGCCAACATTAGTACACAAAGAAACCAAGAAAAAGTAAAGAAATCTGGTTGGGCATATTGACCATTTTTTGGAGTTTTTACTCACTCGTTTCTCTACAAAAATAAATACATATATTTTGGGATACACTTAGGAGTTATTAATAGCAAATACTATGGATAAATTAATAATTTTTTATACTTGTACAACTTTGAATTGAAATAGTTTATTGAGACTTCGTAATTCTAAACAAAAGATTGTATTTGACATAACTTTATGCTATCAGTGTTTGAACATGATTTTGGGCAGCTGGCTTGGATGTAGCGCTTTCTTCGGATCCAATATTCCACCAATTTTGCAAGTAGTTGCTAATAATCCAAACACAAGGTTCAAAGTTGCTAGTTTTCTTGCAATATTTAATGACTTTACTTAGCCTTAGAGTACCCCCCGGGGGCACCAATTGTCATTGCGGTGTATTCTCAAAGTTTCAATGTAGACTTACCCATGCATAAGGAGCTCTGTGTGGGTGGACAACGTTTTCTCCAATAATGGCCTAGGGAAGAATTCAGAAGGGATGGACAGGAACGCCTCGCAACGGGTGAACAGGTTAATCTCTAAAGGTTCTCCTATGACGTTGAACCGGGATATTTCAATAGGGATGGACAAGGAAGCCTCGTTAGAGGTGGACAGGTTAATCCCTTTAAGAACTCCGGTTGCCACTGGCCAAGGGAGGATATCAAAAGAGAATGACAAAGAAATCTCGCAAGGGGTGGACTGGTCAGTCTATGAAGATAATACTGCGGCTATGGAGATAAATATGGATGTATTAAACGTACCTGGCCCCGTGGACTCAGGCAAATCCTTTTAAGAAGCAGGCACCTCAAAATGTTCCTTCAACGTCGAGTCGAAGTTTCTACAGCTTACGACTAAAAGTGAGAGGCAGAAGAGGAGACGGGGACAGAAAAGAGGCTGAGACGGCAGCGCACATTGTGTGTGAATGTCCAGCATTGGCTAGCATAAGACTCATGATTACTGGTGGATGCCATGGGGGACCTGAGCCTTGAACAAATGCCAACAATTACTATAGACTGAGTGATGAGAAAGAAGGCCGACAGTTACCAGTCGACAGTGTGAAATCACTAAAGTCAAAATTAAGAGCTGGTTGTAGCACATGACTCAATGTAAGTAGGTTGCCGGAAATTAAATTGCGGTTGCCTGTAAACATAGAGGGCAGAAGGGGGTCGAAAAGGGACCTATTATGGAAGTGGTCTGATTCGATATTCCCCCTACATTACATACATAGCCTTAGAGTAAAAAATTCAAATGACGTTAATTCTCAACCCTGACGTACATAGTTCGAGAAATAACTAATTCGAATTTAATATCCTTTAGTGAACTGATTGATTGAAGCTCTGATCTATAATGTCGCTGTTCAAAAAATATGCTTTTAGTAAACATTCCAAAGAGTTGTCGCTTCGCAAAAATATGGTAATCAAGATTTCTTTCCGTTGACGGTAAAGTTCTCGAAAGCCTATTTTTTTAAAGTGACGTAAACGACGGAAAACAATGACTGGAGAATCTTTCAAAATACAGCATGTTTGCATACTGATTAACTGATGTGCTTCACCCTAGAATTTTCGATAAAACAGTGAACTGACTTCCAGTTTATTTTAAGAGGATACATTGGACAGAAAGGAGTATGTTTTGGTAGCCCTTCCGGATACAGAAGATGCTCTAAACAACCTGAGTGTAATATATAACATCGATACTGGACGCCCTACCGGATACGGCGGCGGACCAGATAATTACAGAATGGACGAGGAATATGCTGCGAGATAGAAGCATTATTTCCAGTCTTGGCATAGAAACGATGAGAAGGGTTGTGACAAAGGGCACACCGGAGGGGGAGTCATGTCCCCCTCCCATAGAACGTTAACGTAAATAAAATGATCTTCAGGCCATGCAACGTTTGCGTCAAGGTGGTGCAGATGACGTTGTAATCCTTATCAGGCGTATATTTCTATCCACGATAAATGACCTCATGGAATTGGCATTGAGCTAATCGCTAAAGAGAACGGAATAAACCCTAGAAAGACCAGACTTACTCTTTTGATTGAAAGGCATAAAATTCCGCAATTCAGGCTACAAAAAATGGACAACATTAATCTGAAATTGTCGAGGGATCCCAAATACCTCGGCGTAATCCTGGACTCGAAACACTCGTACAAACGTAATGCTAAGATTAGGATGGGAAAGGCCCTATCTGTTTTTATGCATGCAAAAGGACCTTTGGAAGGAGATGAGACCTGAAGCCGTATATGATACATTGATCAGGCATATCCTTACCTATGAAGCATTTGTCTGCTGCAGAGTTTAGGACACCAAAGAACGGCTCTCTGTTCTAGATAAGGTTCAAAGGTTAGCAAGTCTCTTAATCACTGGTGTCATGAGTTAAACTCCTCAGGCCACTTTGGGGACGATGCTAATACGTATCTACCAGATCGGCTCTAAGACTCAGGGAGTCGGGCGAATTAAGACATAGTCATGATGGACAACGTCAACGTCAGGTATCTATCTGGTGGTAATATCTTGAGGGAGCAGACTAATTATCCAACCCCTGTTATGGACTTGGACAAATGTTTTGTTGTAAAAATACCGAACAGGGAGGAGTGGAAGCAGAACTCCGTAATTCGGAAAAATGCTGTTTCAATCTTTACGGATGGCTTCAAGGCATACAGGGGAACTGGATAGGGGATCTTCATTGAGGATCTTGATCTTTAAGTTTCACTCAGACTTCCCGATACCTGCACCATGTTTCAGGCTGAAATATTTGCTATATTGGTGGCGAAAAGGATAATTGGGGAACTTATAACGGAGGCGACAGCTGTTGATATTTTCGTGGACAGTCTAGCTATTAAGGGTCTTGATTCGAAAGTGTTGAAGTCGAGGTGTGTATTCTGTATGATTTGAAAATCTATTGAAAAATTCATAAAATATATTTTTTCTGCGATCAGAGTTACAAAATCTTGTGGCACCTATAAGGCCATTTTAAAAAGACTTTTTGAGTAGAAGAGAATTCTAACATTAGATTTTTGGATTTAACCGCACTATAGGAAAGTGAATCCTGGCAATTATTCGCACTATCATACTCTTTGAGCACCATGTCATTTTTTACAGATCGTACGACTGACTATGATAGTGCGCCATGACCTTTAGCATTTGGAGGATACATAGTGCGAAAAAGATCGATAGTAAATCGAATAACTCTTCCGGATGGACAATAGTGTCGAAGGTAGAATTAAGTGATTAAAAATTAAAGTGTTCCCTAGAAATCCTGATTTTGACGAATTTGGCCTGCCGTTGTAAACTTTATAGCCACCCACATAAAATTTAAACAGGGTTCTCTATAATATGGGCTGGCGGCATCAGCGGGCCGTATTTTTTCCAAAATGAAACGAAACAATGGCTCTTTTGCGCGACAAATTTAATGGCCGTGTTATCTCAAGTGGTGGCGCTGTCAAATGAAACGAAGTAATAATAATGGAACCCTAACTATGTGGGTCTGACCAACACTTGACTGATTTGTGTTTTACATCTACAGAGGGTCCTTATAAATATTGTAAGTGGACTTGTTATATTGCAACGGAAATTCGAAAATTTGCCCTAGAAAACTAGGGTTGTCATATGCTATCTGATTGAACGAAATAACCTTTAAGAAAGGGAAGTTAAACGTCATTTAAATAACAAACCAGCAATAAGTACCCACAAATTTTATTTAGACAAATGTTTTTCTGCATAAGAGGGTTCAATTCTTGCCCTTTTATAAATTTATAAACTTGGAAATACCATTGTCGCCCTTAGTCATTGCTAAACTCCTTAGGGTTTCACTATGTTTTAGTTGAGTCATTTCAACAATTACGAATAACCATGTCCACATAAATAGTTAAACAGCTTAATTTTTAATATGCCCTTTTCCATAATTTATTCAAAGCATGACTAATATAATCAAATCATACTTGTGCTTATATGTGTATGACTCATTTAGATATTTATGATTTTTTTATTAAAATATCACAAAAGTAATGTTTAAAGTCTAAAACGATTAGTAAAACAGCCCCCGAAAAGTTCATTAAGTTCATAAAACAATTTTTCTTTTTTTATTTTTCTGCATACAACTAATTTCTTTTTCATGAGTGCATTTTCCGTTAAATGCTTATATCGTTAGGGGTTGGGGTGGGGGGGAGAAGGCAGAAGGTTATTAAAATGTAAAACAACAATAACATAAAACCTAATCAAGTCCGGCTGTAAAAAATGTCGGAGGTTTGAAAGTTACTAGTTTAGTTTATTTGTTTATTTTTTTTTTGTTTTTATTTTTTTGTTGCGAAGTAACAAAAATTAATGGTTTCCGGTTTCGAATAGAATTCCGCAGAAAATTAATAAAAGGGCATTAGACAAAAAACTAAAGAAATAAAAAAATAAAACCAGGAACAAGAACTATATTAAATGTTTGTACATACATATGTATCTGGTAGTCATATGTGTGCATATATTAAATTTTAAATCTACAGTGAAAGAAAAATGTTGTACTCGATACTACTCAATACCTTTTATTTGGGTACTTAATAACACTGAGTATCATCGGTTACTTATAGCAATATAATTTTACCACTGAGCGAATTTAACTCCAATGTGAAGTCAAGTTTAGGTTTACAGAGTTTTACCGTAGACTAGCTGTGGCCACACGCGTTTTGTGCGTCCTGACAATATTTCGTTCTATTTTGCTATGAAAGTAATCTACACCCAAAAAAAAGCTCTTAGGTGTTTACTTTATATAAAGGTACCCATCCCTGTATAAAATTCTAATATTTATATAAAATTCTAAAAATTACTTTTTGGAAACCCCTAATGCGGAAATCTGAAAGAAAAATAAAGTTTTTCATTTGAAATGCTTACTAAGTTTTTTTTTGTTTAGAAATTTTGATTTTTTTTTTGCTTTCTAATAAACTTCTCATTTGGTTTATTAAATTTTGAACACAAGAATCTGGGTTTTTCTTTAGAAAGTTTAAAAAATCCACTGACGAACTGATTAAGCACCAGTGAAATGGCTATATGGATATGCTTTTCCCTTACTAATCCGTTTGGATTATAATATTTAAAAAAATATATTTATAAAAAAATATATTAATAAATTTTGAAGGATCTATGAGAGTTTAATTTTCATGTTATATTCTAAAAATTATTGTAAAGCTCTGTAAAAGACAGACAGACAGACAGACAGACAGGAAATAAACTACTCATTATTTTAAAATATCGCTATCTGTTGCGCAGCATTGATTAAAGTATACTGCTTTCAAAAATAAAAGATGCCTTAAAGTATGCAGTACCTTAAATCGGTAAAAAAATCGGCATACTTTCACTGCTTTTCCTCCCCTTGCTCCTTAAAAAGTTTTGCTAAAATCCATCCAGTAATTTTTACGTGAAGCGAACACAAAAAAGAAGAATATTTGATGATCTTAAATCACTACTTCTGATTATTGAGTACATGGGTCAATTACTCAATATTCACTGCCAGCGCCAGCAATACCACCAAGTTGGCAAAAGTTAAGAAATATTTAGGCCAATTGATGTGCCAGAAAAAATAAACAACTTTTCGGGGTCTCACACTATTTTCGGACATATTTTTTTCCACTTATCAGTAAGAGTCTGGGTCAATGAAACTACTTTCGTGAGATTTCGATTTTATATTCAGTAATTTGTCCTTCCTAGTGCATATTTATGATTTGAAGCAACTGCTATTTTGATTTCAAGTAATTTGCAGTGTTCTCTTTAAGCTTGATAAATTTGCTCAACACTGTAACATTATCATTAAATACTATGGCCAACGCAATGACTTCAAATAGTGATGTATATGTACATATAATATACACTGTATTGTGCAAAACAAACGAAACCACGAAACCACAAAAAATCCAGAGTATGAAAATAAACAAAACGAAACGTTTGTATGAAACGTTTGCAAAAAGTTTTCCTGTGTGTTTTCATACACTGGTAAAAATGTAGGATTTAATAAATATAAAACTTTAAGATAAATTATGTACAACTTTTCCAAGAAATAAAGTTAATGATTTTCTCCCAACACCATCAGTTGGCTAACTAAATGGCATAAATACGAGGGAAGTTTAATAATTCCATGGCTTTTTGTCTAACCAGCGCAGTAACTTTCAATGGAACTCTGCTCTATTTAATTGTTATTTATTACTGTAACTGTTATCTAAAACTGCACAGTGGGGCAGAATCAAAATATTTTGGAAATAAAATAGTCATTTATAAACGGCTAGGCCGATTGATCCAAAATTTGACATGAGCTAAATTTGAATGAGGAGTATCTAAACGGCTAGGCCAATTGATCCAAAATTTGACATGAGCATAACAGAGGAGTATCTGAACTTAAGTTTTTAAGGTGGATACCACACACCCTCCACAGGTGGCGCTCTGTGGTCTCATACTTGGGAAGGTGGCACCTGATAATTATTTTACTGCTTGCGATTTCTTCAGTTTTGTCCTGATTCTTTTAAATTATACACGGTATTGAAGGTCTTACCTACAAAATGTTATCTAAATTTGCAAATAATCATTTAAAATGATTGAGTTGTAAGCATTTTAAGAAATACAATTTTTTGATTTTTCGCTACCCTGATCCAGTTTTTTCCAAATATTGGGTATAATTTTTACCAAATTTGTTAGCGAGCAAAATTCTAAATATTTTTGATAAATTTGAAGATTGTATCTTTACTGAGTTAAATACTAGACGATTTTCAATTTAAAAAATCCAAAACTATTGCCACATAGTACCACCTCTGGAGGGTGAATGGTATTCGCCTTTAAAACCTAAGTTCAGATACTCCTCTGTTATGCTCATGTCAAATTTTGGATCAATTGGCCTAGCCGTTTATACATGACTAGGTTATTTCCAAAATATTTTGATTCTGCGCCACTGTGCTCACTGTTCACTTTATCTAACTGTTAGCGATTACTCTCGAAGCTAAGATAATTAGAGTTTTTTTTCGACAGCCATTAAAAGTAGATAATCACGTGAATTTTAAAGACAATTTAAAAAAGAGCATTACCTGCTCTGCTAAACATTCGTTTTTATATGAAAACCAAACAGTGACGTCAAAGAAAGGCTTGATAAATATTGTGGGACCCTGCACCATGAGTGTTCAACTGGTAAAAACTTGTTCATTCATTGTATTGTTTTGGTACAAGCTTTCAAGTCGCCAGAAAAACTCGATCAAATTAGTGGAATTATATTGGACGATCGGAGATTAAATATGTATGCGTAAGGCGACTGCGGCTATTGACATCTCAACCGAGCGAGTACATAATATTTTGGATGAATATTTGATATGCAATAGAGCAATTCGTGCCGCTATCAAAATAAGACCTGAGTGCCAAAAAATACAATGACATGGGCTACAAGCTGCTATTTTTCGGAAGATTGGTTCTTTCCATCAGTTACAGTTTTTACACAATTTTTTGTTTTTGTAAAATGGGTTCAAGACTTGTGTTTATGTGATTAGTAGTTCCCAATCACATACTGTGTTTCCCTCTACTTACAAGTATAGAATAGGAAATCAGAAGCATTACAAGCAAAATGGAATGATTATAACAAAATCTGATAAAGTTTACTAAAGTGAGTTATGAGTTTGGTAGACCATAGAACTACAAAGCACTCTACCATTAGTTTGTGGCTTATGTTTTGCTCAGTACTGTTTAAACAAGAAACTATACAATAATGCTGGAGGGACATTAGTTTTAGTTGTATTTAGTAAATGAAACAAAACTAGCAAAGTTACAATGTATTCATATAGTTTTACCTAAAGTTGTTGTAGCAAAAACAGTAGCCTCAGCTACTAAATACAATAAAACATTTTTTAATTAAGTGGAATTAAGAAAAAATCCAAAAAAGCTATTGTGATTAGAAAATCCGCTATCTAATATTTTATTATTAGAAAAAGCAAAAAGACTTATTATTTTTTGTAACAAAGGCCTTTATATTCTTTTATCTTTAGTTTAATTATGAATGTTTTATGGCATTTATGACAATGACGGCTGGCTGCTGCTGCTGCTATAGCGACCGATGAGAAATAATGACTTTAGGACACAGACACACAAATAAAATAAATAAAAAAACAGCAATAATTAATGGCTAAATTTTAAATCATGCATATAAGGATAGAAAAACAGATGAATAGTTTAGAGAAAATAAAAAAAACCAAAACTCCAAAATGAAATTCTATGAAATTGTTTTAATAAATTTCTTCCTCATCTTGTTTTTTAACTGCGGTGGGGCCCATTAAAACTGTTGTGGATGATCTCAACCAAAAGATCACTTTGCAGAATTTTTCTTTAAGCTCAAAAAAGTGGGAGTCAATAAAGTTGAAGCTCACTTTTTGTCAGTAAATGAACGATTATGGCAAACTATACACCAAAAATAACAGTTCTGCAATTAAATTTTTTGTCTAATATAATGTTAAGGTCCACATAAATATTACTTTTATGTGAGTAGTTGCCTTGAAAGATGAAGTAAGCATTTTAAATCTTTAATTGATAGTAAAAACGCTTGCTGGGATTTTACCCTTTCATTTTATTTAAATGAAATTTTATTATAAATAGCGAACTTACATGTACCTAATTCCCATGAGTGTTTTGCACTTTAACATTTAATTTACAATTTTTATTATATAATTTTAATTAAAAAGAAAACAATTATATAATGAGAATATGACAGATTAGATTATTTTATTACACTACAGAGAAAAAATTACAAATCAGCAAAAAAATTCACACATTTTAAAGTAATTTTCGCATTAATAAATATAATCCAAACAACTAAATTTTAATTTCAGGTCTTTGGGAAACATATAGACCAAAGACTTTTTTAAAACAAACCGATTTTTTCTGTTTAATTTAGTTGGAAATTAAATTAATTGTATCCGCTACTGTTGTTGAATTAAAATTAATCAAAGCTGTGTGAAGGTTTGAAATGGACATTGACTGCTTAAGCTAAACTTATGTTGCAATGAAAATTTAACTCTAATTTAATCGCACTATCACAAGAAATTCTTGGAAATAAATTTAATTTTGAAATTTTAATTCTTCCTTTTGCTGCTTATCGTGAAATTCTAATGACTATTATAATTGACTTAATGGAGTTTTGCCAACTTTGTTGTTGTTTTTGCTAGTCTTTTGTCTTTTAATTTTAATTAAATAAAAAGTTATAAAAATAAATGTTATCTTAATGCTCCTCTGTGCAGTTTTCCACTGAGATATGAAATTTCCTGAAATTACGTTTATTCTCTATCTGGAAACCATAAACATTTTTATCAGTTTTATTTGAAAGTTTTTTTATTATATTTTTTTCATTCAGTAGCAACAAATACTATTTAATGTGATAGTAGAAGGTCATCTCTATTATTCGTAAGTTAATTTTTTTTATCTGCAAAACAAAAGTTTTTGTAGAAATATAAAAAATATTATTAAAAGTCTTGTGCTTAACATAAGTTCGCATTGTAGATATATTTGTGTAACTTTAAAACTTTTGCAACATTATTTTCATTTTTTTTTTAATCTTATATTTAAATCTTTTTAATGTTAAAAATCATCTTTTTTAGTTTATATTGGCTCTTAAAATGTACTGAGTGCCGCTAGGTTAATAAAACTTTGAAGAAAAATCTGTTATGGTCATAGGCTGTCAATGTTATAAAATAGGAAAAATCAGATCAAGGAGAAAAAAGTTCCCCTTGGAAGAACTAATCCCACCTCTGAAAAATGCAAGTTTTTTCTTTGATTTTCCCGTCATTTTGTTTAGCAAATACAACTTTTAAGGTCAAAGAATGTTCAAAAACTTAAAGTTGGACTCAAGAGATTCTTAAATGCCGTTTTTAGCCCCGCCCCCTTTTCTGGGCGGTGAAATAAAAAATTATTTGAAAAAATAATGCAATTATTAAAAGAAATAGATTACATACTTCCTAAAACCATAAAAATTTATTTTTATGGGCAGGGGGAGGTATTCCTCCAATCCCACCCCCAAAACGTCCCTGTGAAAAAAAATTTATTTTTTTGCCAATTTCCTAAAAATATTCATTTTTAAGCTTTCCAATGCCTAACCAATCCCCGCCTCCCAAGAATATTATTAAAAAAATATTTTTGTAATTTGTTACTTCATAGTATTTTATTTATCGGAAAATAATAATTTATTCATAGTAATAACTTATTTATGATTGTAACGATAAATTTTTTTTAAAATTTTAACAAATAATTTATTTAAAACAACTTTTCCTTTGCACTAAGGTGACGATGAGTGCCATGGTTCTTCTTTGTAGGATTCTTCAAAGACCTCTTCCGAATATGAAGAAATCTTCAGCGTTAAGTACAGTTATTTCTGCAGCTAATTCAGGATTTGAAAAATCCTAGTGTTACCATCGTTGGTGTTTCCAAATCGAGCTTTCGGTACATCCACTACTAGCCCTAATTCACTTCTAAATTTTTCTTGGATATTTTTTTCCTCGCGTTAACAATGGCTTTGTCCGCATCAGATTTTATTTGCCATTTTTTCACTGACAGTTTATATGACAGGTGTAATATGCTCTCAAATAGGCGAATTCTGGCGTGTAAAGTAGATAGTCGGAAAGAAAGGGCATCTACGTCTATATCTCTTTTGATATTTAAATTGTTTTAAATATAATAATAATAACAGTGTTAGATGTAATGATTTAAATAAAAAACATCTACCTTCAGTTGTTAAAAACCAAAACATTTTATGAATATACAACGGTTTCTTACTCGTATTTACCTACACACTGTGTAATTTTTTAACAAAAAAAGGGCCTTTTTTTTGGTCTTTTATGGTGGTGTCCGTATATGGTTATTTTTTCCGTGTTTCACTGTGCTATGCAAGATAAGAAAAAACATAAAAAGGTAAAATTTTCAAAAAATCGCGCAAATATGCGCAACGTTTTTTTTTTACAGCATAAAAGAAGAGATCGTAAATTTTGTAGTGATATATAACATTTTTAGGATCGCGATGGAGATCACTCTTAAAAAGCTTTTCACTTTTTTTTTGACGAAAAATTTTACAAAAAAAGACCTTTTTTTAATTTTGAACGAAATTTTTTATCATTATAAATTAAAAAAAAAATTCCTAAAATTAACATAAGTAGCTACTAATAAACCCTTTCACAGCAAAAAAAAAAAATCAATACAAAATCTTTATTCGTTTAGCCACCAAAAATATATATATTGCAAACCTCTCAAAACCGTTTAAAGTCAAAATTTATTTAAAAATAAAAATATGGGCAGGGGGAGATATTCCTCCAATCCCACCCCCAAAACGTGCCTGTGAAAAAAAATTTTTATTTTTTTTTGCCAATTTCCTAAAAATATTAATTTTTAAGCTTTCCAATGCCTAACTAATCCCCGTCTCCCAAGAATGTTATTAAAAATATTTTTGTAATTTGCTATTTAATAGTATTTTATTTATCGTAAAATAATTAATTTATTCATAGTAATAACTTATTTATGATGGGAACGATAAATTTTATTTAAAATTATAACAATTAAATTATTTAAAACAACTTCTCCTTTGCACTAAGGTGATGATGAGTGCCATGGTTCTTCTTCGTCGGATTCTTCAAAGACCTCTTCCGAATATGAAGAATCCTCTTCAGCGTTAAGTACAGTTATTTCTGCAGCTAATTCAGGATTGGAAAAAAATCTTCTGCTAGTGTTACCATAGTTGGTGTTTCCAAATCCAGCTTTCGGTACACCCACTACTAGCCCTAATTCACTTCTAAATTGTTCTTGGATATTTTTTTTCCTCGCTTTGTCCGCATCAGATTTTATTTGCCATTTTTTCGCTGACAGTTTATATGACAGGTGTAATATGCTCTCAAATAGGCGAATTCTGGCGTATAAAGTAGATAGTCCGAAAGAAAGGGCATCTACATCTATATCTCTTTTGATATTTAAATGTTTGTTTTTGTACAGGTAATAACATTGTTAGATGTAATGAATTAAGTAAAAAACATCTACCTTCAGTTATTAAAAACCAAAACATTTCATGAATATACAAGTGTTTCTTACTCGTATTTACCTATCCAAGATAAGAAATAAATTAGTCAAGTGCGAGTTAGACTCACACACGTAGGGTTCCGTAATATTTTCAGTATAATTTAAAAATTCCAGTTGTTTATTTCTTTATGTCTTATGGGACACCCTTAAATTTTAAAATTATAGTAATATTCGCGAAAATTGCATCATAATTAGAACACCCTTTAAATTTTAATATGTAATTCATTTTATAGCGGCCATGGTAATACACTTTCTATTAAAATATCAGAAGCCTACCTATTGCGGTTAAAAAATTAGGTAATATTCGTGAAAAACACGTTACTAATGGACACACTTCAATTTTAAATATTTGTTATAGCGGCCGAAGTAACACATCTACTGTAAACATTTCAGGAGGGTATCTATTACGGTTTATAAAATCATGACCCTGTCGGAACACCCTTTAATTTTATTATTCATTATAGTGGCCATGGCAACTTCCTTTCTATAAATATATTAAGAGTCTACTTATTGCGATTAAAAAATAAGTCACTATAAGTGAAAAACATGTCACTGTCGGAACACCCTTTAATTTTTAGTAATTGTCATATCGGCCGTGGCAACACATCTTCTGTACAAAATTTCAAGAGTCTACCTGTTACGGTTCAAGAAATAAGGCTTTATACATGCAAATCACGTCACTGGCGGAAATTCCTTTAATTTTTATTATTTGTTATAGTGGACATAGTTATACACCTCCTGTAAAAATTTCAAGATTCCACCTATTCATTCAAAACTTAGGATATATACTTGCAAATCACGTCACTATTGGAACACCCTTTATTATTTAAGTTCAATTTTGTATACTTGTTTATAAAACAAACATAGTTTTAATTACAGTCTGCAAATTGTAAGTGGTTTCCTCTTACAGCTCAAAAAAAAGACATAAACGTAAATAACACGTCACTTTTGGAACACCCTACGTTTTAGTATTTTTTGCTATTGTGGCCGCAGTTATACACTTTTGGTAAAATTTTCAAGAGTCTACCTATTATGGTTCAAAACTTGGGCCTTATACATACAAATCACTCCACTATCGGAACACCCTTTAATTTTTAGATTTATTTTTTTCAGACTTGTTTATATAGCGAACTAAGTTTAATTTAGTGCTTGCATATTTTTAGTAAATTCCTCCTACAGTTCAAGAAATAAGCACATATTCGTGAATAACACCTCTCTATCGGAACACCCTATAAGTTTTAGTATTTGCTAGTATAGCGGTTATATACTTTCTGTGAAAATTTCAGGCGCCTACCTATTACGGTTCAAAACTTAGGCCTTATACATGCATATAACACTACTATCGGAATACCCTTTAATTTTTCGATTTATTTTTTTCAGACTTGTTTAATTTAGTGCTTGCATATTTTTAGTGTATGCCTCCTACAGTTCAAGAAATAAACACATATTCGTGAATAACACCTCTCTATCGGAACACCCTATAAGTTTTAATTTTTGTTGTTATAGCAGCCATCGCATTTCACACCACTATCGGAACACCCTTTAATTTTTAGTTTTTTTTATACTTGTTTATATAGTGAACTAAGTTTTATTAATTGTTTGTAAATTTCAAGTGTATCCCTCCTACAGTTCACGAAATATGCACATGATCGTGAATAACACCTCTCTATTGGAACACCCTATAAGTTTTAGTATTTGTTGCTATAGCGGCAACGACTATACATCATCTGTGAAAATTTCAAGAGTATACCTATTACGGTTCCAGAGATAAAAGGCGCTGACAGACGGACAGCGTACACTTTGTGTACGGAACCCTAAAAACATAAAAAGGTAAAATTTTCAAAAAACCGCAAAAAAATGGCGCAACGTTTTTTTTACAGCATAAAAGAAGAGATCGTAGATTTTGTAGTGATATATAACATTTTTAGGATCGCGATGGAGATCATTTTTTAAAAGCTTATCACTTTTTTTTACCAAAAATTTTACAAAAAAACAACCTTTTTTTAATTTTGAACGAAATTTTTTATCACTAAAAATTAAAACAAAATTTTTCTTAAAATTAACATAAGTAGCTTCTAATAAACCCTTTCACAGCAAAAAAAAAAAACAATACAAAATCTTTATTCGTTTAGCCACCAAAAAATATATTGCAAACCTCTCAAAACCGTTTAAAGTCAATAAAAACGTATGCGATTTACTCAACTTTCCTGACTTTAACAGTGTCACAAAACATCAAATCTCAAGCAAACGCCTTGAAAATTCACAATACGATGCAGTATTTTGTTGTCTGTCGAGCTGCGTACTTAAATTTTTACATTTCTCAAAATTAATTTGTGGCCTAATGTCCGGCTAGATTGGCAAAATACCCCTCTGTGCGACCGTTGTATATATTTTACTTCTTTAAGCTAAAACTAGAAACGGAAAAAGCTGCCTCGAACAAATTTGAAATTTTGCACAAAATAAATACTTTATATGGGGAGTACGCATTTCCCTTTCTCCTAACGCATCAATTTTTCACCCAATTTCATATCTCGGCTTCAAATTAACGCCTGCAAAATTTAAAGACTCTTAGTGTTATATCTTTCTAGATAACAGATTATTGTTAAACAATTTGTATGGGGATAATCCTTTCCCCCAGTCCTATTCCACCAATTTTTTCATAAATTGAAAGCTTGCTCTATCGAAGTGATATTGAGCAAAAAAGTTTAAAAATTAAACACAGGATAGTCAAAACGAATTCATTCTCACTTTTGACATTGAAAACCCCACTGTGCGACGATTAAAAAAAAAATAATAATAAAAATTTTACGCTTAAAATATTTCAACAAAAACTTTACCAAATGGTATAACACCTGTAGTAAAAGCTCTAGTACGTTTGCATTAATATGAATAAATCTTTTATACCCCAACATATTTGAATAAGGTCACACAGTGAAAGGATGCAGCTCTTTTATCCCACCGAATATATTTAGCAAACATTGGCTATAGCTAATCCACATCTGTATTTGAGGCAAACCAGAATTAGCGCGCTAAGCGTAAGAGTAATTATAATATAGGGCATAGATTCGAACAGCTAATCAAAAGGAAATATTAATAAATCGGTCTAGTGCAAGTCATACTCACACGTGGGGTTCCCTTTAGTTTTTAGTAATTTTTATTGCAGCCACAAAAGCAATACATTTTGTGAAAATTTCAAGAGTCCACTTGTATTATAATTTGAAAACAAAAAATTCCTTCACTGAAGAAGGGATTGTGTACAGATTATTAAGAACCATAACAACTTATTCAGTGCTGCTGTCGACAGTTTGAGATGTGTATACAGGCAGTAATATGCCAGCTTTGCTGTAAGCCTTCTACAGGCATAGCATGCCAACTCCTGCTTAAATCGTTGGTTATATACAAATATTTCAAAATTTTCTGCTATGATTTCATTTACCATACCTGTCCTGTAATGTCCAGTAATCATCACACATAGATAGAGCTATTTGGGCAATCTAGCCGAAAATTACTTTTTTTTTTAACCGACTTCAAAAACGAAGGAGGTTATCAATTCGTCTGAATGTTGCTTTTTTTATGTATGTAACCGAAGAACTCAGCCATTTCTGAACCGATTTTAAAATTTTTTCCTTTATTTGAAAGGTTATGCTTTCATGTTGGTCCCGTTTTAAATAACAGTTCATTATATTAAAAATTAAAGGGTGTCCCCATACAACATATATGTTTTTTACGTGTATTAAGAACCGTAAAGGGCACCAAATTAAAATTTTAAAAAATTTCGTGTCGCTATAGCTCCCAATGGCAGAAATTAATAAAAAAAATAAATTTAAAATTTAAAGGGTGTCCCCATAGGTGCCATAATTTGACCTATATGAGCCTATCTTTTGAACCGTTATGGACAAAACTTTGAAAATTTTACAGAATGTCGATTACTATGAGCGTTAAATAAAATGTATAAATATTCAAAATTTTAAATTAAAGGGTGCTCCAATAGTTGATTAAATTTGATGTAGATGGACATACTTTTGAACAGTTGTACACAGACCGCTGAAAATTACAAAGAGCCTGTATTGCTAAGTCAGCTATAAAAAAAGTATACAATTTGAATTTAGAAATAAAAGGGTGTCCCAATAGTTAATGTAATTCTATGTATGTGGCTAAATTTTTGAACTGTTATAGACAGACAGCTGAAATTTTCAAGGAACCTTTATTCCAAAGTCCACTATAGCAGATATACAATTTGAATTTAGAAATTAAAGGGTGTCCCCATAAATTATGTAATTTGATATATATGGCCCTATCTTTTGAACCGCTAAAAGCAAACACTTGAAAATTAGGCAGAATGTCCACTACTTTCTCTGGTATTATAACAAGTATAAATATTTTGAATTTTTAATGTAAAAGGTGTCCCAATAGTTCATGTATTTTGATATATATGGCCAAACTTTTGAACCGTAATAGACAGACAGTTGAAATTTACAAAGAATTTTTGTCTGCAAGTCCTCTATACCAACAGGTCTTTAATTTAAAATTGTAAATTAAAGGGTGTCCCAATAGGAGATGTTATTTGATCTATGTGACCCTATCTTTGAAACCGTTATACACAGAGACTTGAATGGTGTCCCCATAAAAGACGGATGCTGGTGAAAATAGCTTAACTTTTGAACAGTAATAGGGAGAGGCTTGACATTCACATAGTCTTTAATTTTTTTCCCTCTAATTTTGGCGCATATTTTATTTGTTTTAAATGTACAGATTACCTCTTACTTTTTTAGTTTAGAATTGGTGCCCTTCTATCTGTTTTGAAGTCGGTTTTTTTTTGCAAGAATTATTTTTGCTTATATTGGCTCTGAAAATTTATTAAGTGCCCCTAGACTAGAATGTAGAATGAAATTTGGCAGAAAAATATCTTATCGTCTTATCGGCTGTTAGAACATGGAAATAAGAAAACTCGGACAAAGGAGAAAAAAGTTCCCCTTAGAAGAACTAATCCTACCTCTAAAAAATATAAATTATATTTTTAGGTTTCCCATACTTTTGTTTAGCAAATGCAATTTTTATGGTCAGCGAATGTATCAAAACCTAAACTTGGAGCCAGGAGATTAAAAAATTGCCCCGCCCACATATTATTATTTGCAAAAATAATGTAATTTTTAAAATAAATGGTTTACATACATACGCCTTAATACCATAAAAATAAAATTTTTGAGTTTTTATTGGCGAGGAGGTAAACCTCCAATCCAATCCCACCCCCAAAATGTCAATGTGAAATTATTTTCTTTTTTAATTTTTTTTGCTAATTTTTTGTGTCGAAGAGAAAACGTCTGTCCAGTGCCTAACTAATCCCCACCACCCAAGAATATTAATAAAAAGACATTTTTGTAATTTACTTCTTTATAGTATTTAATTTATTTAAAAATAATTAATTTATTCATAACAAGCTATGCCCGCCACTTCGCCAGCGTCCTTCAAATATTTTGTTTCTTTCAGCTTCAGATATGGTTTATGTATTGTCTTTATATAAAGGTACCGATCCCTAAGTTATTACTCAGAAACATAAGCTTTATATAAAATTCTAATATATATATAAAAATCTAATATTATGTTACAGTTCTGTAAATAGTGTTTTAACTTTCCCGATGACAAAAATAAAAGTTGCTGCTAAGTTTGCAGTAATATTGAATCCTTAAAATTGCATACTTTTACTATTTGTCCTCTATTTTTCTTTGGCAATGAAATATTAAAAAACAAAATATCCTATATTCGAACCAAGATACTAAGGTAGCTCTCAATAAAATTTTATTAAAATTCATCCAGTAGTTTTTACGTGATGCGAACACAAACAGACAGACAGGCAGAAAATCATAGTTTTATTTTACGTATAGATAAGAACTTATTCATATTAGTAAAGATTAATTTTATTTAAAATAAAAACAAATAATTTTATATGAATTTTAACAATTAGTTTATTTAAAATAACTTACAAACCAAAATCCTTTTATGACCGAGAAAAAGGTTTCTTATTCGTATCTATTCCCCTGCAAGATGAGCAAAAACAGAAAAAAGATGAAATTTTGAAAAAAATCGCAAAAAAAATATAGAATTAAATCGTAAATTTGATAGTGATATATAACATTTTTAGGGTCGCGCTGGCTATCACTCTCAAAAACCCCCTCTTCACTCTTCTTTTTTTTGACAAAAAAGTGAACAAACAATTCCTTTTTCTTAATTTCGAACAAAATTTGTTATCAAAAGAATTTAAAATAAAATTTTTCTAAAAATTAATATCAGCAGCTGCTAATATACCTTTCACAGAAAAAAAAAATCAATACAAAATCTCAATTCGTTTAGCCACAAAAAAATATATTGCAAACGTCTCAAAATCGTGTAGGAGAGAACGAAGAAGCTCATAGGTGACATTAGGGTATCCAACTCTATTGACTCTTTTGAACATCGACGCAATGTGGGTTGTGTTTCGCTGTTTTATCGCTACTACAATGGAATGTGCTCTGATGAGATTAGGGAACTAGTTCCCGATATCCGCACGTTTTCGCGCACAACACGCTTTTCATTAAGAGCTCATCCATTTGTGGTCGATTGGCCAGTGAATCGCACAATGCATTACAGAGAAAATTCATTTTTTAGCCGTACAGTTCGCTTGTGGATTCATCTTCCTACAGAGGTTTTTCCTGTCAACTCCAATGTTGGAAAATTCAAATCGAATGTCCACAAACATTACTCCCTCTATCCTCCTTCCCATAACCTAATTTCCTAGTTCTGGCACAATGCTTTGCATGAGTAGGGGTCATCCCCTGAGTGCTGGTCCGAAATAAAAAAAATAAAAAAAATCTATAAAAAAGTAAGCGATTTACGAAACGTTCCCGATTTTGACAGTGTCCTAAAACTACAAATTTCAAACAAAAGCCTTGAACATTCACTACACGATTGCAGAATTTTATTGTCTGTCGAGCTGCGTACTTAAATTTTAACATTTTTCCTAAATTTAATTTTTGGCCTAATGTCCGGCTAGATTTGCAAAGTACCCCTCTGTGCATCGTTAAGATGATTTTAAATTAATTCCGTTACAGTTTTCGACTGCAGAACTGGCCCAATCTAAATCGTATCAACATCGTAAACTATTCTCAAGTTGGCTCAAGTTCGTATATTCTCCCACTTACTCAACAGAGTTGTAAGAATATGTTTTATAAATTAGACGACAAATACTATAAGGAAATAGTAAAATTTTGTTCTAGCTGGGCTATCGACTCCACCTGGTATGAATTCGCCTTGATCCTGCTTTAGCATTCTATTTATCTACATATATATTTTGGGCATTGCGTATGTGTAAACATCATCTATTAAACTAAAGAAATTAAGGGATTTTTTTTTGTACAGTGTTTTTAAAACCAACTATCAACCATCTTTATTCACCTGTTGCCGAGTATAAGAAGCGTAAAATAGTCGTGTATTTTTTAATACATAAACAACATAAAATTTAATTAAAATTCCTCCAGTAAGAGGGGTATCCGCACCACTATAAATCTTTCTTTATAACAAATACAGCACACAGTCAACCAACACTAGCAACAACAATAACTGTTAAAAAGCAACAGTAACATCACAGCAACAACAACAACATCAGTGCAAACTATAATAATAAAGCAAAAATAAAACAGCAACAAATATACAGCACAACACGTTCACAACTTTAACTTCAAGCGACCCATTAAAGGAACCATAACAGAAAATTCATGAATTTTCGTAATTTTTTCGCATAAAGCTTTTACGGCATTAGCTTTTAAGTACTTTTTTAGCTGATGTGATTTTTGCTTTTATTCATGTTTATGTAATTGTAGTTTAAGCATTAAATAAAATATATAAACTTTTTTTTGAGGTTGCTAATAAAATCGTAGAGATGAATTTTCCTAATGCCTCCGTTAATACGAATTACAGTGGATGGTGATGCTGGCTCACTTGCTGCTTTCTGTCATATAATTTTTATTATTATTGGTACTTTTGTACCTGTTACATGTCTTCTAGGTGGAGTTCCAAACCATACCGTTAGAAAAAGTACCATAATCACTTGTACCATAATCACTTGTAACTCGTTGTACCAGTGTTGGATAAATGGTGATACCTATAATCGTTTGTTTGGGAAATAAAGCAAGGTGGGCCTTGTTGAAACCCAAAGCTAAAAAATGGATGTAAATGGTTAAAATCTGTGATCGCTTATCGCATACAAAACACTGTAATCAAATTTTATACCCTACACCGCAGGTGGATATATAAGTTTGTCATTCCGTGTGTAATTTCTACAATATTAATTTCCGACCCCATAAATTATATATATTCTGATTCCTTATACATAGAAAAGTTGATTAAGCTATGCCCTTCTGTCCGTGTTCGGGTGGAAATGTCATTTGCCAAGGCACCAGACAAGGTACAGAAAATTTAAGCCCACCAATCTGCCATGCGATGGCAACTCAGCAATATCGGACCGTCGCATTGGAGTCTGCGTGTAAAACACCACGCCCACCTTTAATTTTTCACGATGTTTTAATTTTTATTGTTCTCCTTCCTTTTTTTATTAAATAAATATTTGACTGCAATAGTTAGATCCCAAGGAGCGAGGATGCAGATATCGGGGTATCAATAACCCCTGCGAGGGGCGATCTTGTGTTTATTTTTATGTTGGTAGGGTTTTTCTGTTTTTTATATTTTATTATTAAAGGCTTTTATAGAAATCAATACACATAGAGGTAGCAAAAAGATAGCTAATAGGGTGCCCACTGGTAACCAGGGGCGATAGACACATTGGGAATGTCAATATGATGAAATTTTTTTAAAGGATTTTTTTCTTTAGCCTGACCATTCTAATGCAATATCGATTGGAGGAAGGTCTAATTTTAACAAAAAAAATTTTCCAAAAAAATTTTTAAAAAAATTTGTCCAAAAAATTTTTTAAAAAATTTACCAAATAATTTTAACCAAAAATTTCAAAAAAAGTTTACTTAAAATTTTTAAAAAATTTGTATAAACAATTTTTACAAAACATTTCCAAAAAAAATATTTACAAAAAAATTTTGCAATAATATTTTAAAAATTTTTGCAAAAAATTTTTTAAATGTTTTACAAAAAAAGTTTAAAAAAAATTCCAAAAAATTTTCTATAAAATTTTTACAAAATATTTTCTATAAAATTATTACAAAAAAATTTTCGATTTAATTTTGTACAAAAAAAAATTTCACAATAAATTTTCTATAAAATTTTTGCAAAATATTTTCTACAAAATAAATTATTACAAAAAAATTTTCGATAAAATTTTTACAAAAAAAAATTCTATAAAATTTTTACAAAAAAATGTTCACAATAAATTTTCTATAAATTTTTACAAAACAAAAATTTATATAAAATTTTTACATAGTCAGGCATTTCAGGTGACCAAAAATTAAAAAAAAAGAAATTAGAAAAAATTTTACTTAAAATTTAAAAAAAAAATTTGAACAAGCAATTTTCAAAAAAAAAAAATTTGCAAAACATTAAAAAACATTATGAAACAAATTTTTACAAAAAATTTAATAAAAAAAAATTTTACCAAAACTTAACAAAAAAAATTTTGCAATATTTTAAAATTTTTTGCAAAAAAATTTCTACATATTTTACAAAAAAAGTTCCAAAAAATTTTCTATAAAATTATTATAAAGAAATTTTCGATAAAATTTTTACGAAAAAATTTTCACAATAAATTTTTACAAAAAAAAAATTTTCCATAAAATTTTTACAAAATATTTTCTATAAAATTATTAAAAAAAAATTTTCGATAAAATTTAACAAAAAAAAAAATCTATAGATTTTTTTTTTTAAAATCTATAGATTTTTTTTTTTAAATCTTTATAGATTTTTTTTTTAACAAAAAAATGTTCAAAATAAATTTTCTATAAATTTTTACAAAAAAAAAAAAAAATTCTAGAAAATTTTTTCATAGGCAGTTCAGGTGACGATATATACCCGTATACGGTATACATATATCTGAGTATATATCTGTGTGCTGAGTAGTGGAAGAAGGCAAAGTTTTTTTTTTAATTCGTTTGCCTCTCAAATTAAATCCATTTTTTTACAAAAAAAATTTTCAATGAAATTTTTACAAATATTTTCTATAAAATTATTACAAAAAAATTTTCGATAAAATTTTTACAAAAAAAAATCTATAATATTTTAACAAAAAAATGTTCAAAATAAATTTTCTATAAATTTTTACAAAAAAAAAAAATCTATAAATTTTTTCGTAGTTAGGCATTTCAGGTGACGATATATACATGTATAAGGTATATATCTTAGTATATATCTGTGTGCGAGTAGTGGAAGAAAGCAAAGTTTTTTTAATGCGTTTGCCTCTCAAATTAAATCCATTTTGTACCTATGTCTGAAAAATTAATATCACCGTTGCGAAGTTTATAGAAGATTCGGCACGGCTGAATATAGCACTCTTACCTAAACATAGTAAGAAAACCTACGTGTGTGAGTCTGATTTATTATAAACACACTTTATTTTCTATCAAATATGTTTGTTTTATTTTTTAACCGATGTGAGAAATAGATCAATTCATAAATTATTATTTTTTTTTTACACAAACCCTTTTCAAAATTATAAGTTGTTATAATTTTGAAAAACTAAACACAAAACATCGAAAATATTTTTGAAACGAAAATTGTTTGTTTGTTTTCAGTTATACGTTGGTTATATACTTATATAATATAGAATATTATATATTAATAAATACAAAAACAAAAATTATATAGTTGAAACCAACCATGTTACATTTTTGTATGCAGTAACCATTTAATGAGCAAATAGTTACAACAAGTTGTTCATCATGACCATAGTAATGATTAAAACAACTTTAAGTTTTTTATTGCAAACATACATATATTGCTACAGTGAACATAAGATGGTTCTTGTGACCATACCATAAATGTGTTTTTGTTCATCCTATAAAATCTAAAAACTTTATTATGACTAAAACGTTTTATTCAAATTTACAATTAAATTAAATATTATAAGGTTTTGTTACTAAATTTTAAATGCAAATTTTTTAGAGTAATAATTAAAAAAAATTAATAAATAAAACCATTTGGTTATAGTTTGATTACACATAGCTGTTAATAACAAATAAATGCAATAATCTTTTTATAGAAAAAGCATTAATAAGGCGAGATAAAAATAATTATTATTGTTATTAAACAATACACCACAATTAACGTTTCAAATATAAAAATCTACCACACAGACAAATTATTAATATTATACTCGTATATTTGCAACAATAAAAAAAAATATTAACAAAAAATGCAGTTCCATTTAATTTATTTATTTAAAACTCAGGAAATTACAACCCTCGGACTAAATAAATTTATAGCAAATCTGCAACATATTTTTTGCAGAAAAAAATTACATTAAAAAAAATACAAATTCAATTCAAATGCATTGAACAATTTGCAATTTATTAAGGCTGCAACGCCACTGCATAAAAGTAAAAAATTACAAAAATAAAGAAAATTCAACAAATTGCTGTAACATTTGCATAAAAACTTGATAAAAACAAATACACAATAGCAAAAAAAAAATTGTTCTATTTTTAGTAAATATTTTTTTTTCTTGAATTTAATAAAAATCCACTCGAGCGCACTCTTTAATTTGTGGGTTTATTTTTTAAATATATTTTGTCTCAAGCTTTAAAGACGAAGAGAGAGAGATATGGCGTGGCGCCTAAACAAGTCTCAATGACACTTGAAATGTTGGTGTTTTATATTCATAATATAATTCGTAAGTTCTCTGCTGAGCTGCTGTTATAAGTTTTAGAAATCTAAAATATACGTCAAGTCTTTAAAGCTCATACACACACAGACTTTTAAATAAAATCACCAGACTAACTAGTTAACCAGCCTCTAGCTATAACTGGTGAATATGAAAGCAAAAATAAAAAATTAAACCCAAACTGGGTGCTTCAAATAGTTAGTTTTTTTTCTATATTTGTAATACCCGGACTGACTGTTTTTTACTGTAAAAATGAAAACTGCCCCTTTGCACCAAACTAAACAAGCTTAAAAGCCACAGTGCCAGGTTGAAAAAGAATTCATTCACAAATTAAAATAATTCAAACGAAAGGTTTTACAACTTTATTATCCCCAAAAAAATCTTATAAATAAAACAATTCTTATTATTTTCTAGGGGGGATACCGAAGCAGACCACTAACTTCATGGATCCCTTTTCGACCCCCTTATTTCTTATTGATTTCTGGTATCCGACTATAAATTCACAAATATCTTACTTTCATTATGTCTCGTACTGTCACTAGCCTTTCAGTCACGACTTTAGTGATTTAAGACTAGCGACTGATATATGTCAACATTCCTCCTCATCACAGTAGTAGTATTACTATTACCTTGATTTTTAACTACATATATGTAATACTTAAGAGTCCGTGACCAGTAACTAACGCAGTTAACTAAATATTTGCAGGCATCCAGATTATATCCAAGCTCCTTTTTGGTCTTCCCTGCAACATGTAGTAAAAAATTATAGAGCCTTTGGTGGGAATCGAACCCACAACCCCGAAAGAAACCTTATTTATGGCAACAACACATTCCTTTAAAATTCTGCCATTTAGGTAGAGGAGACCGTAACAACAATGACTATATGAAAATAATTTACAAGTACAAGGCAGAATTAAGCCTGAATGTTGTATGAAGTGTATAGATAGTTGGTTGGTTGGTTGGTTAGCTGAATAGTGACTTGGCCGCTTGAATGGTTGCTAATAGGCACCACGACAACAAGAAAGAAAAAACCGAAAATAGACATTTGAATATTAAAGTTGGTCGCGTGGGCGATCTACATATGTAACAGTTGTCCGTCCCTTTGCTATTTACAAGTTTTTTATGCATAATGAAGCCAACCAAACACACAGAGTAACACCAGCAAAAGCAGGCAAAAACTTCAAAACTTAAAATAAAACTGCTAAATTCGTTTTGGGTTTGTACTCACTAAGGTTTGTGAGAGCCTCGCAACAATAAAAAGCCTTGTACTCGTATGTAACCATTTGCAGTTGTGTTTCATTTATGGTTTTTCTGTTTTAATAAAATCTGTCCGTCTGTCTATCTGTGTTCATTATTTGTACGCAGTTTTGTAAGTTTATGTTTAAGTGTTCATTTGCAGCACCATTAAGAGCTACAAAATATTAATAATAATAATTTGATCAAATAAGTTTCTAAACAAGCTTAGACGTGTGTTATTATTGGTTGGTAACACCAGCTTTACTTTATTTGCTGCTACGACTGTTTACATACAAATGTACTACGTTAACGCTGTATATTTTTGTATACCAACCAACCAAATAGGGAGGCTATATCAAGTATGTCGTTTGATTTTTCTAGGTTTATGATCATACTCGGTGTCCTTGTAAAATTCTTAGACCATACAGCAATCTGTCTGAGTATCTTGCAAGCAGAGTATGTTAAAAGCACAATGAGACCACCAACAGAAATTAAAATTTTTACAAAAAAACTTTTAAAAAATATTTTTTAAAAAATTTTCAAAAAAAAATTCTAAAAAAAATTTTACAAGAAATTTTTACAAAAAAAATTTTACCAAAAATTTTAAGAAAAAAATTTACAAAAAAATTCTTTAAAAAATTTACAAAAAATTTACGAAGAAACATAATCTGTCTGAGTATCTTGGAAGCAGAGTATGTTAAAAGCACAATGAGACCACCGAAATTAAAATTAAAAAAAAAAAACTTTTAGAAAATATTTTTTAGAAAATTTAACAAAAAAAATTCTAAAAAATTTTACAAAAAATGTTTACAAAAAAAATTTTACCAAAAATATTAAGAAAAAAATTTACAAAAAAATTCTTGAAAAAATTTACAAAAAATTTTCGAAGAAACATAATCTGTCTGAGTATCTTGGAAGCAGAGTATGTTAAAAGCACAATGAGACCACCAACAGAAATTAAAATTTTTACAAAAAAACTTTTAGAAAATATTTGTTAAAAAATTTAAAAAAAAAATTCTAAAAAAATTTTACAAAAAATTTTTACAAAAAAAATTTTACCAAAAATTTTAAGAAAAAAATTTACAAAAAAATTCTTGAAAAAATTCACAAAAAAATTTTCGAAGAAACATAATCTGTCTGAGTACCTTGGAAGCAGAGTATGTAAAAAGCAAAATGAGACCACCAACAGAAATTAAAATTTTTACAAAAAAACTTTTAGAAAATATTTTTTAAAAAATTTAAAAAAAAAAAATTTCTAAAAAAATTTTACAAAAAATTTTTACAAAAAAAATTTTACCAAAAATTTTAAGAAAAAAATTTACAAAAAAATTCTTGAAAAAATTTACAAAAAATTTTCGAAGAAACATAAGAGGGTAACACAATATCTAGCATTACTATGGTGAAGGGTATATATGGTAAGGTTTCTCTGTTTTGATTAAAGGCCTTTATAGGAAGCAATACATATAGAGGTAGCCAATAGACTCACAGTGTGCCCACTAGTAAGCAAGGCCAATAAGGCGGTCAATATGAGAAATTTTTTTAAAGGATTTTTTGGCCATTCTAATGCAATATATATTGCAGGAAGTTCCTAATTTTTACAAAAAAAAAAAACTTTAAAAATTTTTTTTTTAAATTTTGGAAAAAAAAATTTTACAAAAAATTTCTAAAAAAATTTTATAAAAAATTTTTACAAAAAAAATTTTGAAAAAAAACTTAACAAAAAATTTTTAATAAAAAAAAAATATTAAAATAAATTTTGAACAAAAAAATTTTCGAAGAAACATAAGACGGTAACACAATATCTAGTATTACTATGGTGAAGGGTATAGATATAAAATTCGGCATGGCCGAATATGGCACTCTTACTTGTTTTTCATTTATTTGAAGTCTATGTTTCATTGCATGGATGACAAAATTGTGATCGTTATCATTGATGACAAAATGACATTAAAATCAAAAATGAAGACACTTATCATAGTGTTGATGTCAAATAACATCAGCATTGTGATGGTCTTTCTATCAGTATAGCGTTAGTGAACTTTACGTAGTCAGTCAAAAATTAATCAGAACCATAAATACATTGCAGTATTTTGATGTGGGTAGAATTTTACTCTTATGTCTATTTTAGTTATTCTCCTCTCTGCTGTAGCAAAACAAATAGTCAAGTTTGCCGTAATATTCTTTCATAACTGCTTTATTCTAAGCCTTATCTTGTCATTTGACTCGTTCAATATTAATTTATAATAAAATGTAAATTATATTTGAATCAAATATGAGAGTTCAAGATCGTTTTTAATGGTGAGGTTTTTTTATGTTCTTGTATTTTATTTCTTAGTGGTTTGTCATGGAAAATAGTGTGAAATCGATTTAAAATCACAAACATTAAATTAAGTTTTGCTTTATTAATAGCATGGAAGTAGAGAACAGCTTAAATAGTGAATATATTATTTTAAAAGTTTCATTTCATTTTAATTAATAAATAAACATTTAATTTAATAAATAAATACACATTTGCTTAAAATTATTGCTTTTACTAAGTAGACAACACAATTTGCCCTATGGCTAAGGCCTCTTGTCTCTGAGGCTTATCCAACGCTTTCAATTGATTACGGTGACAATTTTAAAGGGCTTTGAATGGTTTCAGTGTTTCGAAAAACGGCAATGGGAGATAATTGGGAATAAGGCAATGAGTATTTTACGGCAATCTCAAAGAAAGGCATTGAGACGCCTTATAAACATCATGCTCATATTTCAAAATTGTTTCAATAGCAGAATTAAATTAAATTAAAAAATTAATGGCAGTAAAGTAGCGGAGCATATTTTATAATTTACTCGAGAGTATAGGGAATAAAATTTTTGATAGAGTAACACATACACTATACGTGTTGCTTTGTATTCTTAGCGGTAAAACTAAAAAGGCCTATTCCTTCAGGCCTTCTATAAGGCACCTTTTCTCGCTACGACCCTCATTTGTCTGTACCTTCCAAAGAAGGTCTTATAGAAGACCTCGTCTCCTTTTAAAAGATCTTAAACACATTCCTATTTCCCTTCTCTTAGAAGGGAAGCGTGATGTTCTATTTTTATATAGCATTTATAAAAAACAGAAGTTCATTTAATTGACGTTTATTTAATTGATTGTTGCTTACGATTTAAATGCTTCTATACATAAATTGGCAGCGCACTAGTCTATTAGTCAAGGGGGCGTAAGTTTTATTCCTAAAAAAATTAAGAAGATTTTAATATTTGAATTAAAAATAAAAATAAATTTAATAGGCCTAATAATATTAGAAAAACAATAAATAACCTTAAACCGGTATTTCCCAGAACATTTTTTGACTTAGATTTTGTTGAAAATACATATGCTAATAAATTTCGACCTTCTAAGCACGAAAATGAACTCAATTTTTCAATACATGTTTACAATTTTCTGGAAAATGCGAAAAACTATCGTTACCATATGGTAACCGTGGGTCGCCTAGGGTACAGGTTTTTTGTTTGCATTTTATGTGTTTTTCTCTGGCTTTTTGGATATTTTTCTACTATATTCATTTATATTTTGTTGATAATTGAAAAAAATAACCACCTTTAAAGACTTATCCTTGCACATCTGCCACTGCCTCTCACTTTTAGACATGAGCTGTAGAGACTCCGATTCGACGTTGAAGGAACGTTTTGAGGTGCCTGCTTCCGAAAAGGATTTGCCTATGTCCACAGGGCCAGGTGTGTCCAATTCATCCACATGTACCTCCATAGCCGCAGGAGGAATTTCATAGGGCCTTTGCGAGGTTTCTTTGTCATTCTATTTCGATATCTTCCCTTGGCCAGTGGCAACCGGGGTTCTTAAAGGGATTAACCTCTCCACCTCTAACGATTCTCCTTGCCCATCCCTATCGAAATATCCCGGTTCAACGCCATAGGAGAACCCTTAGAGATTAATCTGTTCACCCCTTGCGAGGCGTTCCAGTACATCACTTCTGAATTCTTCCCTAGGCCATTATAGGAGAAAACTTTGTCCACCCACACAAAGCTCCTTATGTATGAGTAAGACTACATTGAAACTGGAGGTCGACCGTTATCCAGAGTTCGCATACTAAAGGCCAATCACCCTCTTCACCCACACATTCCTGGCATATGCTGTTCCATCGTGGATTATGGGAGCTGTTAAAGACTAGTTCTCTTTAATCACTAACTAGCCATTCAGGTTCTCGGCACAGCTACCAACCACCTTAGTATTTATTCTATTACACCTAACGACTGAATTAAGTTAAAATAAAACCATCCCATTGTTTGTTGGCATTTTTTGGAGCTTCATTATATATTTACTAATAGTTTTCTTCTATTAATAGAATTCTCATTCTGTTTCAAGAAATTTTATGATAATCTATCCCAAGTAACCAGTAAAATAAATACGTATAGAAACTCGCTTTCTCCCCAAATAAATCGCAATTTAATTATAAAAAATTGTGAGTAATTAGCATAAAATTAAATAAATAATTTTGTTAACTTCTGTATGTTTTTTCAGTTCTTATGGATTTTAAATTTAATTTAAAATTTTAAAAAAGAATTCATTTTAAAGTGTTTGACCCCACCAATTTAACCTGTTACACATTTGTGGTTAATTAAAGCGTAATTAATCAAGCTTAACTGTAATAAATTAGTATATTAATGCTGATATTTTTAAACAAAAATCTATTGAGGTTTTTTTTTTGTTAATTGAGTTATTCGTTATCGTAATTTTGTTTTATTTTTTTTGTTTAAAATTCTTTTTTGTCTTGAAATATTTTTTTATAAGTCTAGCACCTGACCGTTTAAATTCAGCTGATTAACGAGTTCACAAAATATATTTTATCTTAATTAATGCAAATGTTAAATTAGAACAAATTGTTTTATTTTAAAGTGTTACAAAGAAAAAGATAAAAGTAAATATAAGCATTAGTAGAAATAACACAAATTTGTGGAGGTTTATTATCGGTGTTTGGTATCAAAAACAATAAATTAATGACTTTTGAGTAACAATTTACCAATAGATTTAGATTTAAAATGTTTCGTTTTTATACCCTTCAAGGTGGAAAGGTTATTTATAAGTTTGTCATTCCATATGTAATTTCTACAAAACTTATTTCCGACCCCATAAAGTATATATATTCTGGATCCTTATACATAGAGAAGTTGACTAAGCAATGTCCATCTATTCGTCTGTCTATGTTCGGGTAGTAATGTCGTTTTCTAAGGCACCAGACGAGATACAGAATATTTAAGCCCATCAATCTGCCAGGCATAGTTTCTAAAATTTTGGGATTGCAATTCAGCTACATCAGATCATTCCTTTGGAGGCTGCGGGCCAAAAACAACGGAAACCTATATTTTTTCACGTTTTTTAAAATTTTCGGCTTTAATGGTTCTCTTTTGCTTTTTTCTCTTAAGTAAATATTAGACCGCGACAGGAATGGATACAGATCTCGCGAGATCAATAACCCCCTGCGAGGGACGATTTTGTGTTAATTTTTAGGTTGGTAGGGTTTTTTTTTTTTTGTTTTGATTTTGTATTAAAGGCCTTTATAGAAAGCAATCCATATAGAGGTAGCCAATACAACCACAGGGTGCCTACTGGTAACCAGCAGCAGTCAATAGGATTTTTTACTTTAGTCTGACTATCCTAACGCAATATATATTGCAGAAAGTTCCTAATTTTTACAAAGAAACTTTTACAAAAAACTTAAAAAAAATTTTAGACCCACATGGTGCCCACTGGTAACCAGGAGCAGAGGAACAGCCTATTAGGGGGGTCTATTTGAGGAACTTTTTTAAGGATTTTTTTGCTCTAGTCTGACCATTCTATCGCAATAAAGATTGCAGGAAGTTCCTAATTTTTACAAAAAATAATTTTTAAAAAATTTAAAAATAATTTAAAAAAAAAATTTTGAAATAAAATTTCTAAAAAAATTTTACAAAAAAATATTTACAAAATACTTCTCAAAAAAAAATTTACAAAAAATTTTCAAAGAAACATAAGAGGGTGACACGGTATCTAGCATTAGTCTGGTAAAGGGTGTATAAGATTCGGCATGGCCGAATATAGCACTCTTCCTTGTTCAATCTCTGTTTGATTTCTATAGACAATTTAAGGCAGTAAATTATTTTCCTTCATCGGTGGTGCAATGAGTAATATTTCTTGGAGATTAGATGTAATTTTTAAATTTTACAATATTCATTTGAAGTATTTTGAACCCCGCAGCCTAAATTGCAGGTAATTGTAATTGTAATTGAAATGTAATTGAAGATTCAATTACATTTCAATTACAATTAAAATTACAGGTAATGCTAAATTGCATATTATCAGTTACACATTATAACTAATTACAATTTAAAAAAGGGACTAAAGTCAATTACAACTAAGTGTAATTGAACATTTTCAATTACACATTATATGTAATGGTCATTGGAAATTTTCAATTACAAATTGCAAGTATTGGTAATAGTAATTAAGCAATAATCATTGATTGAAATTGAATAAAATTCAATTATGGCTAAACAGTTTTCCATTATATGTAATTATAATTGATTTTTTCAATTACAATTGATTTTTTCAATTACAATTGATTTTTTCAGTTACAATTGATTTTTTCAATTACAATAACATGTAATTGTAATTGGAATTTTTATATTGCAATTACATGAAATTTTTTAATTACAAATATAATTGTAATTTTGCAATTACAAATTACACGTAATTGAAAAAATCTCAATTGCAAATAGTTAAGTGTAATTGTAATTGAAAAATTCCAATTAAAATTACATATAATTGTATGTGTAATTAATTACAAATTGTAATTGACATCCTCCAAGTCTGCTCTAAAGAAATAAAAATAAATTAGTCAAGTGCGAGTTAGACTCACACACGTAGGGTTCCGTACTATGTTCAGTATAATTTAAAAATTCCAGTTGTTTATTTCTTTATGTCTTAAGGGACACCCTTAAATTTTAAAATTAAAGTAATATTTGCGAAAATTGCATCATAATTGGAACACCCTTTAAATTTTAGTATGTAATTGATTTTATAGGGGCCATGGTAATACACGTTCTATTAAAAGTTAAAAAATAAGGTAATATTCGTGAAAAACACGTCACTAATGGACACACTTCAATTTTAAGTACTTGTTATAGCGGCCGAAGTTACACATCTACTGTAAACATTTCAAGAGGGTATCTATTACGGTTCAAGAAGTAAGGCTTTGTCATGCAAATCACGTCACTGGCGGAAAACCCTTTAATTTTTACTATTTATTATAGTGGCCATTGTTATACACTTCCTGTAAAAACTTCAAGATTCCACCTATTCATTCAAAACTTAGGCTATATACATGCAAATCACGTCGCTATTGGAACACCCTTTAATATTTAAGTTCAATTTTGTATACTTGTTTATAAAACAAACATAGTTTTAATTACTGTCTGCAAATATAAGTTTCAATTTTTGATGTTATAGCGGCCACCGCTATACACCTTCTGTGAAAATTTCAAGAGTCTACCTATTATGGTTCATAACTTATTCCTTATATATGCAAATCACACTACACTATCGGAACACCCTTTAATTTTTAGTTTTACTTTTTTTTACTCGTTTATATAGTGAACTAAGTTTTAATTACTGTTTGTAAATTTCAAGTGTATCCCTCCTACAGTTCAAGAAATAAACACATTTTCGTGAATAACTCCTCTCTATCGGAACACCCTATAAGTTTTAGTATTTGTTGCTATAGCGGCAACAGCTATACATTATCTGTGAAAATTTCAAGAGTCTACCTATTACGGTTTCAGAGATAAAAGGCGCTGACAGACGGACAGATATTGTAAGGAAAACAATAGGGTTACGTTTTTACACTTTGTGTACGGAACCCTAAAAACGAATGACTTTCCATTAGGCTGTGTAATGCATTGACTCTTCAAATCGTCTTAAATTTTAATTTTCTAACACTATAAAATGTGTTCATGACATGAAGTGTTAATACATCGTTTTCTAAACATTTCATGTCAATAACCTTTTTTTCTTTGTGCATTTTTTTTTTCAAAGATATTTGAGGATAAATTTTACATAAATATAATCAGAGTTTGATTGATTTCTAAAAAGCAAATTTACATTAATTTTTTTATGTGCAATAAATCTATATAATCTTAAAATGCATTTAATTTATATTGGATTTTTTTTAATAGCGTTCCCCAATCAACAATGAGATTTATTTCATTAGATAAGATTTTTATTGATCAACTATGCGATGTTATTTAATATTTACAAATTAAAGATTAAACATCCCTAACATGGGAGTGTGTGTTGACGAAATCGTTGCAGCTTGTAGACAATTAAAACTAACTTGATTGACAGTCATTAAGCAAAACGGCTTAAATGGGATTTTAGAAGGCATTAAATTGAAAATAAAACGGATGTGTAAAACAATTGATAAATTGAAAAAAAATATTATTTCCAAACCTGAGTTATGAGACAGACACTGCCTTAACTTCAAGCTTCAAGAAAAAAATCAAAGGTCCTAAATTGATTTTTGAAAATGATTACAGTCGCCATGTATGGATTTAATTAACTCTGTATAAAACAAATTGCCTTTCGATTTATTTTTTATTTTTCGATTATAAAAAGTTATTAATTATTGATTATTAAGATATTAAAATGATAATAGAAATCGTTTAAAAAAATAATATTGTTTACGATTAAAAAAACATTCGAATAATTTTAATCGAATATTCAAATTCATTTTTAAAAGGCAAAATCTATTGGCTAAAGAAGAATATCCGACTAGTAAATAAGGAAAAATAAATTTTAATCGACATATTTTTAATTTCTCCTTTAAAAACTTTATATATATATATATTTTTTTTTTTGATTAAAAAAATTCGAATTATTTTAATCGAATATGCAAATTGATTTTTAAAATTTAAAATATGTTGGCTTACGGTGAATTTTCGGCTAGTAAATAAGAAATCATAACTATAAATCGAATACTCATAATTTTTCCTTTAAAAATTGATATTTTTACGAAAAAAAAAGATTCGAATAATTTTAATCGAAATTCAAATTAATTTTTAAAATCTGTTATTAATAATTATTAATCAAATGTACATAATTTTATTCTTTTTACATTAAAAAAGTAATATTTTTTCGATAAAACACTTAATAATTTTATTTGAATATCCAAATTAATTTGTAAAAGAAAATATATTGGCTAAAGATTAATATTCGGATAGTAAGTAAGGAATACTAATTTTTAATCGACTGCAGATATTTTTCCTTTAAAAAATTAAAATTTTTGACGTAAACAAATATTAGAATAATTTTAATCGAAAATTCGAATTATTTTTGTTTAGTTTAATTCTATGGGCTACAGATAAGTGAATATTCGACTAGTACACTAGGAACAGAAATCTTTAATGTACACTATTTTTTTTAATTTATATTTTTTAAGAATAAAAAAAAGTTCGAATAATATTAATCGAATATTTAAACTGATTTGAAGATTAATATTCGGATATTAAATAAAGAAAAATAATTTTTAATCGACTGTACATAATTTTTAGTTTTTCCTTAAAAAATTAATATTTCTAACAAAAAAAAAATTTCGAATATTTTAATCGAATATTCAAAATGATTTTTAAAAGTTAAAATATAATGACTAAACATGATTTTTTTTGCTAATAAACTAGGAAACGTAATTTCTAAGCGACTGTACATAATTTTGAATTTTTCCTTTAAAAAATTAATATTTTTTTACGATAAAAAAATATTCGAATAATTATAATCGAAAATTAAAAGTTTTAAAAATTTATTTGAATTTCGATTATTTTTAAAAGTTTTCAAAATTAATTCGAATTTTCGATTAAAATTATTAAAATCCTTTTTTCTAGTGGATAAATAAAAATTAATATTCGACTGGCAAATATAGAGAAATAATTTTTAAACCACTGTTATATTTTTTAGTATTAAAAATATTTGAATAAATTTGAATGGCATATTGAAATTTATTTTTAAAAATTAAAATCATTTGGCTAAAGATAAATGAATATTCGAATAGTAAATAAGGAAAAATACTTTTTAATCGACTATACACAATTTTTAATATTTCCTTTTAAAAATTTATATTTTCTTAAGATAAAATCTGTTTGAATAATTTTATTTGAATAGCAAATCGATTTTTATCAAATTGAATTTTAAAAGTTAAATAATTCTTGCAAAAAAAACCGACTTCACAACAGATAGAATTCTAAACTAAAAATGTAAGAAGTAATCTGTAAGAATTAGATTTAAACCAAATAAAATATGCGCCAAAATTAGAGGTAAAAAAGTAAGACTATTGAATGTCAAGCCTCTCCCTATTACTGTTTAAAAGTTAAGTTATTTTCACCAGCATCCGTCTTGTATGGGGACACCATTCAAGCCTCTGTCTATAACGGTTTCAAAGATAGGGGCACACAGATCAAATAACATTACCTATTCGGACACCCTTTAATTTACAATGTTAAATTAAAGACCTGTTGTTATAGAGGACTTGGTCACAAAGATTCTTTGGAAATTTCAACTATCTGTCTATAACGGTTAAAAAGTTTAACCATATATATCAAATTACATGAACTATTGGGACACCCTTTACATTATTATTCCAAATATTTATATTTGTTATCATACCAGAGAAAGTAGTGGACATTCTGCCTAATTTTCAAGTGTTTGTGTTTAACGGTTCAAAAGATAGGGTCATATAGATCAAATTACTTAATTTATGGGGACACCCTTTAATTTCTAACTTCAAATTGTATACTTGCTATAGTGGACTTTGCAATACAGGTTCCTCGTAAATTTCAGCTGTCTGTCTCTAACAGTTCAAAAGTTTGGCCACATACATAGAATTACATTAACTATTGGGACACCCTTTAAGTTCCAAATTCAAAATTGTATACTTTTTGTTATAGCTGACTTAGCACTACAGGTTCTTTGTAAATTTCAGCGGTCTGTGTACAACTATTCAAAAGTATGGCCATATACATCAAATTAAACGAACTATTGGAGCACCCTTTAATTTAAAATTTTGAGTATTTATACATTTTATTATAACGGTCATAGTAGTCGACATTCTGTCAAATTTTTAAGGTTTAGTCTATAACGGTTCAAAAGATAGACCCAAATAGGTCATATTATGTCACCTATGGGGACACCCTTTAAATTTTAAATTTATGTTGGGAGCTATAGCGGCACGCAATTTTTTAAAATTTTAATTTGCTGCCCTTTACGGTTCTTAATACACGTAAAAAACATGTATGTTGTATGGGGACACCCTTTAATTTTTAATATAATGAATGGGACCAACCTTGAAGCATAACCTTTCAAATAAAGCAAAAAATTTTAAAATCGGTTCAGAAATGGCTGAGTTCTGCAGTTACATACATAAAAAAAAAAAGCAACATTCAGACGAATAGATAACCTCCTTCTTTTTTGAAGTCGGTTAAAGATAAAGTATCCGACAAGTATATAAGAAAAAGTAATTTTTTACGATAATCTATTGTTTAAAGATAAAAATATTCTGCTAGTAAATAAGCAAAAATAATTTTTGAACGACTATCTATGATTTTTAATTTTTCCTAATTTTATTCGAATATTTTCTTAGTCGTAAAAAATATAAATTTTTAGAAGGAAAAATTAAAAATCATATATAGTTGTACAAAAATTAGTTTTACTTATTTATTTAATATTTGAATAATTTTATTCGAATATTCCGCTGGTAAGAAAAATATGTTTTAATTAATAGTACATAATTCTAAATTTTTCCCTTAAACTTAACATAAAAAAAATAGTCGAACAGTTTTAATCGAATATTCAAATTTTTTCATAATAATTTTATATAATAATTTATTTACACTTTCATTGTCTATATAAATGTATTTTTTAGTATTTATTAGTTAGTAAATCAGCACTATTTTCAAAAAAAAATATATGTATGTATGTATGTATGTATGTCAGTACAACCTACTAACTCTTGCATTTCATCTTATATTTAGCTAAAATTCAGCAGACTAGTTGTTTCATCCTAAATTTAGTCGTCGCATATTATTTTCGTTCTTCTCCTTTTTTATTGGAAGCTTTTAAAAATCCTTCCCACCAATTTTTCAAATGATTGAAAGCTTTAATAAATTTGCAATTGTATTGTCACTCACTGTATGAGAACAAAAGATTTTTATTTTAATTTTTACGGCTCATTAAAAAAAAATCTTTTAAATTAAATCTCATTATGTGTTTCAATACTCGTATGGTTTACATGCTGTTTAATAATCTAATATACGAGTACATATTAAATGTTTATATTCATAAAAATGTAAAGAATATTTTTTTTTTTATTTATTTTTTCACATTGGGTGTGTTGCACTTAAACATGTTTTTATGAACTAGATACAAAATGCTTATTCACGGAGATACATTTTCAAATACAGAGATAAATTTTCCAAAACTTATAAAATAAATTAAAAACGTCATCCATCCTCTTTTATGGCTTATGGTAATATTTCGCAAATGTATAGAAATGTGTGCAAGAGTGTGCATGCGTGTGCATGTTTGTGTGCATGAACAGTTAGTGCATTTAAAAAACTTATTGACATTTGACCTTTTCACAATGGCAATGAGTCGTAACCAGCTCTGTACGTACATATAACAAATAAACCAAAAAATATATTTTAAATTTTAATCTCCAACCTATTTAACTGCACTAGACTCGAGAGTGCAATGACTAGTAGCATGCACCACTAGAGTAGTGCAGACAACCAAACCTAGATGCCTGCTTGTTTGTTGTTCTTGTTGTTTTTTTTTCGTATTTAAATGGCCAAACTATGGCAGGCAGCATTTAAAAATTGAAAGTGTACAAATTTTATTTTTAGTTTTATTATTTTGGATTTTAGTGCTTTTTGTGTGAATTTGTAAAACCCGTTTATTAGCCAAATTTGGGTTTAACCACCAACATACAATCGACAAACCGACAAGACCGAAATTACCGCCACTAACCACATCATTGCTCTATAAAATAAGAATACAATAACTTCGACCGAACGGTCGGTCGTTCTGTCTGTCTGTCTGCAATGGCAGTGTGCATGTGAAAAAATCAGCACACTGAACATTTAAGTCAGTCAGTCAGTCTGCCAGGCAGCAGCCTGGCCTGCTCTGGCTGTACCAGCCCAACCTTTATTTTTGTTTCTTTGTTGTTTGTTTGATTGCGCTTTATTTGCAATAACAAAACAATTTCCATTTAACGCAGAACTTTAAAAGAATTTTCAAAGTTCTAAAAAAATCAGATCATAAGCTAAGATCACGTCACATCACAAATTGTCCAGTTGAAGAATTATTTACAAAAACAAAGCATAAACCTAAATATCTATTAACTAGTAGAGCCTCTTATTACCCTGGCATAAATTTAGAAACAAATTGATTTTGCATTTCCTCACGGGAACCAAAGTCTTTACAGGTGCTTGAACAAAATTTTCGGCCACATAAATGAGTAGGCGCTCGGGTCTTACTACAGGGTGGCCCAAGTTTAATCATCCAATTTGGTCGGGAATATCTTTTTCACTAAATAATAAAAAATATGATTATTAGTGTTGGACATCTTTATTAGGACTTGTAGCACTCCTATTGCTTGACCTTTTTTATACTGCAGTTGCCTTCACAAATTTCAAATATGAATGACATCCAACAAATTTCAACTCTGAAAAATGTTTTCGTGGTTGTTTTACTTCAGAACCGATTCTTCAACTTATGAATATGTTCAAATAAGGGGAGAATTACACTTGTCCACGTTATTGAGAAAATCAGCATCAATGATATTGATTTCACTCTGGATAGAATGTTAGACTTAAGAGGTAATAACGCTAATTGAATAGAGAAGGCAACTAATGCCCTCTACTTGAAGTAGAATTGGTTGGATTCAAAATTCGCCTATTAGATCTTAACCGTAATCAATCTCCTTGTATCAGGTTATCCTCTGGTTTCTGCTCTCAAAAACGGAACTTTATTGAAATACTATAGAAGGTACAAAGCACCTTCTCACCAAAACTGAGGGTGTGTTGAATATTGCTTTTTACTTACTACCCTTAAACTTGGTAGGAATGTCATCAAATCAGTTGTAAAATTGCTCCGGATGCATGAACCAGTTACTTACGTACGTTTTATGAATCGTTTATAACATAAAATTATTAAATCATAAGTCATACATTGGTGGAGTACCATATAAAACTCAATTTAGGTTAATGAGTAAAAGCCGAATTCGTTAAGTTGAAAATTCTATACGAGATCAAGCTGCAGATCCTAGAGTAGACTAAAAGCCTCAATCATAAATTGAAATTGCTTCAAGGAAATATATTACCAGTTTATTTCAAGATGACACTAGGTCTCCTTGAACCAACACCATACTTTCTTCCATCAAAATCCTGCAATTGGATTCGGTTATTGATTATAATCGCATCCGGGAGTGATCTGCTCCGATATTCTCCCTACATTAAAAAAAAAAAAAAGAAAAAAATCGCATCCAAAAATTGTTGGATAGAAAATATAACCTGACGTACTCAGCTGACGTCTCTACAACGCCCAATAAATTTATTGAAAAACTGATTTAGGGGATATACGAATACTATATGGAGCTAAATCTGGTCATATAAAAAATTCAGTATTTATAGAACCGAACAGCCGGTTGTCTTGATTCCCAAGGGAAACTACAATTTACACAACGACACATGACGCCATACAAACATATAGTAAATAGAGACCGTGCTGCTTAGACGTCATTAATAGCGGATAGAAGATAAATATTACAACTTAAGCCGACACAGAAAGAAACAAATACCGGCAGATTCTCCTTCTTCGCTTGGCTTCTGACTTATGCAAAGCAGATTGATTAACATAAGAAAACTTCTCAACTGAGCAGGCTTATGGCGAATGTCGGCGGTCTACTGTTAAGTAGGAGAAAACTACTTATGGAAGCAGGCAATACTCAACAGACTCAAGCAAGAGCGAGGAAATTGTTGTCTGTACAGAGAATAGTAGTCCTCTGTCAAATAGGAGAAAAATATTTATGGGGCAGGCATAAGTATTTTTCGGTATGGTCTCGAAATCTAGGCTACAACTCTAAAGACTCAGACTCTAGTCTGAGGAAATTGTTTTTTGTACAAAGAATAGCAGCTCTACGTGTGACATTAGCTTACCGTACGTTATTCACAACCATAGATCTTCAGGCAAAGGAACGCCAAACAATTTTCACCGCCAAACAGCACAATTGGCTACAGCATATAATGATGATCCAAAAGAAAATCTTACAAAGAGGGCAACTCCGGTGGCGAAATGGAACAGATACACTAATACCTGATATACAAATCTGGAAAATCAGAAATAATATAATCCCGATGCTATCCGGACATGGGTATTTCAAGAAGTATCTGTATCGCATGGGGAAATGTGGTTGACCCTAATACATATATGAATAGAAAAAAGTGTTTGATGACTCAGAACATACTTCTTTCAACTGCGGCTCCCTGGGCCGATCAACGCGGCGACCTTGAAGCTGAGATTGGCACTATTTCTGTCAGAAATATAGTACACAAAATATCAAGGAGCGAAAGAAGCTGGGAAACATTAAGAGTTATGTGGATTATATACTCCGTAAGAAGAAGATTTAAATGGACATAGTCGCTTAAAATACAATAGCGGTACCCAGATGCAGGAACACAATAGATGTATTGGCTTTAATACCACATAGGTTTTAACACCACGAAGAAATGCGAAAGCGCTCACGGTGTTGCAAAGAATCCCCAGACTGGCAGGAGTGGGTTTTAGCCGGTATCACTTGAGCCCGACATACCACAACTGAGACGACAGCGTCAGATATGCAAGGCCTTTTCTATCCCAAAAAAAAGTTTCCTTGATATTGTAATGAAACAATAGCATAAGTTAAACTGGCCTGACTGTGCTAAACCTATCCAACCTAACCTAACGCCTAAGCTAAAAGAGATTCATAATTTCATCTCTTTGATCTGTCGGTCTATGAAGCGCTAATATACTGATTGATAGTGCGCTGGTCTATCAGTCTGAGGACTGGGAGTACGATTATCACCAAAGACCCTGGGTATATTCTGAAGACATGCCAGAAGATTCGCAGGTAGTGCTATTTAAAAAATGGAATCTGCTGAACTGTAGAAGCAGTCAATAGAAAAAATAATATTTTTTAGAATTTTATCAGGAGACTACAATTGTAAGGGCCCCTGCAGACTGTAGACTTTGTATCGGCCGATAGTTTAGTAAGTTTTAATGGAATCAGGAAGCCCACCAAACTTTTTTTATCGGCCGATACTGCATCGCTGTAGTGTGCGCATATAAATTCCTCTCCATACTGAGCAAGCAGCCGACCAAACTATCGGCTGTTAAACACTCTGCACTCTGCGGAAGGGGTGATCTCTAACTTGACTTAAAATTAGTTCAAAATGATTTTACTCCTTTAAGTTCATGTTTTAAAGTTACATAGAAAACCGTTTTATAAACACACAAACAAAAAAAGCAAAAGTGATGCAAAACAAGGCACCCAACTTTGCAAAAAAATGAAACAATAAAATTTAAAATTTAAACTTTGATATTTTTAGACAACGAACTACAACAATAAAAACGAAAAATAAACTAGGATTTCAACAGTAACAACAACTAGTTTTAAATCAAAAAATATTGCTGAATATAAAAAGTTGTTGAAAAGTTTAATAAACTTTAAAATCTTTTTTTATAAAAAAAAGAAAAGAAATAAAAAAAAAATAATGGCAAGTGAAAATACAGCAACGATAAAATATAGATTTTTATTTTTTATTTATTGATATTTAAAAAATAAAGATTCTTTTAAAGGTTCTTTCGGTGCTACCATAATCTGTCACATTTCTGACAAATGATTCTCGAAATTATTAATTGCTTTTCTGTATTTAAAAAAAAAATCCTAAGGAGCTAAAAAAACAAGTTCAAAGACATGAAATGCTTTTGGCCAGTATTTTAGTTAAATAATTAATCTCATTAATGTCATTTGCGGACAAGATATATTTTTCTTGTAAGTTATTTTTATAGTTGGGGTTTTAATATGCTCTGCTTGCTATCAATAGACTTTATTATTAGCCAAACTATCATCATTATAAGTATTTTTATTACAACCATTAAGTATTTTAGAACATCGTAAATGTGGACATGTGATAGAGAACTTTATTTATTTGAAAGCAACATGTAAAACTCGTAACAGAGTCATAAAAATTAAAAATCATAAAAAATGCACCAACCATTAACCGCCTATAGCTCCAAAGCTGTTATAAGAAAAACTTGTATTAAGCTGAACTGATAAAATATAACTGGAGTTCCAAATGCAAGTACCTTTAAAAAAAAATGAACTCAATTCCCAGCAAAAAATTTGGCATTACCAAATGAAGTACTTGATACATAATGACTTACTTTTGCGATTACCAAATTCTGTTATTGGATTACACAGTGCAACACGGAAAAAAATAACCGTATACGGACACCACTACGTGATAAAAGACCAAAAAAAAAGACCCCTGTCTCCCAGTTTTGCCCAAAGTACTCAGGTTTTTTTTTATGGGCCCTCAAAGATGTGTGGCCTCGATGTCATTTTTGCAAAAAAATGATCATTTACTCAAGCTCATATTTTTCAAACCGTTTGGAATTTTGATATACTCTCTGAGGCAAAGTTGTAGCTCTTGTCAGAAAGAACAAAAATTGTGAACATATAAAATCAAAAAACTTCATCTTCAAGGTCAAAATCGCAAAAAACTTTAAAAAATTCAATTTTTTTACCTTTTTTCCCCTGTTCAGGTCCATAGGTAGCAAACCGTTCAAAATTTAAGGAAACAATCAACTACAAAAATGAACCTAAGATCTCAGTAAACAACTTTCTAGAACATATGAGCTTCCTAGGAATGATTCTTAACACTGTTTAGGTAGCGCTTAGGTAGCCACAAAAGTGAAAAATTTTCCGGCTACCTAAGCGCTACTGAATTTTTTAAAGTTTTTTGCGATTTTGACCTTGAAGATGAAGTTTTTTGTTCTTTATGACAAGAGCTACAACCTTACCTCAGAGAGTATATCAAAATTCCAAACGGTTTGCAAAATATGAGCTTGAGTAAATGATCATTTTTTTGCAAAAATGACATCGAGGCCACACATCTTGGAGGGCCCATAAAAAAACCTGGAGCACTTTGGGCAAAACTGGGAGACAGGGGTCTTTTCTTTTGGTCTTTTATCACGTAGTGGTGTCCGTATATGGTTATTTTGTCATGACTTAAAAAATTACACAGTGTGTTACAAAACACATTACATTAAACTTAAAAAAGAAAGTAATTTGTAATTGAACTAATTCTTATATTTTAAGAGAGAATGGCTTGAAAATATTTAAAAAATAAGTCATTATTTCAAATAAAATTTTCATATTTCTAAGTAACCTTCTAAAATATTTTAACCCAAGAAAAAAGTATTTGCATTACATTTTTTGCGTAACATACATTACGTAATCAATTCTGAAGAATTAGTTATTTTAATCTCCGCCTAGTTAAAGTCATTGAGTTGGTAATCCAGTTAGGAAGTACTTTCACCAAAGCATGCATAATACGCACAATCACGATCTCGCAACAATATCTGATTATGGACAGGCCAGGTAAGACTCAATGTTGTATGCTTACGCACAGACTATCGACCGAAAATTTTGCTTCATTTCTAATTATGGGTGGTCTACATTATTAATGTAGGGAGAATATTGAATTAGACCACTTCCATACTAGGTCCCTTGTCGACCCCCTTTCTTCATCTATGATTATAAGCAATCGAAATACTTACTTTCTCTGAATTTCGTTGAGTCATGTACTACCACCAGCCTTTAATCTTGACTAGTGATTTCAGACTGTCGACTGGTCAGCCTTCTTTCCCATCACGCAGTCTCTATTAATTGCTGTATTTGTCTGATGTTTAGTTCCTCCATGACATCCACATTTAACAAGCTTCTACCAGTGGTCCTAAGTCTTATGCTAGCCAGTGTTGGATATGCATACCCAATGTGCGCTGCCGTCACAGCCTTTTCTAGACACAGTCTGCAAGTATCATCTTCTTCGATTTTCATCTTGGCTAGATGATACAGTTACCATGACCTATCACCAACGCTTAAGGTACTAATATTATATTTGAGTACCTCGGTGACCTTCCTGCATGAGTGGCGTAAGTATTAAGAAATCGGAAGCCTTTGAGGTCCTTGGCATGTAAAGAAAGTCACATTTTTCAAATCCCAAAAGAAGCTTTTAAGTGCCTTAATTTTCTTAAAACGATTTAAAAGCTATTCTCCATCGGATCTCCTTACTATTTATACCACCTACATCCGGCCTAAAATAGAATAGAACTGCTATGCATTGGCCCGTGCTCCATAGTCTGTTTTAGAGTTGTTCGACAGCGTGCTTTAGAGGTCGAAGAAACTCATAGTTGACAGTAGGGTATTCAACTCTATTGACTCTTTTGAACATCGACGCAATGTGCGTTGTGTTATGCTGTTTTATCGTTACTACAATGGAATGTGCTCTAATGAGATAAGGGACCCCGTTCCCGATATTCGCACGTTCTTCCGTACAAAGAGCATGCATTTGTGGTCGATCGGCCAGTGAATCCACTACGCATTATAGGGAAAATTCGCTTTTTATCTGTACAGTTCGTATGTGGAATCATTTTATTGCGGAGGTCGTCTCTGTCGCTTACGATGTGGGGAAATTTAAATCGAATATCCAGAAACACTACTCCTTCTATTCTTCTAATCAGGTTTCAGAACCCTGGCATTTGGTCACTCCATATAATGCGAAAGCACTGCGTGAAAGCATTAGAATGGTGTGCCATTCTGTATATTGTAAAGGTTTTTTTATTGAATAACCATGATGTCCAGGAGATGTGGTTTCAACAAGACGGCGCAACATGTCACACAGCTCGTGCCACAATAGATTTATTGAAAGAAACGTTTGGTGACCGCCTAATTTCACGTTTTGGACCTGTGAATTGGCCTCCAAGATCTTGTGACTTAACACCGCTAGACTACTTTCTGTGGGGCTATGAAAAGTCATTGGTCTATGCGGATAAGCCACAAACGCTTGACCATTTGGAAGACAACATTCGCCGTGTTATTGCCGATATACGGCCACAAATGTTGGAAAAAGTCATCGAAAATTGGACTACATCCGCGCCAGCCATGGCGGTCATATGCCAGAAATCATATTTAAAATGTAATGCCACAAGATTATCTTTCGGATAAAAAAAAAATCATGTCAATCGAATAATCCATCGTTCTTTTATTGCAGCTTAAAGTTCTATACCTCTATAAGAAACACCCTTTATAATGCAGTAATTTTGTTTTGCGTCTGATCAGAAAGGATGAAGTTTTGGCAACGTTATATGATACTGACTGGTAGTCAATATTTTGGACAGAACGTTTCTATCTGTATCCAAAGACTTATGACTAAAAAAGATACTTGTGCTAACACCACCCTGTAAATAAAAATGGAATCTTGCTTAACAAGTTTGAATGCGAAAACGACATGTTTTGTATCGTTATCGCTGAAAAAAAAAAATTGCCAACAATAACAAAAGATTACATCAACAACTATAATCGTTCTTTTGTGTGTAATTACATAATGCGAAATAGTTTACTGGGAGTGTTAGAATTACAAAAAATTTACAGTTTATAATTGAAATAGAAAAAAAACAACAACAAAATACAATTGCAAGTTTAATTTTGAAACTTTAAACTCATAATCTAGAGTTTTAATTCACACCATTTATTTATTGTACGAGTACATGACAAGCCATTAAGCCATCAACGAGACATAAAAATGTTCGTACCGAGGAAGCAATCGCTTTTATAAGTCCAAATATTGACGGTGATCCTGATTTGTTAATATGACGCCGTCGTTCTCAGCTATTTATGCTCTGTCTGTTCGTTATATTAAATATTTTTAGTAGACATCTTAGTTTACGTCTACACAAGATTAACCATGTTCTAGACTTGAAGCATAATGAAGAAAAATTTTGTTAGGTAATGAGGCTCATTTTTGGCTAAATGAATAGCTCAACAAGCAAAGAAAATAGTCCAAGACAACTAAATGGGACATCATTGCATCTCTGTGGTGTAGATTATCAACTAACAGCATTATCCGTCTTTATTTCTCTCGTTGTGTGGAAGAATTTAAGCAGAATAAAAAATTTTCTCCAATTAAAGGTTTTAATTGGTTTCAGATTAAAATTTTATTAAATAATTAATTGATTCAATTAATTGTTTAATTAGGATTTTTTTTGTGTTGCTTTAAACAAACATATATTTGAATCAATTAAAAAATTAATTGAATTTTAATTTAAAACAAATTAAAACCTTTAATTAATGCAAACAATTTTTTCGGTGTACGTTAACTTTTTTTTCCAAAAATTAATGAGATAAACATCGAAAACTTATGGGCTTAACAGGATTAGTACTTAACATGGAATTATTGAACCTCCATTATGTTGATAATATTATTTCATGCAGTGGACCTGTTTATTGGCCTCCAAGATCGTGTAATTAGACGTTCTTTTATTACTTTCTTTGGGGTACTTTAAATCCATATGTTATGATGACAACCCAATAACTCTGGGCTAAGTGGTGATCAATATAGCTCATGGATTTCATCACAGAAAAATTTTTTCCATCAATTAATGGTTTTAATTAATTTGAATTCAAAGCTCAATTAATTTTTTAATTGATTGTTCTGTTTAAAACAGAACAACAAATTTCTTAATTAAACAATTAATTGAATCAATTAATTATTCGATTAAATTTTGATCTGAAACCAATTAAAACCTTTATTTGGTGCATATAAAAAATATAGAATAGAAAATATAGAAATAGAAGTTGTAGAAAAAGTAGTTCCAAATTGGACAGACAGGATGCGCTATGTAACAGCTGCTTATGGTGGTCGTTTATCAGATATAATTTATACATGGAAGTCATGGAATTTCGCTCCATGTAAGGTATCACGATCTTTTACCAAAATAAATTTTGGAGGTTGTTCGTTAATCGTTTGGGGAGTAGTACTGTCAGCTTCTACTAAAGTCAATTACTCGATACTATTCATTATTTTTTTGATAGGGTACTCCACAAAACTCAATACTTCTGTTTGCATAATAGCAAAGGAAATTTATCGTCGTAGTTATGAAATATTTATTTCCAAATATCCTACCCCAAAAGCCTGGACTAACTATATTTAATAATTTTTCTGATTGTATTGCTTACTGGGTACCGAATACTCAATATTTTGCCGCTACTTTTGGAGAGCATTCAGTATCAGAACTAACTAATCGAATGTATGGTAATATACGAGTTTTCTGCAGACAAACCTTAAGCTATTTTTTTAAAGAAATCTTACAAAAACATTACTTTCTATTAAGACAACACAGTGGTCCACAAAAGTAACCTTAACCGAATGTAGCTGGATTCAAATAGCATACTGTGAAAAATATCAAGAAGTCATGTTATGCTCAAAATTAATAACCTATACATATACAAAAACAGTAGCTTATTTCCTGTCTGTCTATCTGTCTTTCTCTTGTCTCTCTGTATTAGAATCACGTAAAAACCACTGGATCGATTTTAACAATATTCTGTGAGGGGGTCCCTTAGTATCCTGTTTCATATATAGAATACTTTTTTTCTGCAAAAATATCTTATTTCCAAGACAAAGTGGAGAATCACGTAAAAACCACTGGATGGATTTTAACAAAATTCTGTGAGGGGGTACCTTAGTATCCTGTTTCAAATATAGGATACTTTTTTTCAGCAAAAATATCTTATTTCCAAGACAAAGTGGAGTAAAAGCAGAGAAGGTACGTAATTTTACCGATATGCATACTTTAAAGCGCCTTTTATATTTTAGTAGAAATTAGACCCTTTATATAAAGTAAATACATGAACCATAACTAAAGCACTGAAAAGTAGGGATCTTTGGTGTGGATTGCTTTCAAAACAAAATCGAACAAAATATTGTAATTACGCTAACGAAGATGCGGGCACAGCTAGTAAGAAATACGATACTGCTGTGGACCTTAAAGCCATGACTATTAATATTTGGGAGACAGTAGCCGGCGAGGATCATGCAAAGCTTATAACATGTGAGCCAGAAAAAATTCTCGATCTAATTTCTAACAATGGAGGCTCAAATCACTACTAATTTGTGAGTTTTATTTAAAAACGTAGCTCCTCTCATTATCAATTAGTTCAGCCATATAGCAAAAAAAAAAGAATTGGCTTAAATCTACTAGAGTGACTCTGCCAGCCTCGATGGGCTGAGTAGATAGTGTTCTAGTCTATCAGTCCGGGGTTGTGGGTTTGATTCCCACCAAAGACTCTGGAACTTTTCACTAAAAGTTGGCAGGAAGACCAAGAGAGAGCTTGGATATAATCTGGGTGCCTACAAAATGGCTAACTTTGTTAGTTATAATACTTGACGGACTCTCAAATATTATCTAGCCAAGTTAAAAGTCACGGTAAGACGATACTTGCAGACTGTGCTTGGAAAAGGGCTAATATAAAAAAGGCTTTGGACCACGGGTAGACACATATTTAATGGAAATGCTGTGGAGACCTTAGCTTAAAGTAAATGTTAGCAATTACCCTCGACTTTGTGATGGGAAAGAAGTTGGACATGTATCAGTCGCCTGTCTGAGATCACTACAGTCGAAAGTAAAAGGGTAGGGGGGCAGCACGAGACTTAATGAAAGTAAGGTATTCGTGAATTTCCAGTCAGATACCAAAAATGATTGAGGAATAAAGAGGGTCGAAAAGGCACCCATGAAGTTAGTGGTCTGCTTTGGTATTGCTCCTACAAAATATTATTAATATGCCCTCTATTTTGATCATAAATATGATTGCAACTGCAACTACACCTTTTTGCTCAGTGTATAAAAAATATTTCGACAGACCTAATAAGTCTATGGCATTAAAGTTTTCTCGTATCTTTTTCCTAACCACTATTAATCCAAAATAGATTCTAAACCAACAAGTCAATATAGTGGTTTGCAATATAAAAACCAACAAAGATTGTAAATAAGAACTACGAGACACTAAAAAGCTGCAACAACAAAAAAAAAACAACTCAAGTGATCTAAATTACTCTGCAAAGTCAAAAATGTATGTTTGGATCATACGTGCAGTCATATAAATGTGTGTACGTGTGTGTGTGTGTGTACGTACTTACGACGAACATTGGCAAAGCGTTAAAACGACATTGTTTGTAGCCAAGTTGGGTAATGTTACGGCGCCGGCGCAATATGTATAATCCAATAACACACCAATATGCCACACAATAGCAACATTTGATTTTGCTAAAGCAGCTGTTGCTTATTTTATGCTTTAGTGTTCATTTGTTTTTTTTTTTTTTCTTAAATCTTTTGCATCAACAATCCTGCAGTATCTTCTGTTTTCTTCGTTGGTTTCTAAGGCGATCTTGAGTTGTTGCAACATACGTTTACTAATGGGTGCTGATGCTGGTGCTGGTGCTAGACCTGATGCTGTTGTAATAATGGCTTGTTTTGTCAATGAGCCTGTTATACTTGTTTCATCTGTGCGCTCTCCTTTGGCCATTTTATGTTTCAAACTACGGTGGTCGTAGAGCTTTGGTAGTTATGGTCACAGTGGCAGACAGACAGTCGTTTGCTGGTCTATCTCTTTGCCTGTTTTAGTTGCTTGGAGTCCCCTTAGTTTTTTTTTTTTTTTTCCTTGAAGTAAAAATCTCTGCTGCTGCCCATAATGTTTTCATAAAAAAAACAGCATCTGTTTTTTAAATTTTAAGTAACTTTGGTTGGAAATTTGTTACTTTTTTTTAATTCTCTTCAACTGATTTAAACAGCAACAAGTAATAAACTTGTTGTTGTTGCTTGTGTTTATTTTTATTGCTTTTTTTTTGTGTTGTTTGTTACTGTTGTCATTGGTTAAGAGTTGATGATGGATCAACAATTTTTATTAAAACGTGTTTGGGTTTTTGCGCTTTTTTTGTAATTTTTTCTCAAACGCTTCACACTAAATCTGTGAGGAGTTTGTTGATCATTTTGCTAGTGAATGTCTAAAAGTGGCCTTTTTTTGTAGTCGCTTTAGTAGTCGAAGCAGTTTAAGAACGCAAGGTGTTTTTTATGTTCTGCCAAACGGTCAAAACATCATTCTATTGCCAAAGCACTATGGGTCTGTCTTAATAATTATTAGGCAAACTTTTATCGATAGATAAGAAGTTATCGAAGATTATGCTGTTAATAAAACGGTTCATTTCGATGATTGTAAGAGACAAGAATTTATGCTTACATCAGTATATATCAGCGTGCGGCATTTGTATTCTTGGGGTAATACAAATATTTTGGGAATTGAAATCTCCTAATAATAATAAATAGACCAGAACTTCTACTTCGGAAGCATAAGTATTTTGTGCCATCGAATTTATTACTCTACTATTAGCTTTAAAAACTCCCGTTGTGATGGAAGTAGTCTTTGTAACGATCTAAATTAAGTCGGTTTTTGTCCTCTTTAGACCTACACATATAGAATTTATCCCATTGTCCTATCCTACTCTAGGCAAGATTGACTTAAAGCCGATGCCTTCAGGCCGGCCCATATTAAAAAGTTGCTAAGCTATTCTGAATTCTCTAGAGAGGATATCTCAAAGAGCAACTCCCATTTAAATCAAAAGTTCAATTACAAGTTTGGCAAGTATCATCTTCTACGTTTTACATTTTGGCTAGATGATACTAGAAGTTTCCATGACGTCACCTACGCAGTTATCCAGCTTTAGGTACTTCTATTATATCTGAACACCTGACTGGCCTTCCCTCCCATGAACTGTGTGAACACCATTCGAGCCTACCAAGAAGTAGTGGTATCTTTCCATCTTTTCAGGTTCAATTAGTTCACCAATTGCATTATGCCATTACCCGCCGCTATTCTGGATTCTGGACCACAGAGTTTTGGGCAGAGCCACATTCTGCCAGTTAGTCTTATTGCTTCCTCTCCAGCTGTGTTTATGTAGATTTTAACCCACATCAATGTTACCTCATTAACCGCGACACATCTGTTAAGTTTTAAAACAAGTCCAGTGCAATAAGAATCTTTTTTCCATCTTCCGTCCGACTTTCCAGCAGATGATGATGAGCACATCACTCCGACAAACTCAGACTATATTGTATATTCATCTCAGCTGAGTATATGCCTGCTTCTGCTCTACCGTCCATAAGAGCGCCTTAAACTAAAACGTTGTTGTGAGTCGCATCATCATTGTGTAAATCCAGTAAACAGCCTTTGGCGAGATTCCCGACTCAAACACGCCTCAAACTCGCTTACATTGATGTAAGATCTTTTCTTAATTGCAGTAAGTTTTATATGAAAATAGCTATCCCCAGTGCGCTTCGTCACCCACATCCTCAAAATATAAAAATTTTACCTGAAAACACACGTTATTCTCAGAATACAAAATTGCAACACTAAACCTTTTGGAGTTCCCTAGGTTCACGACAATAATTTTTCACCTTGTATGGGAGGTACCAGGCCCACTGTTCCAATCGCTAATGGGTTTTGATAGCCTATGCGTATTAATATGGCAGTTAATTTTAAGATTCTACATAATATAGTTTTCTAGCTGGACGATAATAATTTTTCACTTTGTATGGGAGGTACCACGCCCACAGTTTCCATTGAGCCAGTTGTTTGCTCAACTGTGCATATTGAAAGGAATGATATTTGCATACAATTTCAAATACTACGTACTAAGTATCCAAGTAAAACGATGATAAATATTTGTTTTGTATGGGAACTGCCACGCCCACCTTATTTTACCGACTACATAACTGCTAAAAAACTGTGAAAGGAAGATTGGCCCACTGCTGGTTAAGAAATCAAGGTAAAATCTCTTAAGAACTATTATTGTGCTTTGATTTAATGATCCCAAACGCCATATCGAAATCTTAGCTTTTCCCGATTGTAGGTTTTTCTGGTTTCAACATTATGACGTCAGTAGGTATATTAAATCTTATTTAACAATGCCACTACGTTTCTGTTCTGGAAAGACCTCACCATTAACCAGCCAGGGATTTATTGTCGTTGGGGCCAAGCGATTTATTGTCGCTAAGTTCTCGCTAAAAGTTATTCGGCTATAAAAGTGTTATCGCTCCGCTAACAGAAGAATGAGCACTCCAGACACATTGCATTTATAAGGTGCTTTAATTTGCTACTTGTAAGATTTTAATGGGGGCACCAGAGAACCTGATTCTGGAGGAACAGGTCTTTTTAATTATGGGTCTTTTCGAGGCCATACTAGTGTCCAAACGACTGATACCACGGGAACCGGTAGCTCCACAGAGCCGCTTCTCTGTGGTTTGGATTGTAGCTGTGGTTTGGATCAATACAGGCAGAGTTGGGGCACGGTTGGTCAAGTGTGCTGTTGCACTTTCAATAAAAGGAGTTGGATAGTCTCCGACTCCTAAGCAAAAGGTTAGAGCATGGCTTGCCATATTTTTAACCGACTTCAAAAAAGAAGGAGGTTATCAGTTCGTCTGAATGTTGCTTTTTTTATGTATGTAACCGCAGAACTCAGCCATTTCTGAACCGATTTTAAATTCTTTTTCTTTATTTGAAAGGTTATGCTTTCAGGTTGGTTCCATTTTAAAAACAGTTCATTATATTAAAAATTAAAGGGTGTCCCCATACAACATACATGTTTTTTACGTGTATTAAGAACCGTAAAGGGCACCAAATTAAAATTTTAAAAAATTGCGTGTCGCTGTAGCTCCCAACAGCAGAAATTAATAAAAAAATAAATTTAAAATTTAAAGGGTGACGTAATTTGACCTATTTGGGCCTATCTTTTGAACCGTTATAGACAAAAACTTGAAAATTTGACAGAATGTCGATTACTATGACCCTTATAGTAAAATGTATAAATATTCAAAATTTAAAATTAAAGGGTGCTCCAATAGTTTTTTTAATTTGATGTATGTGGGCATATTTTTGAACAGACCTCTGAAATTTACAAAGAACCTGTAGTCAGCTAGTCAGCTATAACAAAAAGTATAAAATTTGAATTTGGAAATAAAAGGTTGTCCCAATAGTTAATGTAATTTTATGTTTTTAGCCAAACTTTTGAACTTTTACAGACAGACAGCTGAAATTTACAAGGAACCTGTATTGCAGAGTCCACTTTAGCAAGTATACAATTTGAATTTAGAAACTAAAGGGTGTCCCCATAAATTATGTAATTTGATCTATATGGCCCTATCTTTTGAACCGTTAAACACAAACACTTGAAAATTAGGCAGAATATCCACTACTTTCTCTGGTATGATAACAATTATAAATATTGAGAATTATAATGTAAAGGGTGTTCCAATAGTTCATGTAATTTGATATATATGGACTAACTTTTGAACCGTTATAGACAGACAGTTGAAATTTATAAAGAATCTTTGTGCCCAAATCCTCTATAACAACAGGTCTTTAATTTAAAATTGTTAATTAAAGGGTGAAAATAGTGAACTAGTGATAGCTTAACTGTTGAACAGTAATAAGCAGAGCCTTGACATTCAAATAGTCTTTATTTTTTTCCCTCCAATTTTGGCGCATCTTTTATTTGGTTTAAATCTAATTCTTACAGTTTACTTCTTACATTTTTATTTGAGAATTGGTGCCCTTCTATCTGTTTTGAAGTCGGTTTTTTTTGGAAGAACTATTGTAAATTACAACTCATTGTGACTGTGGGGTACATGATAGTGTGCTGTACTACACAATGGGGATGCTGGTCTACACCTCATTTTCACCCAGTGGTAAGACCACCGCCAACCAATATGGTACTGACGTAACTCTTCACCACTAACTTGTAAGATCTTAGAAGCCAGCTCAAAAGTTGTCAAAGCGAAATCAAGTATAGTGATCAAGTGTAGTGCGTTGCCCTTTGTCGTCAGCAGGAGACTTTTAACATAAAAATTTCAATCTAAACTCACTAACTTGGAGGCCATTGTGCTCTAAGACTCTAAGTTCTTACTAATTCAAAAGGTGCGTTTTAGTATAAGTTTACAGAAAAACGTTAACTGGTTTAATATTATTCAATCTCGGTATTATTAAAAAACCCCGTTTGATAATGTGGCAGCAGTACTAGATGTGTTATTGTTGTTATTATTATTATTCTAGGCAATGGTTTCAATGCTGTTCTAAGCAGCATTTTTTACATTGATATTTAAAATGTTTGTTTTTTTGCCACATTCACGTGCATTAAGTCAAGTCTATGCGAGTATGTGAGATTTATTTTTTTGTAGCCTAATACGCCTATTATTATTAAAGCTGTTGTTGTTTGTGGTGTGGAATAATGAATGATATAAAATATAAATGCATTGGCAGCGCCTAGTGGCTAGTTTTGTAGATTCAAGTATACGATCATCGTACATACATACGTGTTTGCTCTTTTCATCTATTACTAATAACGAAACATTGAAAATAATGAAGTAATGAAACAAACAGAATAGAGCAACAAAATAATAATAATAAGAAATGTTCTTTGTTTATTAAAGTTTAAAAAATGTTCCCATGGTTTAAAATTGATCAAGAATTGAACTAGAAATTGTTAACAAAACAACAGCAAAAACAACAACAATAATAGCAGCAGCAAAAGCCACATGTTGAAATTTATACAACCAACAACAAAAGCAACAATACAAATCAAAATAAATAATAAACCAGGTGTGTTTTTCTAATGTAATTATCTTAACAAAAAGGTGAACGCTGATTTTATGAGAACTATTGGGTAAGGGAGCCATGGGCAAATATCACACTCACGTAATTTAAATAAAGTTAGAGTAATGCCATTGCTAATATTATTAAAAAAAAAACAGAAAATTGTGTTTTTAAAAGTACCATTTAATATCCACCTAAAAAAGTAGTACCCTTTGACAAAGAATCTCCTTAAAACACCAAGTTTTAAAATAATACCCTGAACATAAGGAACCTCTTTTAAAAACTTTATTTTTTAAAATAGAATTTTATAAAAAGTACTTTTTGTAAAAAGTACTTTTTGGAAAAAGCACCTTTTGCAAAAAGTATTACTATTAATTTAGAGAGGATATCAAAGCATAGCGCTTACATAATGGATCCGTTTTCGACTTCCTTCCGCCCTCAATGATTATAACCAAAAAAGGCCCCCAACCAAAAAATGCGGTTACAATGAAAATGCATTGGTTTGATAAATATTTAGCAAAGTGACACAAACCAACCTTGTTGAAGATCTTTATGCTACTGATTTAAAATTTTTACATGTTTTGTTCTCTTTGTGAGATTCTGTTTTAGATTGTGTATGTGCTCACAGACCCTTACGGGTTTGTGTGGGGGCTCTTGATTATAAGCAACACATTTGTATGGTAAACTTACTTTCACTGAGTCACATGCTACCACCACCATCCTCTTACTCTGTCGTGATTTTAGACTGTCGACTTTTAACTGTCGGCCTTTTTTCTCATCACTTAGTCTCTAGTAATTGCAAGATTTTATCCAAGTTTTAGATGTCCGATGGCATCCAAGTTTTAACCCGTGATTCTAAGTCTTATGCTAGACACAAGGTGTGCTGCCTTCTCGACCTCTTCCTATCACAAAATCTGCAAGTATCATTTTCTTCGCCTTGCATCTAGGCTAGATCATACTTGAATATTCCATGACCTGTTATCCAGCTTAAGGTACTTCTATTACATGTGAGCAACTTACTGGCTCTCGTGCTCTTTGAGGCACTTTGAGCACCCTTCGAGCCTACTACTACATGTAGTATCCTCCCTCCACATCTTTAGATTAATTATAGAATCTTTGCTTGCATAAGGCAAATTTTTTGCTTGCATTACAAAACAGTAGTAAAATATTTAAAACGTACTTTCTTAAAAAAAAGTACTTTCTTAAAAATAAACTTCTAAAAAATTTTTGATAAAAAGTAACTTTAGTAAAAATTACATTTTATAAAAATAAAATTTTATAAAAAATATCTTTTGGATCAAATTATTGTTTAAAGTACCTTTTCAAAATACTACTTTGTAAAAATTTTTTAAGTTTTCAAAAATATTTTTGCAAAGGCTTATTAGAAAAAGGTCCTTTTTGAATCTAAATTAAAAATTACATTCAAAATAGTCTGCTTCAAAAAAGTACCTTTTTAAAAAATACCTTTTAAAAAAGTACCTTTCGAAAAATTTACTTAAATAAAGGCAACATTTACCAAAACTAACTTTGAAATAAAATAACTTTAAAAAAAGTATCTTTGAATGTTATGTCTTTTCAAAAAGTACCTTTAATGAGATTTACCTTTTAAAAAAGTACTTTAAAAAAAATTAATATTTAAATATAAATTCCTTTAAAAAAAAATTACATTTTGAAAACAAATTAAATATTTTGAAAGAAATACCTTTTAAAGAAATTAACTTTTAAGAAAGTACTTTTCAGTACTTTAAGTAACTTTAAACTTTACGTTATTTAAAAAAGTACTTTTAAAATACATACTTAAAAAACTATTTTCATAAAATAAGGTTTCCGACTTTTTTACGGTCATAACCTAGTTTGTATTGTGAGTATTAAAGTGGTTAAAATTTACCTCATGATCAGTGAAAAATCGAACCTAAAAGAAAAATCAAAAATCAAATTAGAAAAATGGAAATTACTTTAACCCTTAGCCAATAAAAAAAAGGCTAACACGAGCACTAAAACGAATTATTTCAAGCTGTAATAAAAAATTGGTTTGTCATAGACAAACTTCATCCTGTAGTAGATTAAATCGTTTACAACTCATTAAGTGTTTCTCTTTCCAACACACACAAATTATCGTACTTTCCTCTCTTTTCACTGCAGTCGTTTTAAACTCTTTTTTTTAACTCGATTTACAAAACAAGTGTGTGTATCGATGAAGCCTGTGTGCATTGTTCCTTTCTACAGTATGCGAAGATGTAAATTATTTAATAAATTAAATATTGTTTTAATGTTTCTTTTAAGATGAACTAATAATATATTTTTTTGTAGAAAAACATTATCTTCATATTTTGCTTTTACTGCTCGCTGCTCTGTTACCACCACAAAAACCACAAGAAATCAATTCCAAGAATTTATCTTCCGTTCATATTATTTTTTTTTTTTTTATTATTTTTATTATTTAATTTATAACTTTAGCATCCAGATTTACTTTGTTTAAGTTTGAGAAGACAGCAACCAGAGAGGAAAAAAACCGTCGTTTATATGATTTCTTTTGTCATTGTTGTTGGCAAAAAGGATTGGCAAACTATTATTAATGGTAAATGAATGGAATGAATGTTATACTAGCACCACCTTTGGTTTTAAGTTTTAAGCCAGGATGAAGTTGCTGGTGGTGGTGGCAACAGAAGACCTATAAAAACGTTTGTTTTTATACCATTTTTTTCTTTCTAAGAAACCGCACAGTTTATTTTGAAGAAACAGAAACAATCGGTATGATATCTTCGGTGTATTGTATTGAATTGAAATAGTTTCATAATTCTCTTGGATGGTTCCAGGTAGCATTTATAGACAATTATAAAGTTTATAAGTTAAATAAAAATTTATTAAAATATGAGGTCAGGTGTTTTGATAATTGAACTGCGTAAAAAATCGTGCAAAACACTTTTATACCAGGTAAACTCACTCAAGGAGGAGCAAAAATATAGCAGGGAAATTTGTTTATGACGTTTAATATTCATTTTAAGGGAAAAAGGTATTTTAAATGTCAAAGTCTATATATAAAAAAAATTATTCCCTCAATGTATTTGCTAAAAAAAAATAATTTCCAAATAAATTTATAAATTTATTCATTTTAAACGTCCATCTCAACGGACAACAGGTGCTTTATTGTGATCAGGGATGGAAAATTAAACATTTTTTCGGTGCCAAAAATATTTTAAAGCTATATTTTTTAACCGACTTCAAAAGAAGAAGGAGGTTATCAATTCGTCTGAATGTTGCTTTTTTTATGTTTGTGCCCGCAGAACTCAGTCATTTCTGAACCGATTTTAAAAATTTTTTCTTTATTAGAAAGGAAATGCTTACAGATTGGTCCCATTTTAATAGAAGTTCAGAATTTTGAAAATTAAAGGGTGTCCCTATACAACATACGTGGTTTTTTACGTGTATTATGAACCGTAAACGGAACTCTTTTAAAATTTTAAAAAACTGCATATCACTATAGCTGTCAATAACAGAAATTAATAAAAAAATAAACTTAAAAATTAAAGGGTGTTCCCATATGTGACGTCAATTTAAATATATGAACCATTTGAACCATTGTAGACAATCACTTGAAAATTGGACAGAATGTCCAATATTTATAATCAGAAATTAAATATTTATAATTAGAAGTTAAAGGGTGTCCCAATAGTTGAAGTAATTTGATGTATATTGCCAAACTTTTGAACCGTAACAGAGAGACGGTTGAAATTTACAAAGAACCTGTATATCTAAGTCCTTTATAATAGTTATCAAGTATATAATTTAAATTTGGAAACTAAAGGGTGTCCCATAATTGATATAATTTAACCTATCTAGCCCTATCTTTTGAACCGTTATAGACAAACACTTGAAAATTAGACAGAATCTCCACTACTATGTCGCGTATAATAACATTTATAAATATTTACAATTTTAAAGGGTGTCTCAATAGTGGATGTAAATTGATGCATATGGCCAAACTTCTGAACCGTTTTAGACAGACATTTGAAATTAACAAAGAATCTGTCCTTTAAAATAAGTGTTTAATTTAAAATTGTACATTAAAGGGTGTCCCCTAGGTGATATTGTTTAAGCTATATGGCCATATCTTTAGAACCGTTACTTTTTATTACTGTGTCAGTAATAATAACTGTAAAAAAATAGAGGGTATCCTCATATCTGACGTAATTTGTCGTTATGGATAGACATTTGAATGTACAGAACGTATATTACTTGTCCGTTAGAGCAACAAGTATAGAAGTATTTGATTTGAGTACCATTTTTTACAGATTACTTCCTTTTAAATTTTTAGTTTAGAATTGATGCACATATATGTATTTGTTTTATATGTATGGTTTTTTTTTTGCAAGAATTATTTATCCCCAAAGTGCTAACTTACAATTTCGCATATTTTAAGTTTTAAAATTTAAAAAACGAAAAATGTTTGTAAATTTTTGTCGAAGTTAAATAACTTCAGTATATATATATATATATATGTACATATCTATCTCTATATGTATATATAGAAAGCACAAAATGTATTTGTTTCTATGTTTGTTTGTCGGAAAGCTATAGCTGCCTACACCAGTGAACCGATCTTTCTGAAATTTTCACAGTTTTTTATTAGATATAAAATTGGTTAAATAGGGTACATATTTTTTTCGATATTTCGAAGTGGGCGTGGCACCTCTCATACAAAGTAAATATTTATCATCCTGTAACTTGGTAACAGGCAGCTTATTAAAGAAGAAAATAAAACAATCAGAAAAGGAGAGAAAAAATAGCTCACTTGGGTCCATTATGTTGGTCCCTTTGCGACACCTGCAGATAAGAGAAGGGATCCCATATTGAAAAACTATTTTCGTGTTCCTGGCGAACTACAACAGATAGAGGCTTTTCACGACTAACCCCTCTGCTAATGCGCATAATCTGCTAAAATACAGAATGAATTGGGACAGTGGGCGTAGTACCTCCAAAACAAAGTGACAAATTAATATTGTGCACATAAAGTATAATAATAGGTATGATCTTAAAAGTGGGTCCAAGTGACCCACATACCCATGAGTATACCGTAGGAAAACAAAGGCTGAATTGGCACGGTGGGCGTGGTACCCCATACACAAAATAAAAAATTATGCTGTATCTAGAGAACTGCAATAGGTAGCGCCTTGGAATTTTGCATCAGTAACCTTCATATTAAGATACATTGTGTAGAGAAACACAGACTGGATTGTAATAATGGGCGTCGTATCTCCATTATCCATATTAAGTAAAAATTATGTTCGTATTCCTGGAGAACTACAACAGATAGAGCCTTTGCACGAGTAACCCCTGTGCTAATGCGCATAATCTGCTAAAATACAGAATGAATTGGGACAGTACGCGTGTTACCTCCCATACAAAGTGAATAATTATTATCGGGTACATAGAGAACTATAAGAGGTATGGTCTTGAAAGTGGTTACAAGTAACCCCCATACGCGGGCGTGGTCTCCATATACAAAGTAAAACATTATTATCCTGTATCTACAGAACTGGTAGCGCCGTAGAATATTGCATCAGTAACCTTCATATTAATGTACTTTGTGTAGAGAAACACAGACTGGATTGGAATGGTGGGTGTGATACCTCCTATACAAATTATGGTGTACCTAGAAAATTGCACTAGATACAGCCTTGAAACCTTGCACGAGTAACCCTTATACTACTGTTCATAGGCTTGCAAAATACAAACTGGATTGGGGCAATGGGCGTGGTGCCTCCTGTACAAAGTAAAAAATTATTATCGTGTACCTAGAGAACTACAATAGGTAGAGCCTTGAAAATTTGTACAAGTAACTCTTATACTAATGTACATAGTTTAGCAAAATACAGACTGGATTAGGATAGTGGGAGTCGTACCTCACATACAAAGTAATAATACGCATAGTCTAGCAAAAAACAGATTGGATGGGAACAGTAGACGTTGTACCTTGCATATAAACTGAAACAGCTTTGTTGTAAGAAAGGCATTTTCGAAATAAAGGTTGGCTTAACCTTTTTTCCAAGTGTTTATTGAAGTTTTTGAGGATAGGTGTAGCGAAGCGCATTGGGGATAGCTAGTTATTAATAAAGTTATATCATTTGGAGGTGTTGCCCCAATATACACAACAACATAGCCGCATTTAGCTGTTAAAATCCATACGTCTTTATAACAAATATTTTAAAACTTATTTAATTTTGTAGAAGATCATTCCCTAAAGGTATGACAATCCCCTAAAGCGAAAGGTTTTACTTTAAAAAATTTTTGTATAGAAAAAAATTTTATTTTATAAAATGTTGTAGTATTTTTCACAAAAAAATTAAGAGCTTGCACAAGTTACATTTTATTAAGTTGCAAAAAAGATTAAGTTCTTATATTTCATCACTGATAGATTTCCTTTTTAATTAATTACGACGGTCTTTAACATATTAACGGCGAAATATAAGTTTTACTAAAGAGCTATTCCTTTAAAATCCAGAAGCATTAAGTTTTTGATAACTTTTAATTGAAATTTAAGAAATATTAGTTTAATATTAAAAATTTTGAATTAAATTAAAAACTTCAAAATGTTTGGACCGGGGATTACCTTTTTTTTAAAGGCAACACTACCTCTGCGAAGCAAAGAAAAACACTACCCGCCTCCCAAAGAGGAGTGGGAATCAAATTCGCAACCTTCAGACGATAGACAAGCGCGCTACCAATCGGTCTATCTAATTAACTCGATTAAATTGCAATTCCTGCTATATAAGTCAAAACCACCATCAATATCCGCTCCGACGCACATTGGGTTGAAATTGCTAAAAATGGCTCTTCATTCAGGCGTTAGAGATAGCACTTATTTTTTTGTTTCGTAGTATTAAGTGGGTCATTACTACTTAAAAAAATCATTTTTGAAAAAAAAATTCGGGAAATGTAAATATCAGAATTTGATCCTAAAACAAGATGTTTAAGGTAACGGTATTGTGTAATAGTTTGTGTAACGAGTAGCGTTTATTCACATCACTTTTAGACATAATAACACTACGATATAAAAAAACAAAACAGTTATAATTGAAACAAACAAAAAGAAAGTTAAAAAAACCAATCATTCACGTTTCCAACTATGTTACAAGTACTTAAAATTATGCCTACCCAGCAGTTCAAAAGGCTAGATATTTTGATATATACTTTTACAAAACCAAGCGATCAATTAATTAAGAGCCATTATTGGGAATTTCAACCCAATGTGCGATGGGCCTCACTAATATTCAGTCACAGTTACAGTAGGAATGTCCCTATGTGACTACCGTTTCCCGTAATATCAGTTGTCTGTACATTTGTTAGACCTCGATGTTTCTCACCTTCGAGTTTCAGGCCCTAGCAGACCTCTGGGCGCATTCGAGTCAAGATGTTTGTTAGAAGTCAACAGTACCATATGCCTGCTTGCTATTCCCGCACATGTCCATGTTAAAATGTACACAAACCAACACCACCACCATCTATGGAAAATAACTCTAAATTAGCAGACAGATTTTAAAAGAACATTTTTTTTTTTATTTAAAAACATTTATTGTAATTTATTTTCATCTCCTTTACATTTTTGCTGAAAATTTTCGATTTTTTGCCATTTAATACAACAGAAGAATTATCGTAATTATTATTTATAAAATTTTTATGAACACAATTAATACTTTGCCTACAGCTGTGCTTCTTTATGTAAAACTGGCATTTAATACTTGTCCTTATATAAAACAAGTAATGGAAAATTATCAATTAATTTATTTAATATTTAAAGTTCAATGAGATAAAGGAAGCAAACTGAAATACTTACACTCAGAAAAATCATAACTATAGTGCAGAAACCATTCAAGGATACATGAGACTTTACTAGCAGAGGGGAGGGTGTAGAGGTAGGACCCTTAATGCTTTTCGGATCGCAAATCAGTGTCAAGGAAAGTTATTTATCTTGGCGTTATTCTGTTTAAGGAACTTACCTTAAACGATACATTTAAATAAAGTTACGAAAAGCTAAAAAGGATTTTATAGGTTTGTGGCCATATATGGTGAATCTTGCCAAGCACTGTATACTGAATTTACACTATTATGGTGCGACCCATAATAATAACTATTGCATCTGTGGTTTGGTGGTCCCAAAGCCTGTCAGAGTACAATTAGGCATTTGTTGGATGGGGTTCAAAGGATTGCTTGTATCAGTATATGTGTTTCAATGCGCCCAGCATCAAAACCTACAATTGAGGAAATATTGGGATTGCTCATGTTGGAATTATTCATTTGGTGAACGGCTGCAATGCCAGCTTTGCGTATAAAGACCTATGCTATCTGGTATAACTTTGGACCAAAAATCGGGCATAAGAATATTCTCTACTAAGTTAGTAAGGAGGCGAATGGAACGCACGAATAGACAAACACAGTCGTAAGACTGCATCGGACACTAATTGTGTAAGGCGTTATATACAATGAGTGTATGGAGAACAATATCGGAATTTTTACTGAAGGTTCTCTTATAGATGGTAGGGCAGGAGTACGTATATACTCAGCTGAGCTGAATATGCAATGTAGTCTGCGTTTGGGAAGTATGTCTCCGTTTACTAGCCATAATGGCTTGTGCTGCTGCATGTGTTTGATAATCTGCTGGAAAGTCGAATATATAGAAGAAAGGTTCTCATTGCACTTGACAACCAGTCGGTTATAAAACTCATGAGGCAGGTGAACGTGTACTCCACACCAAGGCTGAAATGTGTTTTTAAACTGAATATGTGCCTTGATTATTGAGGTAATGTTGATGTGAGTTAGAGAACACATAGGCACAGCTCGGAATAAGGCAGCAGACTAAGTAGCCAAAGGGGGATCTGCAGTGAATATCTTTGGTCCAGAACCCATTGCTGCCCATTAATAAAGAAAGGTGCTGCATTTTCAATTTCGTTTATTGAAAAATATTAAGTCTTTCCAATGTGCATTCGGAAACAGCTTTCTAGCAGTGACACAGATCATTCAACTTTGCTGTTTTGCCTTTGTTGATTCGAAAGTCGAACACTATCATCGAAATAATCGCGGTTGTCAACGTTTTTAAAGTCTTTGTCAAAGGCAATAATATTTTTAAATGTAAACTACTTTCGGGTGTATACATTTTTGTAATTGGTTGTGCATTTATGCGTTAATGTTTATTTATACATTCGCTATATTTTAATAAAGATTTAAATTGTTAACAAAACTTACTGCATATCAATTCGAATACACATGCAACGCAATGACTTTGCGCGGATTAACACATATCAATTTGTTATTTTTGTATACTTCTTCATGTACAATTACTTTAACTTACATACTAACTGCCAATGGTACTTGCAATATAAGCAACGACAGATGCAGAGACCGGACAAGTAAGCAAATAATTGCTTGTTTTGCGAAAAAGAAACACCAAACTCCAGAAAAAAATAACAAATCCGAATTTTTCATTGAAATGAATGATTTTTAAATATGACTAAAGCAAGTGATATCCTTAAACGATTTGTAAATATTATATTTTTGTTAAGATTAACGCATACGAGTACAGTATTGCTGAAAATATTTCAAATACTATATGGTTTCATTATTTAATAGTACGTTACCATGGACAGCAGGATACTCCACAACATACTAGCCAAGTCTGCTTTAATTAACACAGCGTATCAAAGAAAATCAGGCTATACCAACGCCCGAATGCATTGGGATCTGGATCTTATAAGATCTGGATCTTATGAAAGTTCACAGTGTAGAGAAATCTAAGCTTTACAGAAAAAGACCAAAATAAGCGGAACAACGTGCCTAACACAGAAAAAAGTATTTTGACTAATTAAAGGTTTATATTGGTTTTATATTAAAATTTAATTAAATAATTAATTGATTACATCATTTGTTTAATTATGATTTTTTTTTTGTTCTGTTTTAAACAAATACATATTTGAATCAATTAAAAAATTAATTGAACTTTAATTTAAAAGTCGGCTACAGACAAGCCTCAAACGACAAATGAAGGTGGTTATACAACCTTATCACTTCAGTCCAAAAGAGGAATGAAACCCACCACTAACTAAAAAGCACAACAGTAAGTGTTCAGAAGGCCTTTATGCCGCTGATATAATTTGTGAATATTGACAAACTATTTTTTTACGCCAACAACAATAACACAAATCCATTAAAAAAATTAAATTAATTTATAAGACAAATAAATACAATTTTTCTCTCTAGCTCTCTGTGATATGGCAAAAAGAGCAACAATAATAAAGAAAAAAAGTAAAAGTGCTATACTCGTATTGGGCCACGCCGAATCTTATATACCCTTCACCATCGTAATGTTAAATATTCCCTTACTCAGATATATTTCCAAATTTTACAATAATATATATTCTGTTTTTACTTGATTTTCAACTTAATTTTTACAAATGTAATATAAAGATACAGAATTTTTTTTTAATTTTAACCAAAATTTTATGGATTTTTTTTTGTAAAAATTTTACGTAAATTTTTTTGTCAAAATTTTGCCAAAATTTTTTTTAATAATTTTATCGAAAATTTTTTGTTAAAATTTTGTCGAAAATATTTTTGTAAATTTAAAGTAAATTTTATTGAAAATTTTTTTCTAAAAATTTAATCGAAATTTTTTTTTTAAATTTTATCAAAACTTGGTAAATATTTTATCGAAATTTTTATTGAAATTTTTTGTAAAAATTTTATCGAATACTTTTAATTTTATCGAAATTTTTTTGTTAAAATTTTATCAAAATTTTTTGTTAAAATTTTATAGAATTTTTTTTTTTGTAAATTTTTATAGAAAATTTTATTTACAATTTTATTGAAAGGTTTTTGTAAATTTTTTACCGAAAACTTTTATCGAAAATTGATTGTCAAAATTTTATTGTAAATTTTTATAGAAAATTTATTAAAATTTTTTTCGCAAAATTTTATCGACAATTTTTTTATAAAAATTTTATCGAAAATTTATTTATAAAAATTTTATCCAAATTTTTTGTAAAAATTTGATCAAAAACTTTTTGTAGATATTTTATCGAAATTTTATTGAAGTTTTTTGTAAAAATTTGATCGAAAACTTTTTGTTTTATCGAATTTTTCGATTTTTTGTTCAAATTTTATCGAAAATATTATCGAAAAATTTTTTGTAAATTTTGACAGAAAATTTTAATAAAAATTTTTGCAAATTTTATCGAAAACTTTTTGTAAATATTTTATCGAAAATTTTTTGTTAAAATTTTATCGAAAATTTTATTGTTAATTTTTATAGAAAATTTTATTAATCTTATTATAAATTTTATTATCGGAATTTTTTGTAACAATGTTATCGAAATTTTTCGTAAAAATTTTATCGAAATTTTTTGTCAAAATAATTTTTTGTCGAAAATTTTTGTAAAAATTTTATCGAAAATTTTTGTAAAAATTTTATCGAAAATTTTTGTAAAAATTTTATCGAAATTTTTTATAAAAATTTTATCGAAAACATTTTGTAAATATGTTATCGACATTTTTTTTATAATTTCTATTTTACAGAAAACTTTTTTATAAGTTAGGACCCACTTGCAATTTAAAGTACATTGGGGTCATATTGACCCCCTAATGTGCCTATTGACTGCTCCTGGTTCCCAGTGTGCACCCTGTGGGCCTTTTTGCTACCTCTGTGTGTATTGCTTTCTATAAAGTCCTTTACTGCCGAGATCTATATGCACTCAATGCGATCTACTGGTCGCGGTCTAATATTTATTTAACAAAAAAAGTAAACGAGAATCTTTACAACCGAAAAAACGTAGACCGAAAAAAGGTGGGCGCGGTTTTTTGCCCGTATTTTCGTTGGCTTAGATTTTCTGTACCTCTTTTGTGCCTTGGCAAAGTTGATTTCAACCCGAAATCAGACGGAAAAGCGGACATTCCTTAATCAACCTGTATAAGGAATTAGAATTTATATACTTTATAGGGTCGGAAATGAATATAATAGAAGTTACACACGGAATGACAAACTTATATATAGGGTATATATGTACATATATATAAGTTTAAGACCTGTGGTGAAGGGGGGTAATAAATGATAATGCATGTGTGAGGAAGAGAAGTTGTTTGAACTGCATTTTTAATGGTTGTAGCACATTTAATTATGGGAATCGGCTTTCAGGTAATTACTGTAAATGTTTCACAGTATGACACATTAAATTTTTACAATATAAATGTTGGATGAAAATTGTCATGTCTGACATTGTCGAATGTATTGAAGTGTGCGTTTCTTTGTGTTTCATCAGTTCATATTAAATTGTTTTACAAAACATATCCCGCCAGTTCTTTTGACTGACCCAAATTCAGCTGTAAAATGGACAAGTTATTTTACGATCAACATTTTTATATTTTAGTTACTTTATGAGGCCCAAATCACCATATGTGGTAAGAAGTTAGAATGTTGGGGGGTTGTGGGTTCGATTCCCGCCAAGGAGTCTGGGTGTATTTTGCAGACAAGCCAGAAACTTGGCGGTTAAGGTTGCCTTCTATACAAAATCGATAGTTAAGTGACCAGACCATTTACCGTCTCCGAACCCCAGGGTTACGTGTTAAAAATCTGTTCTGTAGATGTGTTTATACTCCTGCTTTTGTATGTAAAGGTATGTGTCCATAATGTCGTTTTAGTATACCTTTAACATTTTTGCGGTATACGAGGGACAATTTAAAAGAGTAAATTTTTAAATATAACTTAAAATTGTACAAAATCTCTCGTATGCCTTTATCTGAGTTTGGTTGGTTAAATAAATGATGTTTTTTTGTTTGGACCAGCATTCAGGGGATCACATCTACTCATGCAATGTATTGCGCCACCACTAGGAAATTTGGTTACAGGAAGGAGGATAGAGAGGTAGTAGCGTTTGAAATGAACTTTTTCATATAGAAGTTGACAGGATCGACATAGGCAGGTAGTTTATTATATATGAGAGCTCTTCGGGCAAAAAAACGAATTTTCCCCAAATTCTGACCACAAATAGATGGACTCTTAATGAGAAGCGTGTTGGACGCAAAAATGTGTTGGTATCGGGTATAATTTTCCTGATTTGATTAGAGCACCTTCCATTGCAGTAACGGTAAAGCAGCAAAACACATTGCGTATATGTTTCAGTGAGTCAATTGAGATAGATACCCTATTGGCACCGATGAGATTCTTCGCCCTCTTTTGCACAGAGTCGAGTAGCTCTAAAATAGACTTTGGGGCGCCGGTCCATACATGATATAAATAGTCAGATGGAGTGAAGTATCTTGACAGCTTCTTTTGAGATGTAAAAAATGTGTTGAGTCATCGCTCTGCATTTTCATGCCAAGAACATTAAAAGCTACTACTTTCTTAATATCTACATCACCCATTAAAGCACTTCACCAAAGTATATAGATATCAAGAATGCAGAAGGAGCATGTAGCGATCCAGAAAATCTATAGACATTCTGCTAGCATCTGCGGTAGGGTTTTGCCCTTTTTTTTCTATCAAATTAAGCACATAATTTGCAAAAATCATCTTTTTAGTTAGAAAGAATAAATCGAACTTAAGCCTTACTTCAGAACCTCATTTGCATAATTTTGAAATACTTACAAAACTTTGGTTGCGACTTGAAATTTACTAAAATATGTGTAACTAAAACCAACCATGTTGTGTTTGGGGGTATTTACAATGTAATGATCGAGTTTTAACCATAACTTGTTTATAGAGACCAAAGACAGCTTAAACCTGTTGGCTGCAACCATATATTGTTACAGATAGTTTTCGGGTCTGAATTATTGCTACAGTCGTCCCCATTCTTGGTTTTGAATTGGGATGATGTGAATATCACATCTTGGAGGCCCTGCAATCTCGGAGGCACTGTAATCTTCGGGAGGTGTTATTGAAGTTAGTTAAAGTTGCCATTTTTTTGCGAATCATTGTCTGATCACCAGGTATACAAGTTGATACTTTACTTCACACAACCATATTATTGTTTTAACATTTTTGGGAATTTAGTGCAAATAATTCTACACAAAATTGTGAAATAAACCTTCATCTAAGTTTACAAGGATAGTGTTTTATATCCATCCTAAACCCAATTATTTATTTATTACGATATTGTTTTTTTTTCTTTTACATCATCGGCCAAGTTAAGTAGAATTTGGCAGATAAAAGGTGACGGTTCTACAAATTCTTGCAGCATTATAAAGGTTGTTTGTTATAGAGGTATCGAACTTTAAGTTGCAATAAAACAACGATGGATTATTCGATTGACATGCATTTTATTTATCCTAAAGATAATCTTGTGGCATTACATTTTAAATATGATTTCTGGGCTATGACCGCCACGACTGGTGCGGATGTAGTCCAATCTGGACGTCCAATTTTCCATGACTTTTTCCAACATTTGTGGCCGTATATCGGCAATAACACGGCGAATGTTGTCTTCCAAATGGTCAAGCGTTTGTGGCTTATCCGCATAAACCAATTACTTTACATAGCCCCACAGAAAGTAGTCTAGCGGTGTTAAATCACAAGATCTTGGAGGCCAATTGACAGGTCCAAAATGTGAAATTAGGCGGTCACCAAACGTGTCTTTCAATAAATCTATTGTGCCACGAGCTGTGTGACATGTTACGCCGTCTTGTTGAAACCACATCTCCTGGACATCATGGTTATTCAATTCAGGAATGAAAAAGTTAGTAATCATGGCTTTATACCGATCACCATTGACTGTAACGTTCTGGCCACGAATCGTTTTTGAAAAATACGGACCAATAATTCCACCATCCCATAAAGCGCACCTAACAGTCAGTTTTTCTAGATGTAACGGTGTTTCGAAATACACTTAAGAATTACCTTCACTCCAAATGCGGCAGTTTTTTTTTTGTTGACGTAGCCATTCAACCAGAAGTGCGCTTCATCGCTAAACAAAATTCGCTTATGAAAATCGGGAACAACGGTAATCTTGTTTTGGGCACTATTTGCAAGCGTTGCTCAGGAGTGAGTCTATTCATGATGAGTTGCCAAACCAAACTGAGAATAAATCACTTGACAGCTGTTAAATCGGTCGCCATCTTGAAAAGTAATGCCAACTTAAAGTTCTTTAAAAAACACCGTTTACTTTGGTCCTTCGAGCCAGATTCGAACCAGCGACCTATGCTAACAGAGAACATAATATAGCTCTTGTGATTATGCTACTACCATGTTTTTGCTTTGCTTGTAATTATTTAGGCGTTCGAAATATAAAATGTAAAGAAATTAAATACATTCAAAATTAATATCCAAAATCAATGAAGCCGATTTGGATGTGTTTCTCACGCTTTCAAAGAACACTTCTGTCAAAAGACTTTTCAATGAAAAAGCAATGCAAAAATAACGAAATTATATTTTTATAATTTATCCGTCCATACATTTCATTTAAAATAACCCACGTTTTAAGAAATTGCTACACATAACTGATCTGTTTTTTCCTCTTTTTTATTATTTTTTTTTTTGAGTTCTTTACATGAAAACATTTTTGTAGAGGTTTTAAGTGCAGCGTTCGGCAAAATTTCTCTTCACTTTAAAATTTCCAATTATGCACAAAACTCATTATGTATTTTTTTTAACAAATTGGATTCGTGTGCATATCAAAAAGTACATGTTGGCGGTAAAAACATATTTATGTTTGGTTTTTTCGGTTGTGATATGTTTTGCTTGTGGCTTAACAGGCGACAAAAAAAATTTACGTTTTAATAAAAAGTTGTATTAAAAATATTATTGCTTTTTTGCCTACGAATATTAATTTAACAAAGAAATAATTTTTAATTGGATAAAACCTATTTGCTTTTTAATCATGTCATTCAGACCTAGCCGCTTCCGACAATATTAGGAAGCATCGAAAGTAGGGGTACCTTATGTAAGTAATCTTATTTTGAATCTCCGTTAATTTATAAATCAGTTCATACTACAGTTTATAACCAATAATAAGTGTTCAAATTCAAAATAGAGAACAAAGATTGATCATGGTGAGAAATAGACTTTTATATAAAATACTAGATAGCACCAGTGGAACAAAAGCATATAGAAGAAAGAAGGTTCACTTTTTCCCAGAGAAGTCTTTTCTTTCTCAGGCACAAGATAAAATTTTTTCACTTTGTATGGGATGTTGTCACGCCCACTGTTCAAATCCAGTCTATTTTTTAAACTATGCACATTAATAATAGAGAGTATCTCGCACAAAATTTCAAAATTCTACCCATTACAGTTTCGAAGTAACACGTTAATAAATATTTACTTTTTATGAGAAGTGACACGCCCATTTAAAGTATACAAAAAAATATATATAAGCTATTTACCCACCACATGTCTATTATATATTCAGTTCCTCGATATGCCGATTGGCAGCGCACTAGTCTATCAGTCTGCAGGTTGCGGGTTCGATTCCCGCCAAAGACTCTGGGTGTTTTCTGCAGACAAGCAAAAAGCTTTGTAGAGATAGTGTTGTCTTTAAAATTATCACACAAAATTATTTACTAAATTATTGTCATTTCTTTTTATTTTGATAATATTGGTATGGTTTAGTAATGTATAGAACAAAATATCGGCCGCAGCGACCTCGTTGGCACACATCCATCCGATGCTCCAAATTTCCGATGACGCTGAGGCATAATTGAGTTCTATGTTCTATGGCGTTAATGTGCCGAATTATCTCATCCTTTAGCTTTTGAATTATTGCTGGCTTATCGACGTACACCTTTTCTTTCCAATAACCCCAAAGAAAGAAGTCCAACGGTGTCAAATCACATGATATTGGCGGCCAATTGACATCGCCACCACATGAGATAACACGGCCATTGAATTTGTCGCGCAAAAGACACACAATCTAACGTTGCTCGACTGTGTATCTTCCCATGGTTGCAATTGAGTTAGTCTGAAATTGAGAAATGTCAAATTAAATGCAAAAAAAAAAAACTTGACGTTTAGGTGTTGTTCACATATTGAACTGCATGTGTCCCTTTTCGACCCCCTTCGTTCCTCAATGATTTCTGGTATCCGATTGGAAATTTACAAATACCTTACTTTCTTTGAGGCTCCGGTTGCCACTAGCTTCTTACTTTTAACAGTAGTGACTTAAGACTGGCGACTGATACATGCCGACATTCTTCGATATCACAGAGTCTATGGTAATTTCTAACATTTGCTAAGGTCTCCACAGCATCCGCATTTAACCCGTAGACCGACCAAAGCCTTTTATTCTGTTAGCCTTTTTGCAAGCACACTCTACAAGTATCGTCTTACCTGGATTTTTAACTTGGTAATACTTAAGATTCAGTGACCTGTCACTAAAGCAGTAAACCATTTGTAGGCACCCACATTATATCTTGGTCTTCATGCTAACTTGTAGCAAAAAACTCCAGAGGCTTCGGTGTGATTCGAACCCACAACCACGGACTGAGGAACTAGCATACTACCAACTAGCCTACCGAGTTACCCGACGGTAATCTTGCCACGTAGTAAAATACAATGGGTCGATAAGCGCCCTCCACTGGCGTAGCAACGAAATAGCAATTTTGAAACATGCCATTAGCTGGACCATGTTCTTACAATTTGCTTCAGATTTCGGAGACCATCCAACTCCTGACACCAATTGGTGTATTCTGTTGTGTATGCAACAGCATTCCAGCATACCCAAAATTCCGGACTTAACCACAGCTACCACGAAGGCACCTCACCAATAACCGGGCACAGAGTTGGAGGGCTATTTATTTGGCTACCGGCTTCCGTGTTACTAGTTGCTTGGACTCTAGTCGGTACTCGAGAGACCTTGTAAAAATAGACCCTTTCTTCCAGGTTCAGGTTCCAGCAAATCCTAAGAGTTTGGTGCCCCCATATATCCTGAAAACACTGTAGCATTAGAAGGTCTATGCCTCGAAGGGACATAGAAATAAAACTAGGTGTAGATAAACCGATTTTTTTTTAATTAGGGGAAAAATTCCCTGGACCTGTCAAATCCGAAAGTTTGATTTTTCGTGTATAGAAAATAATAATGAAATTTTTAAAAATTTTTGGAAATCTTTAAGGCAGTTTTAAAGGGTTAACAATTTTAGTAAGGAATCGATTGGAAGTGGACCCGAAGTGTTTCTGTGGTCTAAAAATTAGTTTTTCAGTGGCTTTATTACGTAAAATAAAATAAAAAACAACAAAATTCAATGATCACTTATATTTTCACCATAGATCTCTTCTCTGTTTGAAAAAGCTAAAATTGGCCGTAGTTGCCTAAATGGGCTTTCAATAGAAAAAATAAAAGTCTTCTGTTAAATACAAAAAATCCAATCGTCAGAAGTCTGGAACCAATTATTTTATGTTTATACTCCAAAATATAAATATGAAATTGAGACTTCTTTTATTTTAACACATTGTTGTGAAAATCCATGTTTTCGCCGTTTATTTAACCAAAACCTTAAATAATTCAGTTCGCAACAACATCAGTAGTCTTAACAACAGCAATTAACATCGAACACATATTGTTCGACGTTGTAATTTTTTACTTTGCATAAATTTGTGGCCATTAATTATTCCCAAATAACGAGAACGCGCATCAATAGCAATAATAATTATGGCGAACTTACATACACATACAGACATACAGACATATGTACGAGACTTTATGAATTAAATTAATTTTTCTTTTCCATAAAAATAAAAACATTGTAACGGGTGTAAATTTGTTGCAATTAATATGGCAAGTTTTTGTTTTCTCAATAAATCCAATTTAAAAAAATTAAAAAAATAATCATGGAATTTACATAAAAAAGTTGTAGGGATTAATGACATAAATAGCGCTGCTGTTCACACTAGATGGCATAAAAAAAGTTTCTTAAATTAAATAAAATCGATTTTTAAATTTTTTATGTTATAAAGTTTTTTGCTTTTTTGCCCACTGTTTTGACATCCATTAAAGTGATCAGTTTTAAAAGTCACTTTGAATGCTCAGTATTTAAAAAAATCAAATAAATATGTATTTAATAATTTAACTGTCTCTAACATTAATCTTCATGAAGACGGGGGTTAAGGGATCTACCCTTAACCCCCGTCTTCATTTTTTATATAAAAATGCAAAATTTGTTTGCGCTTTCTTTCAGGTTCACACCAAGTAACGTGACTCGTATGTGTAATTTCATTAAAATGTCGTTCGAAAATAAAATGTTTTTAAACCACTGTGTGTTGTTATAGAGGCCAGGTTAGTACACCATCTGTAAAAATTTTAAAAGTCTTCATATTACGGTTAAAAAAATAAGTCCATATACTTAATAATCACATCGCTATCGGGGCACCCTTTATTAATTTTATTTTGATTTGTTATACCTGTTAATATAGCCAACATAGTTTTAATTAATCTGTGTAAGTTTCAACTGCCTGCCTATTGCGCTTAAAAAAATGAGACGATATGCGTGAAAACTATGTCACTCCATAGTGAGGACCACCCCATAATTTGTTATTGTTGTTGTAACAGCTCTGCTGTTGTCGGAAGTTCTTTGCTGAGGAAAAAATCTCTCGGTTAGTACAACTGTTGACAATCTTTGGCCGAATGATACTCGGGTCGTTCCGGAGCGAAGATCCAATTGTCGTGGGAACGGCCTATAATTTGTAGTATTATTTTCTATAGCGGGCAGGGTAATAAAACTCCTGGGACAATTTCAAGAGTCTATCTTTTACGGTTCAGAGATAAAAGGGTTCTGACAGACGGGCAGACATTGTAGTGATAACAGTAGGGTTACATTCTTCCCCTTTGGGCACGGACCTCTAAAATTACTTTTCTCCAACAAAATCGAGTATTCGGACTACTGTGTGCCGGGTGGAGACTTAACTTCTCAACTTCGGAAGTGAATTTAACTTTCGAAATTGAAATCGAATTTGTCAGAAAATCTTGCATTTGTGTTGTTACTAACACCATCGTGTTATTAGTACCCTCCGGGGCACTAATTGTCCTTGCGGTTCATTCTCAAAGCTTTGACGCAGTGCTATCGGGAAAAATGAGGGCACCAGACGCCCGGGTTCCTTAAACCTTAATCTGGAAGAACCCCACCCTAATCGACGGTGGAACAGCATACGCCAGGGATGCGTGGTCAGGAGGGTGCTTGGCCGTTAGTATGCGAACTCTGGATACCAGTCGATCTCCAGTTTCAATGAAGACTTACCCGCGCATTAGGAGCTCTGTGTGGGTGGACTTTATTATCTCCAACATTCGTGGGATCAAAATTGATTTAATAAAGAACAAAAACACAAAATTTCTACATATAATAAAGGCGTAACTCATTTCCTGTCCATTATAAATTTGCAAGAAAATTTGTGAGCAGGTTCCTTAATATCCTGGTTCCAATATACGATACTTTTTTCCTACAAAAATATCTTATTTAAAAGAGAAAATGGAGAAAAGGCAGTAAAAGTAAGCCGTTTTTTACCGATTTGAAAGCAGTGCATACTTTAAGGCATCTTTTATTTTTGAAAGCGGGATATTTTAAACACGGTTACGTAGCAGATGGCGCTGTTTTAAAATAATCAAAAAATATGCAATGAAAGCGGGATATTTTAAACATGGTTGGGCAACAGATGGCGCTGTTTTAAAATAAAGAAAAAATATGAATTACCTACTGCCTACTGATAGACAATTGAATAAAATTTGCATTTGATTTGTATTTTTACTTTGTGGAATTACATTGTTAGTAAAATATTTTTAACACCTTTCACAGAGCTTTATAATAATTTTTAGAATTTTTGTAAGATTACTGTGAAAAATGCTATGAATGTGGTATCGACATGCACCTAGTTTTCATCGGTTTTTAACAAGCATTTGACCGCATCGACAGGAAAACAATCCCTTTTGCCATCTTGGGCGTATCGCAAAGGCTTACCAAACATACCTGCGCTACAACAAAAAAAAAAAAAAAACCCGACGCCTTTAATATAAAATGTAGAGTGAAACAAGGAGACTCTCTCTCAACGGTTGTATTTAACAGGCGGTCCATTTAGCAGATCTGGCCTGACCATAACCTCCGCATGGCTGTGATATCGCAATTGTAACGAGAAATATTCGATATATGCAGGAGTTATTTACAAATATTGCAGGGGCTGCAAAGACTGTGGGCCTTACAATAAATGAACAAAAGACGAAATACATGAAAATGTCAGCATACGAAAACAGACGTACAATACAGCCAATCTCAATCGGCGATCATAAGTTTGAAGGTGCATCGAGCGTTACGTACTTGAACGCTCTTTTAAAAGACGACAACAGTGTGCGAGATGATATTAAAAACCATTCGCAGAAAATAGAGCGTACTATGGGCAAAAAAACTCTTCTTTTCAAAATTAGTCTCCAAATCATGCAAAAGTATCATCAGACCAACCGTCACACACATATGTTTGCGAGACCTGAACAATGACAACAGATGCCCAATACAGTCTAAAAATTTTTGAGCGAAAACTTCAACGCAAAATGTTTAGCCCAGTTAGAGAGGCAAATGACGACTATGTCCCCAAAGGGGCAATGAGGAACTGTTTAAGCTGTATGAAGGAGAGGACATAGTCAAATTCATAAAGGCGCAACGGTTACGTTGCCCATATGGATGTCAGCAGACCACAGAAGACGATGCTAAACTATGACATCAGATGCTCTAGACGAAAAGGACGGCCACGAACAAGATGGAAGGATTGCGTTGAAGAAGACTTACGAATAATGGGTATCCGAAACTGGCAACAAAAAGCCGAAAATAGAAAAGAATGGAGAAGCATTGTGAAACAAGCTAAAGCTCACCCAGAGCTGTAACTCTATAAGAAGAAAATTATATAAATTTTAGAATTTTATCCAGGGATGGGTAGATTTATATAAAGTAAATACGTACACGTGAAGCGCTATAAAAGTAATAATCTTAAAATTTGGTGTTGATTACTTTCAAAACAAAATCAAACAAAATATTATCAGAACGAACACAACGTGTAAGGGCACAGTTAGTTTAAAATAAAAACCGAAAATCTGTTACAAAACAAACAAAAATACAGATTTTTACCGATTTATTATGTAAATATTCTTTTTTTTTAATGTGTCAACTTAAAGTTTTAATGCGACATACAAATTGCAATTCAAAAGGAGAAACAAAAACGAAGGTCCTGTCTTTAATTCCCTTTAAATGTTTGAAAACATAAAATTCAATGGAACAACCTAAAGCTAAACAAAAGAAGAAGAAGAAGCTGTCCACAGAAAAACCTTGACTTAAGTCGACAGCAACTAGTAACAAAGAGGGTCGTTCAGGGATTTTTCCAGAAATAAATACTAAAAAAAAAAAACAAACGTACAAACAAACAAGCAGAAAAAAATCAAAAGCATAGAAATAATAAAATATAAAACATATTCTAAATATTAAATAAAGAAGTATAAAAGAAAACTAAACATAAAAATAAAAATAAGGGATATAAAAATGAAACAGGAGATGACAACAGCAGGGCAGCAACAGCAGCAGCAGAGTCAGCATCATCAGGGGCAGCATCATCAGTTAGCCACGTTAACAATACAAAATAATTCTCCAATTACACAACCGACATAAGGATACTTTGTCTCGTTATGTTGCTTCTTGTTGTGGTCATAAACATATCTTGCATTACTTAACACACGCACACGTACAAACACACACACTCTCACTCTACCAGACCTACAACAGAATTTTATTTTTTCTTTTGTTCCTTTGCTTTTCGACATCATTGTAAACTTAAGTGGGGCAAAACCGAAAAACATAAAATTTCTTTTTGTTGTTGTTGTTGCTGGTGAAATTATAGACACTACAGAAATACAAAAATTAAAAAAAGGAAAAAGAAAAATTAAGCAAAATGATCATAAGCGAAGGCGCATCATACGAACTGTCAATACAATAAGAAAAAAAAAGACAGGCAGGCCTTAATGTCAATCAAACTTGCTACTTCACTACCACTACAACTATTCCATTCTACTGTTTCAGTTGCATGTCTCTGACGATGATGATGATTTTGATGTGTGTGTGATGCCAATGTTGATGGGCAGTCAACAACAACAACAACAGGAGCAATCTACCACACAAAAATTTTAAGCTAAAAGCAGCATAATTAACAAAAGATATAACCAAAAAAAAAAAACACAAGGATTTTTTAGAATCATCAGCAAGCATGTGCTCAATCGAAGAAATTCAATCTAAAGATATTAACAAGTGCTGTAAACACACATTGTACCTTACAGCACACGAAGGCAGACTCCAAAGTGAGTTAAATACAAAAAAAAAAAAAATCATAAATGTAACATTTAAGCATCAACATCTAGAGGGCGCCCTATCATTTATCTGAAGTCATTGTAATCCTTTATTTCAAGCTGTATGGGTCTCATAAAGAATTTGGAAAAATATGGTATGTGTTTTTCGTAAATTGTGGGTAGTATCCCTTGGGTTCCATTATTTACAACAAACAAATAAATTCACTTATGATAACAATATTATATATTTTTTCATTTATTTATTGTATCTCCAATATATTTTAACTGTAAGCAACTGTAATCATACGTAGAATCTTATTTTGGCGACTTTGATTTTTTTCTATATTGCTAGGTTAGGCCCTGCCCCATAATTGTATGCCGTAGCACCAAATTATTTTATCATTTATGTTCTTGTGACAAATGTACACAATACTTATCTATAACACCTTGAAACGAGCCTGTGGCCAAAAACCGCAGTGTGGTCGTCACTTGTATTATTGGTTGAATTGAAGAATTTTTTAAATGAGGACTCAGTTTGTTTAAGACCATTACAAACGCTTCTTTGCTTAGTCGATAATAACTGATAAACCTTAAAATGCATATGTAATTACATTTATATGTAGTATGTCTGATTATGGCAAAAATAAGAACACTTACACTGCGTTTGGAAAAGAAAGGGGATTCCAGGCATCCATTAAACTCCTACGTCTCAATTTTTCGGCAGAGTGTTGTCGTGTTTGTGCAGTCAAAACCGCAACAATTGAAACTCCAGGCATTTTTTTGTTTCAAACTTTTTTTAATTTAATATAAAAATTTATCTGTTCTATTTAACTTTATTTTCTTCTTTAATAACCACATGTTTTTGTGTTGGTTTTCACAATATAGCCACATTTAGTGTGCAATATTGCCACATTTAACTTAAAACTAAGAAAACTAGAATTTATCGGAATGAAGCAAATCAATCAAAGTCTGAAGAAGGCAAAACAAATTCGATCGAATTGAAAATTCGTAATCAAAACCATTCCGAACAAATTCTGTGACAGGCCTGTATGAATATTCTTTTTTTTTATCAAATAACCTTTTCTTTATTTAGAATTTTTATTCTATTTTGGGACGAAACTTATCTTGAATTAGATGTACATATTTAAATTTTTAAGAATTAATTTTAACGGCAGATCGCATGGCGGCGCCATCTATACGTCAGACATGGTAGCATAACTACAACCGTGTTAGTGAACACAGCTGTTTTATGAAACAGCCGTAAAGATGGTGTACGTGTGTGTAATCGCAAGAGGGTATATAAATATCCAGTGCGCCAACAGCCGTTACTGGCAGAGATCGGAGCAGCGTGTAACTGTGTTCTAGTCTTATCTACCTGCGCACAGCTTCCACTGATCTAAATATTTCCTTTGTTCACTAACTATTAATCCGTGGTACTTAGCCAAAAGGTATCTCAGCAGCTGTTTGCACAGCACCGGTAGGGCGAATAAAGACAGAAGATTTATAACGTTTAATCCACCACTCTCAATTCATTTGGCACAACACGACCATGGACGGCGTTGAGCTTATCCCAGCAACCAGCAGAAACGTGTCGTTACAAAATGTTGTGATGCTACTTGGGCACTTTCATGAATACTTAAAAAAGCTGTGTCATCAGGAAATGTTGATGTGCTAATTGGCATATCTAATGTGTACAGCAGGTAACATCAATAATAATAATAAATAATTTAGCTAAAAAATATAGCCATTATTTTTTGCGTAGAGGTGAATCGATTAATCTGAAAATCTTTTAATACAGCAGTTGATAGTTCCTCTCCAATACGAGAGCAGTTTGATGATTCTATGGATTTTTTTTATTTCCAAGACAGTAACGTTCTATTCAACAGTAACATTCAATTCAACACAGCTCCTGTTCATGGGGATCTATCGAGTGATTTTTAGCTGAATGAGAACTATCGATATCGATAACTTCTGCGATGTTTTTGTTTGTTTGCAGAAAACAACCAGAGAGTTTAGTAGGAATCGAACCTGCAAACTCCAGACTGATAGTTTAGCGCGCTACCAATCGGTCTACTGAGACATTTAATGTGTTGACATTTTTTTTTCTCAGTTAGTTGTGGCAAGTCTTAACGCTAGAACAACGCATTTAGATTGTGGAAATTTTCTTTGGAAAATAAAATAATGGAACTGTTCGCGAAATCCATAGAACACTTCGTCCATTTTACAGGCAATATAATCGTCCTAGTAAGCAAATAATTGTTTATCGTTTTAGCTCTAATTACTCTTCTCGATTCAAAACTATCAACAAGGCCATGAAGTATGCGTACCGAAGAGAATATTGCTGTTGTAGTGCGATATATTAAAGAAGACGCCCAAATTTTGATTTTTCGTCGTTCTCAACTGATTGGACTTTGACCTTCGGCTATATGGAAAAATTTTACAGAAGCCTATAAAATATAGCTCGTGCAAGAATTGAAGCTAAACGACCATCGTTGGAGTCGCGTTTATGCTGATTGGGCTTATTTGAAACTGGCAGAAGATAAGGATTTTGATCAGAGAATTGTGCTTAGTGAAGCTCGTTTCTTATAATAAGAAAATTTGCCATATTTGGTGCGAAGACAATCCTCAAGCCCATAACTAATCACGATCACTTCGATTAAAATTTACTGTTTAGTGCGGTTTTGGCGGTGTTGGCTGCATGATCTATGTATTTTTCTTTCAATACGAGGAAGAAGCTGCGAATTTTTGTGTTTATTTCCAGCAATGATCCAGTTTACTTTCCCTCTCGTTTGTACGGTTTAATGCCTCTGGAGCTATGTTAAGCGATTGTTTTATGCTGACAAACCAGCAACTCTTGAAGAATAGGAATGCAACAATCAAGACATAACATCCTTTTTAAAATGGTGTTCTGATCATTGATCTCATTACGGGCTAAAATGCTACGAGATTTCAAACAATTACTGAGCTCGCCGAATAGCTGTCCCCGGTTTTAGGCATTCAAAATAAGCAAAATATTAGTAAACTAAAACATTTAAAGAGTTTAAGGACTATCATCATATGAATATAAAAACATTTTTCCACTTTTCCCGTACGTAATTAGCAAAGAGAAGAATGACTTTTCAATATTACAGCCTCCAAATTTCTAAAAGCCTTCTTAGATTTCCCTCATCATAACAACTCACTCCACATTTTTATTTATGACACAACCAAAAATAAAATTGTTTTGAGACTTAAATGCAAAAATAATGCAACAGCAGCAATCAGCAGTTAACAAAAAAGCAAAAAATAAAAAATATATGTCTGCAATGCAATTTTTGAAATCTTGTTTTGAAAATATATATCAGATTGATATTCTAGAAAAGACAATTTCTGTTTTTTTTTGCCTGCCTTGCTGTGGCTTTATGTCACAGAAGAAGAACAAAAACAAAAACTGTTTTTTTCTGTTCAGAAAATCAGATGAAATAAAAAATAATAAAACGAGATGAAAATCAAAAGAATACAAAAGAATGAGTTAAAGAAACCCCTGAAGCTAAAACAACACACGTACAAAAGTGCCAATTCACTTGAATTTACTTCACACACTTGTAAACACACACACACAGATATACATACGTATGTATGTATAGCACAAACAAACATATGCATACAAATACAAAAGCTCAAACACTCTCATCTAAATAAGCACTCAAGAAAAAATGCATTCAGGACAGCAACAGCATCATCATCATTTGGGAGGTTGTGCTGCATTGTAACGCATTTTGCATTATATTGCTTGGCACATCCAATAACGAGGAGGAATTGTTAAATATCTATAAATATCGGGTACTCCAAATTGATATTGGAACATAATTTGATAATCAAAGGGTATGCCTTGATGAAAAACTTTAGGCTACCGTAGGTAAAGGGTAGAAGGGGTACAAGAAGTTAAGGATCGTTACTGAATATCGGTATTACATCACGTAAATCGGAGAATATTATAGTAACCGGCCCTGAACAATTGCGTTAAGGTTGTTTTTGTGTAGGGGGGATACCGAAGCAGATCACTAAACTCATGGGTCCGTCTTCGACCCCCTTCGTTCCACAATGATTTTTGGTATCCGACTGTAAATTTACAAACTCCTTACATTCATTGAGTCTCGTGGTGTCAATAGCCTTTTACTCTCGACTGTAGTAATTTCAGACTGGCGATTGATACATGACGACATTCTTTCTCATCACAGAGTCTATCATAATTGCAAACATCTAAGGCTAGGTCACCACAGCATCTCCATATAATATGTGTCTGCCCGTGGTCCAAACCTTTTTTTGTGGTAGTCTTTTACCAAGCACAGTCTGCAAGGATCGTCTTACCGCGATTTTGAACTTGGCCAGTAGGCACCCAGATTATATCCCAGCTACATTTTAGTCTTGCTGCCAACTTGTAGTGAATAATTCCAGTGTCTTTGGTAGGAATCGAACCCACAACCATGGACTGAGGGTCCAGCACACTACCTACTAACCCACCGAGAAACTTATCGATAAGGTCTAACATTTATTACGGTGTATCGCATCAATGTTAATTTTCCAGCTACTTTTCATAGAACTCGAACCAGTCCCTACTATTTAGGAACAAGTCACGTGACATGTGTCAGTTAAGAAGGGTTGTGCCAATAAGGGCATATCCAATCGGAGACCCGGAGTATTCATTTTGATTCCCTTCAGCTAAACTAAAAAAAGCAAAAAAAAAAATGAAAGAATTATGTGAGTCCTGCCTAGCACTCAACCTCTAGATTGCCTTGATGAAGACGACGTTATCTACGAGTATGCATCGCGCGATGTCATAGAGCCCATCGAGAAATCTTTCACCTAGCCTTCTAAGTCTCCGGCCTTATAATACCGGGCAGTGACACACGATATGCTTTACATTTTAAAATTCCTCTTCGTCCTCGCACATTCTACATAAGTCCGATATACCGGTAACCCATTTACTGTTTCTTGCTCTAATGACGCAATGGTCAGTGAACACGCCTATTATTACTCTCAGGACTTTTGTGTCCAAACCTAGAAGTAGCTTAGGTTTCGCATAGTCAAGTTTGGGCCAAATTTCCCGGGGGACTCTGCAATCCTTCCTAACTTTCCAAGACCGATCAGTTCTCCCTACTAACCAATCGGACAGAAGCATATAGTAGAGAGTAATAGAGGGCTTCACCGATTTTCTGTCTAACTTAGTATCCTCCGAGCACACTCTTGCATGTTCTTTAGTGATTTCGTTGCCTTCAACATTGCAATGACCCAGCACAATCTAACTTTGTACTTGTCCGCCAGTACATCAATAGAATTTTTGAACTTCCCTCTCAGCTTTGATTTCACACTGTGTCCTTTTAAGTCTTTAAGTGTTGCCTGGCTGTCAACGTACAGAGTGACCTCCTCCCCTTCTAAAACTTGTCCAGGCACCAGTTCGGTGGCCTTCAGAACCGACAACACTTCTGCGTGGAACATGGAACACACTACATTCATCTGGTAGTCTATGCGACATGCGTGTAATAGTTTCTGTAATGTGGTCCCAAGTGCCGGTGCCGGATCCATCTTTGAAAACCGCAGCCACGTTGTACAGTTTGCCAGACCCCAACCATTCCTCCTTTTTCGGGAATTCAACTAAGGATATCCTGCCATAATCAAACCCCGTGACCATAAAGTCCATTAACCCATGAGTTAATGGAAACAGTCAATTGAGTTCGAAATCAAGCAGAAACTTTGTGTGTCCTTTGTTACTCGACCCCACCAACTCTGATTTAAAAAGTCTGAGTAAACTTCTGGCCGCCTTTCTAACCCCAAAGCCCTCAATGGGAAGTAGGTGCAGAGTGATGTCCAAAGCTGCTTGAGAAGATATACGACTAAATTCTATTTTTAACAAATTTTGAATGCAGCCACTCCACTCAACTTATATTTTCCCTGTGCCAAAACGTACAACACGCATACTGATTGCATCAGCATTAAAATAAAGTCAAAGCTTTAAAGATTGCATTTCAAATACACGTTCAGCAACATCATCATCCTCATCATTGTCTTCTTCTCCTGCAGCTATTGCTCGACCATCTACTCCTTGTGCTACAATTCACGTAATCCCCTACATACATCACAGTACACACACACATACACGCACACATTGAAACACTTACGGAACATTTCAGTTCGTTTCTTATCACATTTTTGCCTGTGTAGTTTTCATGTTCGTTGCTGCTAACATCCAACATTTTTTCTTGGTTTGAATTTGGCATGTCATGTGTACGAAGAAGTATTTTGCATTTTTATTCAAGTTCCTCTTAAGACAAAAAAATATCCCGAATGAGTAGGGAGAAGAAAATAAATTTGAGATGTTCCTTTATGCTGATGCACTGTAAGGTAGAATTACGTTGCAAGTCCACATTTTAACTTGTTACGTGGATGCATGCAGTGGAAAGCATCCGAATGTATCTGAATATTTGCAGCAGGTGTTGACTTTTTATGTCATAAAAACAACGATAATGTCTGTTAGAAGTCCAAACTGTCGATAGTGCATTTACAAATCAGAAAGAATGGCAAAAAGAAATAACAGCAAAAAGAAAGAGAATTAAAGACGAAGGAATGAAGCAGTCAGTGACTGAATGACTGACTACCACTTGATTTGTTATCCTCTTGGAAAGTGGATTTCTTTTATTATAATTTCTTTTTGTTTTTTGTGGTATTCAATTGTGTTTCTTTTTTTTTTTTTTGTTTGTTTGGTAGGTTGCATCTGTGCTGATTTTAACTTAAAAACTGAAATGTAAAATCTAGATAAATAAAAAACCAAATTACAAGTCATTGAGTTAATCTTTCTGCAAGACAAAGATGTCATTACAAAAAGAAAAAACATTATCACGAAAAAATTAACTTTTTAACAAATTTGTTGGAACATATACATACTTATGTATATAAAGTATTATGTGGTTTCTTAAATAATATCATGAGATCAGTTACCTATGTTTTTATTTTTCAAAAATAGGGATAGTCACAGATTAGGCTTTTATTTCTAATTCAACCTATATTTGCTAAGTTATTAACCAAAAAAGTTTTATTATATGGAAGTGTCAATTGTCAAAATGCTCAACTCCACTTTATAATTGTTTATTAATTAATTAAAAAAAATTTAGATTTTTAAAAATGCATATTTTTTGTCAAAACTAATTTTTCTGATATAAAATGAGTATATTGTTTCGATTCATTATCTTCGTGTTGGCAAATCAAGCCTAGCTGCTTCTTACTTGGCTTCTCTCAACGGCCGTTAAAATCTTTCTACTAACTTATATAGACACTGCTATTTCAAAACGAATCACAACAGAAACGGTAGCAAGGTCTTACACTCCAGGGGAAATATCCAAGCAGACCACTTCCTAAAAGGGTTCCTTTTCGACCCCTGTAACGGCGAAAGTCGTTGACTCGTTTTCGCCTACAACCATTATTGTTTTTTTAACATTTATTATTTTTTAACATTTATTATTTATTTATTTTATTTGTTCTATTATCATTTGTTAACTTCAAGATCGTTTCTTAAGTTAAGAATTAATTATAACGTAATTTAAATTAACGGTCGGGTAATTCAGCGCCACCTATATGTCACCAACAAACAAACCATAAAAAGAGTCAGCTGTTAAAACAGATGTAACATCACAGCTGAGATGGTTGTCAACCAATGTCAACAAACGATCGGTCATGTAGGTGTGTGTGAGAATGTGTGTGCACAAGCATGGGTATAAAAGGGCGAACATTTTGAAAAACTGGGAGATTGCAAGCAGCTCGCCTGCAGGTAAGAAGTCTCTTGGAGGAATTTTATATTCCGCAACAACTTCTTATCTGCAGGACAATTGCAATTGGTGGAAGTACCAACACCACAGAAGTTTATCTTCTACCGGTGTTGGCTCGACCGTGTGACTAGTGCTGGTGTGGAATTTTATATTCCGGCCATAATCTTGAACACGGCCTAGAACTCCCTACAATCGCTGCCACCCGTACCGCCGCTGCCGCCTATACCGCCGCTGCCGCCTATACCGCCGCTGCCGCCTATACCGCCGCTGCTGCCCGTACCGCTGTTCTGACTTCCCTGTAGTAGAACAAATACGCCTAATAAAACATTGGAGATAAGATTTATAACGTTTAACGAAATAAAACCCGACTGTTTCGCTTCTTTCCCAGATAAAGAAGGTAAGTAACAAAACATAATATAAACCACCCTGGACTCCGTTGAAGCTATCCCAGCAACCAGCGGAAAACGTGTCGTTACACCCCTTTCCGTCCGCAATGTTTATAGGCAAACTACTTTACGGCAACCTTACTTTTATTGAGGCATGTGCTACAATCAACCTTTAATATAGACTTTAGTAATTTCACACTGCCGATTGGTAACTGTCGGCCTTCTTTTTCATCACGGAGTCTCAAGTATTGCTAGCATTTGTCCAATGACCCTGGTCCTAAGTTTTATGCTAGATAGTGCTGGACATTTACACACAATGTGCGCTACCGTCTCGGCGTCTTCCAGGCACAGACTGCAAGTATCATCTTCTTCGATTTTCATCTTAGCTAGATGATAGCTGAAGTTTCCATGAGATGTTACTAATGCAGTTGTTGAGCTAAAGGTATTTCTATTATATCTGAACACCTTACTGGCCTTCCTGCCAATGGGCTCTTTAAACACCACTCCGCCTTTTCAGGTTTAGTGAGTTCAGCCATTGTAGGACCTGCGCCCGTATTAGGCCATTACCCAGTAATACTCTGGGTTCTGCTCCACAGAAATTCACAGCCGATCCCCTTTTTGCTAGTTGATCTGCTGCTTCATTCCCAGCTGTGCATATGTGTCCCTTTCTAGCTAAAAATTACGTTTACTTGGAAGCAGGTTTGTAAGGGAGAGAGAAATATACTCTCCCTTCTAACCAGCTTCAGGAAGGCATGATTTTTGGTTGCGATATCCCACTTGGAAGGAAAATCGCGATAATTTATATTGCAGATGGAAACGCTACCGCACAAATGAATTGTTTAGCAATTTTCGAGCTGCTAAAAAGGCAGCTGCCTCCAAAATAAAGTAGGAAAAGACTTCATATTATAGGAGTAAATTCAACAATGCGATCGACACAAAACAAATTTGTAAGCAAATACGTATTGGCATTATTGGAAAGAAAGTCCATACTAATTAAATAGACGTCAGTTCCCTAAATGAGAAATTTGTGAATATACCTCAACCTCCAGTACAACATAGCTTTTATAATACATATAATCCTGCTGTTACGTCGCCTGAAAATCCGTTTAACGTTATGTGCTTTCACATAAATGAAGTATTTGAAGGTTTCTGGTCAATTAAGTCCAATGCCATTGGGTCAGATGATATTCATCCTAGATTCATAAAACTTATACTCCCATGGATCATAAGTTATGTATATCATATTTTTAATACTATAGTCACCACCAGCACATATCCAACAGAATGGAAGTATGCCAAAGTAACACCAGTGCTAAAATCAGATAAAGAATATAGACCTATATCTATTCTTCCCTATCTCTCTAAAGTTTTCGAGTGGATTTTATATAAACAAATTTCAAAATATATTTACTTAAACGAGCTTTTGACTGATCGGCAATCTGGCTTTAGGAAACATCATATTTGTATCACAGCCTTAACGGAAGTGGTTGAAAATATCCGTGTTAATCTAGATGACAACAAAATTACCTTCTTAGTTTTGTTAGATCATTCAAAAGCATTCGACACTGTGGATCACAATACATTGATTATGAAACTCAAAAAAATATTTAACTTTTCGCCCACAGCGACAAAGTTAATTAAATCATACCTGACGGATAGATTTCAATCAGTTACAAATAAAGACAGAACATCAAGGCCTTTGCACTTACCTAGAGGTGTTCCTCAAGGGCCTATACTTGGTCCATTATTGTATTCATTATATGCAAATGATTTACCTGAGCAAATCCAACACTGTCGTATTCGTATGTATGCAGACGATGTTCAAATTTATCTCAGTAGTCCCAAGGATCTTATTCATGAAAAAGTTAACGAACTCAATCAAGATCTTAATAGAGTTATTACCTGGGCGTCTGCCCATGGTTTACGATTAAATCTAAAGAAATCAAAATGTATTATCATTTGCAAAAAATCCGTATCATTAAGTGATGACATTAATATTTACCTGGGAGAGACCAAAATTGATATTGTAACTACTATAAAAAACCTTGGAGTCACATTCAATCGGTCGCTTAACTGTTCCGATCATATTACACAAGCCTGTGGAAGAACATATACTATGCTCAGAAGTCTATGGCCAAGTCATAACTATACACCACCGAAAATAAGGATGATGTTAGCAAAGACGTTCCTTATACCCACACTGCTGTATTCATCAGAAATTTTTGCAAGTTGTATTTAAAGGAAAAAAGAAAGATTAACACTACTTTTAACAATATTACACTCGATTTGAAAGTGTTTCTTCATTCTCAAAACGTATATTTGGAATTACACTCGATAACTACCTGGAACTAAAAAATCTAACTTTTCTACATAAAATTATCACTACGAAGGAACCTTACCATCTTCATAACAAATTGACCTTTACCACATTACTTAGGAATAATTCAATTAGGACCTTCCAATATCGTGATACAGCATCCTACCGTCAATTCTTCATCTTCACCATATATCTCTGGAACCGTCTTCCCTCATACCTACAATTCACCAGCAACGCATTTAAATTTAAAAAACTTTTGTTCCAATATTACAATGGTAACAATTAAAAGTACAAATTGCATATTAAGAGCTTTTATTGAAATTAAAGGAGCATTTCAAAAACATTATCCTGATATGGTTTATCTGCTTTGATTTGTATTAAATATCTTTATAGAAAGCAATAAACATGGATACGGCCAATAGACTCACAAAGTGGCCAACGGGAACCAGGAAAGATTAATGGCTGCTTACGGGAGGGAACAGTATGGGCAAAATAATTTTTAAAGTATTTGTTCCATTAGTCTGACCGTTCTGGGGCGATATGGATTGCAGGACGGTTATACGGAGTACAGGGGGCGGTGGCCCTTTTCGGGATGAGGTTGATGAGGATTTTTTTGGGTTCATTTGAGTGCTTTTTTCTTCGTTTTTGTAGTTATATCTTAATTTAATTTCCAGGTTGTTCATTATTTAAAAGTAAAACTCAGCAAATAAGCCAAACATGTTCATACGAGTACTTACATAAGTGAGTTTTTGAAAAATATGAAAAAATATATAATAAATGGTTATTACGCATAAAAAAGCCTCTCGAAATACCACATGCATTTACAGGGCCATGGAAAGTGTTAAAAACAACATTAAATTCATTAAAAACATACACAGACAACACTCACCTCAACACCATCAAACAAACGAGCATTAACAAATTTGTTGTGTGTGTGTGTGCTTGTGTTTGTATGGGGCTGTCCGCATAACAAAAATAAATCTGTTACAATATTTGCAAATCATGTTTCGAAATTATTAAAAAACATTATTTTGTAATGAAGCACAAAATTTGATGTTGGAATAACAACAACCACAACGACAACAACAAACAACAAACAACAGCAATAACAAAGATCCAAAAAAAACACATGTCGTATTTAAACAAATAAAAAAAAGATGTTGTGTTCATTCAAGTCAAGTGTTTGATCCAAAGACGAAATATAATTTTGCCACCTCATTGTGCTGTAATTAGAGGTGGAAATGTTTATGGCAGTACAGGCATAACAGCGGCAGCAGCAGCACCATTATAAACACCAGCATTAAATATCAGCAATAACAACAACAACAACAATCACGACAATATTACCACAAGACTAAAAATATTAAAACATAAAAAATAATCCAAACACATACAGCATTAGCCGTTGTGTCAGCCAGCATCATTTCGCAGCATCACTACCAGAAACAACAGCAGAAGCTACGAATAACAAACACTTAAAAAACAATAACAGCAACAAAAACTTACTGAAAGGAAATAACAGTAAGAAAACAAAATATTATTACTTAATATTCAGCAAAAAATAAAAAATAAATGTAAAATTGCTCTTAAATCGAAAATGATGGACAGAAAAATATGTACGTTACAGTGTACTGAACTAAAAAAACCACTTCTTAATCGTGAAAACTAAATGAATGCATTCGTTGTCTTATAAAATAAATCATTTCTTAAAGCTCCATGGAATAACTCCATTGTCAAAAAGAGATTTTAAACGTATAACCCGAATTTTGTTTAACATTGAATTATATGTAACAGCAAATTTCGTTCTTAGTCATGTGCACTATTTTATTAACCCGAATTGTCCCCGTGTGGCCATATGGACACGCAAATCCTTTGTTACTAAAAGAATTAGCAAATGTAAACAAAATTTTTTACAATAACGATACCACATTTCTTTGAACCATAAGACATCAATCTATATTGTCAGCAAATTTTAGTTCAGTTGACAAATGTTTGTGGACAGCAACTGGGAAATAGAGGTGCATATTTAATAAAACATTGTAATTCCCCAAATTTAAGATGGCGAAGAAATTGTTACATATGTTTCAGATAATTATTTAGGTTGAGTTAAATAATAAAGATAATTAATTACACACTGTGTAATTTTTTAAGTCATGGCAAAATAACCATATACGGACACCACTACGTCATATAAGACCAAAAAAAAAAAAAGACCCCTGTCTCCCAGTTTTGCCCAAAGTCTTCCAGGTTTTTTTATGGGCCCTCAAATATGTGGGGCCTCGATGTCATTTTTGCAAAAAAATGATCATTTACTCAAGCTCATATTTTGCAAACCGTTTGAAATTTTGATATACTCTCTGAGGCAAAGTTGTAGCTCTTGTCATAAAGAACAAAATCAAAAAAACTTCATCTTCAAGGTCAAAATCGCAAAAAACTTTAAAAAATTAAATTTTGTTTACCTTTTTTCCCTGTTCAGGTCCATAGGTAGCAAACCGTTGAAAATTCAAGGAAACAATCAACTACAAAAATGAACCTAAGATCTCAATAAACAACTTTCTAGAACATATGAACTTCCTAGGAATGATTCTTAACACCGTTTAGGTAGCGCTTACGAATATTTTTTTTTTTATTTTTTGTACTAGATAGCATAGTATTGTAGTGCCAGCCCTGCTGAGACTACTAATCCCTACAACACTGAATCATTATTACTAAATATCCATGCTAGTAGTCTTTGTTACAACCCTAACTCTAAATGTCAACCCATATCACCTAAGAACTATGATTAATAAAATCAGTAATAGTATAACAATGAAACCTGCAACATGCCTTTTCACTTACGGGAGGAGGCTTTATAGTATCTCAATGTTGAAGTAAAGAAAAAACAAATGAAATTAAAAAATTTTCGGGAAATTTTTCACTTTTGCGGCTACCTAAGCGCTACCTAAACGGTGTTAAGAATCATTCCTACGAAGTTTATATGTTCTAGAAAGTTGTTTATTGAGATCTTAGGTTCATTTTTGTAGTTGATTGTTGCCTTGAATTTTGAACGGTTTGCTACCTATCGACCTGAACAGGGGAAAAAAGGTAAAAACAATTGAATATTTTAAAGTTTTTTGCGATTTTGACCTTGAATTTATATGTTCACAATTTTTGTTCTTTATGACAAGAGCTACAACTTTGCCTCAGAGAGTATATCAAAATTCCAAACGGTTTGCGAAATATGAGCTTAAGTAAATGATCATTTTTTTGCAAAAATGACATCGAGGCTCAACATCTTTGAGGGCCCATAAAAAAAACCTGGAGGACTTTGGGCAAAACTGGGCGACACGGGTCTTTTTTTTTTTTGGTCTTTTATCACGTAGTGGTGTCCGTATATGGTTATTTTTTTCCGTGTTGCACTGTGTTATTAAATGAAAAAGTGTGTTTAGTTTCCAAAAATTATTTATATAATTTGCTTTTTTGAAAAATGTTGTAGGTGTGTTCATATGGACACACGGGTACAGAGATATGCATAATTGTTCAGCATAGAATTAAATTGTTCTTCCACAAAATTTTATTACTCTTTTTAAGTCATTTTAATATTTTTAATTAATTAATAGAAAGCTTACGCTAAAGGAGATTTTAGACTTTATGACGAACTGGATAGTGACAACGACGAAAACAATGAAAACAATGAACCTTTATTGAACCTCCAGAAAATGGAGGGTATTTTTAGAGGATGTTGAATATGAATTAAAGGGTGTTCCAAATGATTTCTGACCGACTAAAATCTGGTTATTAAATTGTACATAAAAGTGGCCAGAGGATATCAACAATACCAGAGCTATGAAATTCTCAATCTGAAGTAGAATTGGATGTGGTAGTACAAGAAGTTCTTGATAACTGCTCTGCATTTATTTGTAGATTTGCTGAAGAAGCATAACTACTACCAGTTTATGACAACGAAGCTTCTAAATCCAATGCTAAGAGAACAAACATATTGGGTCTCATGCATAAAACGTGAGCTTGAGCTCGGACTCGATTTTTTGTGCAAAAGGTGCTTGTCGTATGCATAATAAAATTTGAAGTATTTGCTTTTACTCACAGTTCACGTTTGATCTAAGTGAAATGAGCTTGAGGTCATTTTCATATGCATAAAAACAAGCTTTTGCTTTCTTTTGTGAGCTCTTGCTCAAATTTTGTTGAGCCTGGCTTATAATTGACTCGCGTACACTAAAAAGGAATCATGGCTGAATATTTTGTACCACAAAGAAAAACAAATTTAGCCAGTGAGGATAAAAAATTATACAGGTTTGTATTCTTAATTATTAATTTTTTTATATACTTAATATTAAAATGATACATACATAGGTTTGATGATAGTAGAATCTGCTGGTTGGCTAATTATTTTTTTGAGGGTTAAGAAGAAGCAAGATTGATAAAATTCGACTGTTTTTAAGATTTTCTGCAGATCCTGGATTCCAAAATGGTATAGCCACAGATATTGGAGTCCATCAATCAACTGTGTCGCGAACTATTGCGGAAGTTGTGAAACTTATATCTGCCAAAGCAAGCGAGTGCTTTCCATTTGCAATTGGAGTGATTGATTGTACTCATATAAAAATTAAAAAAACCAACAAATCATAGTGATAAGTATATTTGTAGAAAAGGTTTCCACTCTATAAATGTGCAGGCAACTTGTGATGGAAAAGAACTTTTTACAAGCGTTGAGATATCCTAGCCTGGTTCAGTTCATGACTTACGTATCTTACGAAACAGCGAGGTCTGTAGAATATTGCAAAATGCAACGAACGATGCATTACTTCTCGGGGATGAGGGCTATGGAATATGCCCATAGCTAATGACACCATTCCGAAACCCAACAACTGACATAGAAAAGACATTCAACAAAGTGTTTACAAGAGAACGTGTCATTATAGAACGGTGTTTTGGGCAATTGAAGCAAAGATTTTTGATACTTCAATACAAAATTCGGGTATCGACAGAGTTATCGCCCCACGTAATAGCCAGTTGTTTCATTTTGCATAACATAGCTAAATTATTAAAAGACGATTATATCCTTATCAAGGACGATTACAACAATACTGATATATGGCAATTAGGAAACGATATCGAACAACAAACAGCAAGAAATTCTGATTCTACTTGACTTTCACATGACGGGATGTTTGCACTTCAATAACAATACTTTGCTCAAGTAATTGCAATTGGTTTGAACTAATTTTTATGCATACAAAAAAGCTGTTGCTGTTTGATTGAACTCGACTTACGCGCAATTGCTTACCTGCCTCAACTCAGCGCTTTTACTCGTTTTTATGCATGAGGCCCATTGTCAAATAAAAAGCGCACTAGTTATGATTTTATCTTGAATGTAACGAAAGCAATATTTAATTAATCAAATTTTGAAGACGGTCATAAACATCATGAGCTCTTTGCAAAATTCTTTGATAATGAAATCCTTCATCTTATATTTGAACAATCAACGAAATACTTACATTTTTGGTATCAAGCATATTCAATTATTACTGTTGCGGAACTAAAAACTTTTCCAACTCCTAAAAAGCCGATATAATAACCATACAAGTATTCGAAATATGAGGTCGAATGATGAAGATTTACGGAAGAATTTTGTAACCAGCAGAGCAATATGCGCAAAAAACGTTTCAATGGAATTTTGACTTACCTACAATTCGCGGATAATGCAACCCTTATTTCAGCACAAAATACCAATCATAACAAAATGTGGAAGCTACAGATCATTTAAAGACAAACTTTCATCCTGCGCAAAACTTATCATATGATAAAAAGCCATTTCGTTTTGGCTGATCTTTATGAATCTCGTCAGGTTGCCTGATAAATTTTCAAATATATCAAGGAAAAGATCCGCATTTAATGACTGATTACACAGCACAACAAAATAAAAAAAATTTCATGTGCTCTTAAAACCACTATATAATTTTGATGTATCATGACTACCTTTGTACAAAAATGGTAAAATTTTTAAATTCTATGGATAGATTTTTTTTTTTTAAATTTTTTTTTAAAATTGCAATTTTTTTGAGACGTTTCTTCAAATAATTAATGATAACTCAAAAACTACTAGTCCGATATTATTAAAATAAATTCAGAAAAATTAAGATTTGCATAGCCTTTAATTCGTCTATATATCGCGTTTCAATCGGATCAATAGTATCGGAGTTATAATAAAAAACTTAAGAAAAAAATATTTTTTTTACGTAAAAATGGCAAAAATTTTCGTTTTAAAAAAATCATAAAAAATCGAAAACGGCAAAAAACTTCCAGATTCATTTTTTTATCGCATAGCGACATATAATAGCAACAAAATGAGATATCGACCATAAAAATCGATTGATTTTTTTCGAATTTATTCACATTTTAGTGAATTCGCTCATTTTCACAAAATTTTAGTTTTTTGCTTGATAAACGCATTATAGCGGGTTTTCAAATATGTGAAAAACATAAATTTTCCAATTTCAAGGGGTGCATGTCGGATTAATGTTAGATTTGATGAGAAACTTCCACCCACAAAATTTTAGTCGAATTCGACAACGTTAACACGTAGCGCATAGGCCCCAAATCTGAAAAAAAGCGTTTAAATCGAAAATAATTGACAAATTTTCAGTTTTTGCAAAATTAACGCTATTTATTTCCCCTTTTGCAAAAAAGTGGATCCTGGTCCTTAGGGCAAACACAATGAGATTTACAATAAGCTACATATCTTTTAAATCGGTTAAACAGTTTTCAAGTTACTTGCCGAAGGCAATTGACAAAAAAATGTAACTAAGTCAAATCGATGGAATAGATCGAAAATGCATTTCATTGTTTTATTCATGTATTTTCTTTTATTTTATATTTTATTATTTAAATTTATTACAACATATAAAATAAGGAAATAAATAAATAAATATTATAAACTACAAACTTTAGAATTTTCTTTTATGACATTTTCTATTATTGAATAACGAAGTGTTGCTCTGAATACTCCAGCAAAAATCTGCCATCATGTGTGCATCCCAGCGACCCTGGTATCTTTCCTCCATTGTCCGAATATCTTGGTGAAATCGTTCGCCCTGTTCCTCACTTAAGTCTCCTAGATTTTCAGGAAAACGATCTAAGTGACTGTGAAGGTAATGTAACTTGATGCTCATGTTGCATCCAAGATTCTGGAAGTGAGTTAACATCTCTTCAACGTGCGCAACATAATCATCATCCTTGTTATTTCCTAAGAAATGTTGAATAACCCATACAAACGAATCCCATGCATTTTTCTCAATTTCTGACATTGAACTGAGAAAATCGATATCTTTGACCAATTTGCGAATTTGTGGGCCGTCAAATATTCCTGCTCTCAGCTTTTCCATACTCAAACTTTTAAACTTCCTTGAAATATACTGGAAACATTCACCATCTTTGTTAAGTGCTTTAACAAATTGTTTCATCAGACCAAGTTTAATGTGAAGAGGGGGTAATATGATGCGATCTCGGGGCACCAGAGGTACATTTATAACATTCCTCATACCTGGGTCCAGTGTTTCCCTATAAGGCCATTGTTTTCTCTTCCAGTGTTCTGACTTAGCTCTGCTGTCCCATAAACATAAAAAACAAGGGTATTTGGTATAGCCACTTTGTTGACCTAATAGGAAATTTACCATCTTAATATCAACACAAATTACCCAGTTATGTTCATTATACTTTATCTTCTTCATGACCAATGCAATTACAGAGTATTCTTCTTTTACCTTGGTTGAATGTGCGATTGGCAAGGAGTGAAATTTATTTCCATTGTGCAAAAGGACACACTTCAAGCTGCGTTTTGATGAGTCAATAAATAAACGCCATTCGCTTGAATCATATCTATGTAAGCCCATGGCAGTCATCAAACCAGGAATATCCGTGCAGCAGACAAAATCGTCCTCTTCTGCAAAATAGTGAAGTAAGCCTAAGGTACGGTAATACGAAACTTTAGTTTCCTCCGTTATGAGATTTGATTCCTTCATCCGGGATGCAAGTAATTCCGAAGATGCTTTTGACAATCCAAGTTCTCTTATTACATCATTTAGCTGTTCTTGATTCCATGGTCTCGGTGAGATATTTTTGTGTGGGATGAACTCGTCATTTTCAGATATAGGTAGTTCTGGATCTGAACTTCCTGATTGAGAACACATGCTTGAGGTTGAGTGTCCTTGTGAAGATGAAAGCACTTGACTACAGCTTGGTCCCTGATCTTGTGCATCCATAATTTCCTGTGAATGTAGAACTGCAAGTTGAAACCCATCAGCAGACCTCGTAGGGTAAGACCATCGCAAATGTTTTCCAAAGCCGGTTTTTGTAGTTAAACAAAAATAGCAATCAGATTCATGATTCGTTGTTTCTCACGATAGCATAGGCTTCGAAATTCCCCAGTGTGGTCTGAAAAATTTTTATAACAGAAAATTAATAATTTTATAAAATATTCCAAATGTATTAAACTATACTTACTTTTTGTTAGATGAGCTTAGAGTTAAATTGAATCGACATGAAGTACATATAGTACTCGGCGTCCAATGTTCGTTAAAATTCTTCGGATTTATATTAAAGCAATCTTCATATGACTTTTGAAATGAAGCTGAGAAGCATTTCCGTTTTTTTTCGTTAATATATTGGCCGCACACATAACAAAATGAGTCCGGATTGTTTTTACATAAAAATGTTCTAGTTTTCTTGCTCATGGCTGATTGAAAATTATGCTTCTGTTACCGCAAACACTTGTTGAATGAATAGAAATGGCTCAAGGAGCTCTTATAAATAATGATACTAAAATTTCGAACAACCCTTAATGTGGTCCTATTTTTTACCTATTCCCAAGAATCGTAAAAAACATTAAGGAATGCTATGCAAAAAATCAATCTTTACAGGTAGCCAGCGGAAAAACCCAATTCGGCGTGCACGCAAATTTATGAACGTTTATTACTTTGCCGCCGCAATTGTCAAAATGAAGCAAGGGCGACAGGTAGCCAACAGAAAAGGAGCATTTCATCGTTTATCAGATTTCTACTGAAATCGTAAAAATTAAAAAACTTTTCCTTTATTGCTTACTTTTTTTAATTCTGAAAATCATAAAAATGCCATAACAGTAACACGTGTCCCACAGAAATACGTGTTTTGCCCAAAACAGTATTTCGCGTACTTGTTTTGCCATACATTTCTCATTCATCCAAAACACTTTGGCAGTACCTGGATATTGTATAGTGGTTTCAAAAGCATCTAATTTTTTTATTTTGTTGCGTTGTGTAATAGGAAGATATCAGTCAATTTTAGCGAAATTTTATATTTTATTGTTAAAAAAGAAAAAAATAAAAAATTTTAAAAGTAAAATGTTTTTGTAAATTGTCTTCGGCAAGTTCTCAAGGACATATAATGGCCAGTGAAAATTGTAATAACTCGAAAACTTAAAGACATGTAGCTTATTGTAAATCTCATTGTGTTTGCCCTAAGGACCAGGATCCACTTTTTTGCAAAAGGGGAAATAAATAGCGTTAATTTTGCAAAAACTGAAAATTTGTCAATTATTTTCGATTTAAACGCTTTTTTTCAGATTTGGGGCCTATGCGCTACGTGTTAACGTTGTCGAATTCGACTAAAATTTTGTGGGTGGAAGTTTCTCATCAAATCTAACATTAATCCGACATGCACCCCTTGAAATTGGAAAATTTATGTTTTTCACATATTTGAAAACCCGCTATAATGCGTTTATCAAGCAAAAAACTAAAATTTTGTGAAAATGAGCGAATTCACTAAAATGTGAATAAATTCGAAAAAAATCAATCGATTTTTATGGTCGATATCTCATTTTGTTGCTATTATATGTCGCTATGCGATAAAAAAATGAATCTGGAAGTTTTTTGCCGTTTTCGATTTTTTATGATTTTTTTAAAACGAAAATTTTTGCCATTTTTACGTAAAAAATATATTTTTTTCTTAAGTTGTTTATTATAACTCCGATACTCCGATCCGATTGAAACGCGATATATAGACGAATTAAAGGCTATGCAAATCTTAATTTTTCTGAATTTATTTTAATAATATCGGACTAGTAGTTTTTGAGTTATCATTAATTATTTGAAGAAACGTCTCAAAAAAATTGCAATTTTAAAAAAAAATTTTTAAAAAAAAATCTATCCATAGAATTTAAAAATTTTACCATTTTTGTACTAAGGTAGCCATGATACATCAAATGTATATAGTAGTTACTCGAGCATATTTTTGCTGTTGCCCTGTGTTATCAGAGTAAATATGATAACTCTACTAAGTGTAAAGATGATAGATAATTTTTCGAACGATATTCGATATATCATTATCGATTTTCTTCTATTATCTTTCTACGAGCTTTCGAATCTGAAATTCCCTGGATATAACGGAACTGGCACTATAAGATAAAACTGTATTTCACGTAGTTCTTCTTTACAGAACTGCATACTAAGGCAAAAACTAAAACCCTTTATATTTAAAATTGGTTAAAAATAAGTTAAAAATACCTTGTATTATATGGAATGTGTTACTGGATTAACGTGGGCTCCTGCCACGGTGATTTTATCCCACGGTGCTCCAAACACCGATTGAAATAAATACGTAGACTAGCGCCCCCATTGTGTAGCATAACAACACTTTACGATTGCCACCAATCGCAATTTGTGTGTATACAGTCACAATGAGTATCAATTTATATAATATGGCAAGCCTTTCCAAGGCAAGCCTAGATCCACATTATAACCTCTTGCTTAGGGGTTTGGAGATTATCCAAACTCCGTCTGTTGAGAGTGCAACAGCACACTTGAACGACCGTGCACCACATCTACATGAATCGATCTTAAACCACAACCACCACGTGTACCCCCGAAGGGGACCTCACCAATAACCGGTCACAGAGAGGATAGGCTCTCTGTGGGGCCACCGATTCCCGTGGTACCAGTCCTTTGGGCACTGGTCGGGCCTCGAAGAGGACCCGTGTATTAAAACAACAGACCTTTTCTTCCAGATTTAGGCTCTAGGAACCCTAGCGTCAAAGCATTTGCCATTCCTGCAGTGACAATTGGAACCCCCGGGGGTAGTATTATATGGAATAGCAATAAAAATTATTATTTAAAAAAACATATTTCTTTAAATTAAAATCCCATTGTTGGTGCCCGTGTGGAACAAAAAATTTCCCGCTGACAAAAATTAAAGGTGCGTATTTTTACTGCTTTTTTTTCTATTTGCTTTGGATGAAATATTTTAACGGGAAGAAAGTACCCAATACCGAACCCAGATATTAGGGTACCTTCTCACAAATTTTTTACTAAAATTCATCCAATAGTCTTTATTTGATGCGAGCACAGACAGATGGCCAAAAAGACATAAAAATTCCAAACCTTATGTTTTATATTCCATTTCGATAACTATCTGCACCAGGAAAAATTTTTTTCCAAAAATATTTCATGTATATAAATGGTTACATATGGAATATCAGATCAGGCAGGAAAATCCCTAGTAAACGTTGAGACAAGTGAACTATTTTTCGAAACATTTCATAAACATTTTGCTCAAGTGTTGTTAAATTTCGGTAACTGAGCTTTGAATCTTCTCTGTTACTGACGGATAGATGTGTTCTTGCAAACATAGACCTTTGAGTTAAATCCATAGCCCGCAAAATAGCGCACATGAGCTCTTGATCTCTCAACTCGTTATAGAGAAACGCTTGGAAAATCATTCAGAATAATTCAGAATGGAAAGAAATTATTTGTTCAAGCTGATCAATTCTGATCACCGAGAGGATAGAGTACACGACCACTGAATATCGGCTATGTTATATATAGCAGCCTTTTATAAAACTACGTGCTATATACATCAACACAGCCGGAAATAAATCGGTTGTCTAGTCACGTTATAGAGGACAAGTGCACCTGATTGATTAGTCTCAAGTCGAAAGAGCTGATCTATCGAATTTTCATTTATTATTATGGCGTTTGAAATTCGATAAAAATATCAGTACTGTGAATCTGACTCATTTTATTTATTTATACCGCCAGCTGATGAATATGTACTATTGTGAATAACCCAATTATTCAGCTGGAGGTATAAATAATAATATAAAACTAATTTATGAGCGAAAAAATGGTTTTAATTATTAATTATTATGACAACTTTGCTGTTGCTCTAATGGGTGGCCCCATACTACTTAGCTACTGTGTGGTTCCTTCCAATTCCTTTAGCCAGGTGAGGGTTTTATTCCATTAGAAAACCGAGCTTTTCCAATTGTTTTTACTTACAATCTTAGACCTGCATAAAATTATAACAAAATAATTTACTGCTGGTTTTAGTAAAAAAAATAAAAAAATTAACAAATACTTATTTGAAAAAGTACCGAAAACAAAATTGTGTGCGATTGAACATTCGTTATAAAGGGTGGCTAAATTTTAAGGGCCGATGTTGATTTTGAATAAAACACAAATTATTTAGGAAATTATTGTAATTTCTTTTTATTTTGATAATAAATAAGTTGGTATGGTTCAATTATGGATGAAACAAAATATCAGCCAAATGGCCGCAGCAACATTGGCGGCACACGGCCATCCGATGCTTCAAATTTTCGACGACGCTAAGGAATAATTGAGGTTCTATGCTGTTAATGTGCCGAATTATCATCTCACAATAGCGAACACCATTCACAGTAACTGCCTGACCGGCCTCGTTTTGGAAAAAATACGGCCCGATGATGACGTCAGCCCATAAACTGCACCAAACAGTCACTCTTTGTGGGTGCATTGGGTTTTCGACAATCACTCTTGGATTACACACTGTGTAATTTTTTAAATCATGGCAAAATAACCATATCCGGACACCACTACGTCATAAAAGACCAAAAAAAACGACCCCTGGTCCCAGTTTTGCCCAAAGTCCTCCAGGTTTTTTTTTATGGGCCCTCAAAGTGTGGGGCCTCGATGTCATTTTTGCAAAAAAATGATCAGTTACTCAAGCTTATATTTTGCAAACCGTTTGGAATTTTGATATATTCTCTGAGGCAAAGTTGTAGCTCTTGTCATAAAGAACAAAAATTGTGAACATATAAAATCAAAAAAACTTCATCTTCAAGGTCAAAATAGCAAAAAACTTTAAAAAATTCAATTTTTTTTACCTTTTTCCCCTGTTCAGGTCCATAGGTAGCAAACCGTTAAAAATTCAAGAAAACAATAAACCACAAAAATGAACCTAAGATCTCAATAAACAACTTTCTAGAACATATGAACTTCCTAGGAATGATTCTTAACATTGTTTAGGAAGCGCTTAAGTAATGTTGATGGCCCTGGACTTTTGTAGCTACCTAAGCGCTACCTAAACGGTGTTAAGAATCATTCCTACGAAGTTTATATGTTCTAGAAAGTTGTTTATTGAGATCTTAGGTTTATTTTTGTAGTTGATTGTTTTCTTGAATTTTGAACGGTTTGCTACCTATGGACCTGAACAGGGGAAGAAAGGTAAAAAAAATTGAATTTTTTAAAGTTTTTTGCGATTTTGACCTTGAAGATGAAGTTTTTTTGATTTTATAATTTTATAATTTTTGTTCTTTATGGCAAGAGCTACAACTTTGCCTCAGAGAGTATATTAAAATTCCAAACGGTTTGCAAAATATGAGCTTGAGTAAATGATCATTTTTTTGCAAAAATGACATCGAGGCCCCACATCTTTGAGGGCCCATAAAAAAAAACCTGGAGGACTTTGGGCAAAACTGGGAGACAGGGGTCTTTTTTTTGTCTTTTATCACGTAGTGGTTTCCGTATATGGTTATTTTTTCTGTGTTGCACTGTGTTATCATTCACCCAAAAGCTGGAAATCTGCTTATTGACGAATCAACTGAGGTAAAAATATGCCTCATCACTGAAGATGATTTTCTTCGAAAATTGATCATCCACTGTTGCCATTTCTTGCCACCACTCTGACCATTGACGACGTTGGTTCAAATTGAGTTAGTCTGAAATTGAGAAATGTCAAATTAAATGCAGAAAAAAAGTTGACGTTTAGGTGTGGTTCCCAATCAACATCGGCCCTTAAAATTTAACCACCCGATACAACGAAGTTATGGACAGGGCTACCAACTCATAATACGAATTTGACATTCAATGTTCGTTAGTCAGCGAGGATTGAAAATCGAATGCAATTCACAATAAGCGCCTCTTTCTTCCGAACCACAAATGAATGAGAAAATTTTTACTTGAACTCCCTTCCCTTAACAACCATGCCCAATCTCTCTAATATGTGAGTAGTTAATCCCGAACATCAATTAACAATGAAACTCACATTTAGAATCTTTATTTTTAGCACACAAAAAGAAACATTTTTAAATAAAACATTTGTTGGATCTGGCAACTGCACCACCTTTCGCTTGAAATGTATCATGTCTATTATTAAAAGTACCCAAAGAAAGTTTCTTTTTATCTCGGTTCGGCAGTTTTGATTTTATTTATTTATTCATTAATAACCAAATGGCCTTCATGGGCCGAAACGATTACAAAGTGTATGGCACTGCTGTCATGTAAATTATGTGAGGAGTTCTTTTTAAAGGTGGTTTTACACGGTATGTTTTTCGTGCAGTTAATGTGTAAGATATTAGAAACTTATTTCTTTTCGTAAGTCTTTTGCTGTATTAGTAGGACTAATTTCGTTTACAGCATGGATGGTAACAAAAAGCTAAAATCTTAAAAATATTATACTGGAGAGCTCAATCATATTTTTTAAACAATTAATTCTTTCTAACAAATGTCTGTGAAAAAACATCACTTCATTTTTTTGTCTGTTGTATTTTTTTTTTTTTGGTAATATGGATAAACTAGAATGATTATTGACAAGGAAAACGAAAACTTCGAGTATCAAATAAGAAACATATGTAATGTAAATATTATTTTGTAACAAATGTATGAAGTGAATGTAGAAGTTTGTAAGACAGATTTGCATGTTTATTATATTCAGAAACATTTTGACATTAAAGAGCTATTTAAATGCAATGCAACAGACAACAAAATGACATCTGTTACTTTTCATACATACAATTTAGCATCTACAGTGCAGGCAGGTCATGCGAACGAACAGCATTAACACTCGTATAGTGTTTATGGATTTTCTTAAAAGTCTAATGTTTGATAATTATTTTATGTCCCTGTTGAAATTATAGTTATTTTCGCTTTGCAATTAATTTTTTATTATAAAAAAATGGAGCTACTTGTACAACGTGTAACAAACGTTTATAAGTGGTCTGTTTTAGTTGCTGAAAAAATGACTGTAATATTGAAACGATTTTACCTTTAAATTTATTTGTCATTTTCTGTTTTAATTATTTTGTATTCGTATCACTCAAGGTAAAATATCATTTATTTTTCGGTTGATACTGTATTTAAAATAAAAATAAAAGAGTGACCCTAAATTAATATGTCACTTTTAGGTGTTAGAGGGAATGGAGATTTTAGTTTTTATCGTGGTCTTTAGCAATTACTTTTATGCATGATTCCACATTGATGAAATCTAAAAAAAGTTTAAATTGTAAATGATATTAAAAAATAGTACAGAAATTAAAACGATAAAATCAAACCAGTAAGAACGAATAGGAAAACTTCTATAAAAAAAAAACTTGAAAATATTATGAGAAGGTTATTTATTAAGGTGTTTTTTTAAACGGTTTTTTAAAGGCACTTTTGTAAAAGGTACTTTTTTAAAAGCTAATTTTTAAAAGGTACTTTTTTAAAAGGTACTTTTTTAAAAGGTACTTTTTTAAAAGGTACTTTTTTAAAATAATCCTTTTAAAGGTACTTTTTTGAAATGTTATTCTCTTGAAAGAACTTCTCAATATAGTTCTTTAAAATGTATTTAGCTAAAGATTTTTTTAAATTTACTGCTTCAAAGGTACTTATATTAAAATATACTTCTTATTGTGTTTTATAATAAAATAATTACTTTATTTAAAAGGTACTCTTTGTTATGGGTACCCTTTTGACAAATGACCACTTTAAAATGAAAAAAACAAATTTTAAGTACCTTTTTTACAAGGTACTTTTTTACATAAGTTAAGTTTTTTAAAGTCCTTTTGTAATACGCTTTTGTAAAGTTACTTTTTGAAATGGTACTGTATTTGAAAAGAAAAATTTTTACGGTATTTTTAAAGATACTTTTTCAAAAGTTACTTTTTATTGAAAAGGTTGGTTATTTAAATGGTATTTTATTCAAAGTGGTACCTTTTTAAAGGGTTTTTTTTAATAAGTTTTTGGAATGTTTTTTTTTTTTTTAAGATAGGATATTTTTTAAAGTGTTTTTGTATGTACTTTTTTAAAACTATACTGTTCAATGTCTTTTTTATGGTACTTATTTCGAGGTAGCTTTACTAAAAGGGCCTTCTATTAAAACTAGCTGTACCCGCATACGTTTTGTGCGTCCTGACAATATTTTGTTTAATTTTGCTTTGAAAGTAATCCACACCAAATTTAAAGACTCTTATAGAGCTTCACGTATACGTATTTACTCTATATAAAGGTACCCATCTCTGGATAAAATTCTAAAATATATAAAAAATTCTAAAAATTCTAAAAATTATTGTAAACCTCTTTAAAAGGTGTTTAAATTATTTTAATAACAATGTAATTCCACAAAGTAAAAAATAAAGGGTGGTTAAATTTTTAAGGGCCGATGTTGATGTTGAATAAAACACAAATTATTTATGAAATTATTGTCATTTCTTTTTATTTTGATAATATTGGTATGGTTCAATTATGTATGGAACAAAATATCGGCCAAATGGCCACCGCGACCCCGGCGGCACACTTCCATCCGATGCTCCAAATATTCGATAACGCTGAGTCATAATTGAGGTACTGAGCCGTTAATGTGCCGAATTATCTCATCCTTTAGCTGTTACCCCCGGGGGTTCCAATTGTCACTGCAGGAATATGGCAAATGCTTTGACGCGGTCCACTCGGTGAAAATAGGGGCACCAGACGCTAGGGTTCCTAGAGCATAAATCTGGAAGAAAAGGTCTGTGTGTGAAAACATACGGGTTCTCTTCGAGGCCCGACCAGTGCCCAAAGGACTGGCACCACGGGAATCGGTGGCCCCACAGAGAGCCTATCCTCTCTGTGACCGGTTGTTGGTGAGGTCCCCTTCGGGGGTACACGTGGTGGTTGTGGTTTAAGATCGATTAAGTAGGTAAGGTGCAAGGTCGATCAAGTGTGCTGTTGCACTCTCAACAGACGGAGTTTGGATAGTCTCCAAACCCCTAAGCAAGAGGTTATAATGTGGATCTAGGCTTGCCTTGGAAAGGCTTGCCATATTATATAAATTGCTACTCATTGTGACTGTATCACACACAAAAAGCGATTGGTGGCAATCGTAAAGTGTTGTTATTCTACACAATGGGGGCGCTAGTCTACGCCTAAGTTTCACTCGGTGGTAAGACCACCGTGAGGTTAGGCCGAGTAGGCAGGTACTCACGTTAATCTTGTTCCACAAATCCTTTAGCTCTTGAATTGTTGCTGGCTTCGCGACATACACCTTTTCTTTCAAATAACCCCAAAGAGAGAAGTCAAACGGTGCCAAATCACATAATCTTGGTAACCAATTGACATCGCCACTACGTGAGATAACACGGCCATTTGCAAGCGGCACCGTCCTGTTGAAACCACATATCGTCCACATCCATATCTTCCAATTCGGGCCATAAAAAGTTCGTTATCATCTCACGATAGCACACATAATTCACAGTATGTGCCTGACTGGCCTCATTTTGAAAAAAAAATACGGCCCAATAATGCCGCCAGCCAGCCCATAAACCGCACCAAACAGTTACTCTTTGTGGATGCATTGCTTTTTCGACAGTCACTCTTGGATTATCATTCGTCCAAATGCGGCAATTCTGCTTATTGACGAATCCACTGAGGTGAAAATGTGCCTCAGCACTGAAGATGATTTTCTTCGAAAATTGAAAATTGTAGCCTGAATAAGTTTAAAGCGTTGCTTGATTGTGTATCTTTCCATGGTTCAAATTGAGTTAGTCGGTCCTTAAAATTTAACCACCCGATACAAATCAAATTATTATTTTATTTAATTGGCTATTTGACAGTAAGTAACTCATATTTTGTGATTATTTTGAAACAGCGCCATCTATTGCGCGAACGTGTTTAAAATATCCCACGTTCAAAAATAAAAGGTACCTCCGTGAAGAATTTTTCATATTTTCTCATTACGTATTTTACAACAGCGCCATCTGTTGAGAAAGCGGGTTTAAATAACCCTTTTTTTAAATCTTTGATTTTAGTTCTTTTGAGTAGTTAAAGAAAATATGCGAACTTTAGCTTATTTACTATTTAAAAGTAGTTTCTTAAAAGTACTTTATAAAAGCACTTTTCTAAACGTACTCTTTTACAAGTACTTTTTTGGTCTACTTTTTAAAAAGTACTTTTAACAAAAGATAAATTTTTTTTTTAAGTACTTGTTACTTTGAAATCAAGTTTCTAATTTTGTTGTTACATTCTCTGTTAATATTCCCAAATTTTATTAGTAGAGTGCATTTGATACCAAAAAAACAAAAACCGTAAACCTATCGTGTGAATCACAACCATTGAGTGACATGTTTAATTCATTTTTGTTATTGCAAATTGAGTTTTTTAATTGTAGTTGCTTTACGCTTCAATTATAGTGAGTTTTAGTTTTTATATGTTGTTGTTTGAGTAGTGAGTTTTTATGTATAAATTTCTATAGATAATAACTGAAATTGCCAATAGTAGCCGTTTGTTCATTCACTGGCTAAACTTTTATCTAAAACCAATTTTACTACTTACAATCATGTTCGTACATACATTTGCATACAACACTTTCATAAAAAACAAGGAAAATAAATGCATAAAATTAAAATACAAAAACGAGCAAAACAATAAAAATCTATTAAAACTATTTTAATTAAATTGGTTGTGTTGTATGGATGGATGTTAACAAAAGAACTCTTGTGCAGGTAAACTCGTTTCATATGAAATTAATATTAGAGCCACATTAAACCACTCGTGTAACAGGATACAATTTCAACAACAATATTACAAACTATGACCATTAAAATCCAAACAATCATAAAAATTTATTGGAATTATTGCATTGCAGCTATTTGACACAAAAAACAATATATGTGACCCGGCATAAGAAAAGGTGGCTTATGACTCAAAAAAAAAATTTCCACTTTTTTTTTTGGTTTCCTTAGTTTTTGAGACGCTCTTTCACGTGGTGTATGTAAACTAGAAAGTCCTAACTTGCTTAGAAGTGTACTAATAATATAGAGCAAGAAGAGCACAAATGAAAGAAAAACAGAATTTTATTGAAAATCCAGAATCAAGATAATAAATGGAATTGAAAAATTTAAAAACAGAATTGAACGCTGCAAAAAGGATTTTACCAAAAAAAAGCTGTTTTGCACAACAAATATTTATTAGCAGTATTAAGTAGTTTTCTTCGTCGCTATCCTTGTTGTATTGTTTATCTTTAACAGCTAATTTTTCGAAATTTTGTTTTTCAGTCATAAGCCACCTTTTCATAGACCGGGTCACATATATGTACGTAAAACTTTGTTTCGTTAGGTTTTTCTTGAAATTGGGTTTATTGCATAAGTGCTAACAATTAAATTTAGAGGACTGTGTGTAAAGTTCGTCAGTTAAAAAGCATGTAATACTAAAAGCTAAGTGGCAACATTACGAGGTTCTGACTTGTCTAGTTATCCCAGTAAAAAACACATAGATTTACATATGTATGTATATTATAGCATTTGTTTTTCCATTATTTTCGGTTTGCATATCTTAAATGATCTATAGAAGTAAGTCATTAAATTAATTATTTTTTTAACCTTCGAAATAATCAGTAAATATTATGTGAAAATCAGTACATATAATAAAACAGTAACTTTTTTCCTGTCTTTCTGCCTGTTTGTTGTCGCATCACGTAAAAAATACTAGATGGATTTTAACAAAATTTTGTGAGAAGGTACCTTAGTATCCTGATTCCGATATAGGATACTTTTTTTTGCTAAAAATATTTTATTTTCACGAGAGAGTGGAGAAAAAGCAATGAAAGTACACAATTTTTCCGATGTAAAGCATCTTATTTTTGAAATCGGGATATTTTAAATACGGTTGCGCAACAGATGGCGCTTTTTTAAAATAATGATAAAATATGAATTACTTACTGCCAAATGGCCAAGTAAATAAAATTTGTATTTCATTTGTATTTTTACCTTTTACAGAGCTTTACAATCATTTTTAGAATTTTACAATATAAAAATAATTTAATAAAACAAAAATTTGGTGTGTATTACTGTCAAAGCAATGTCGAACAAGATATGGTCAGGACGCACACAATGTGTGTGGGCATAGCCAGTACTTTCAGATGTGAAGTGTGGGGCAAAATTTTTTTTCAAAAAAATGTCTGTGTGTGAAACTGCTTTGTCCAATTCTGAAGCGGACCATTCATTGTAGTTCCTTCTCTCTTTGAGCAACTTGCTTAAAATATTAGCTTACTTCCTTCTGGGTTTATATTTTTCTAATGGTGGTTGTAGGTTGTCCATTGTCGATTTTTAATTTTGGATGAATAATGACATAAAGCGTTTAGAATATCTTTTGGCTCCCAGGTGGGAAACGACAGTAGAGGTCTACGTCTAGCTTCGGTTGCTGCTATATCAGCATATTCATTGCCAGTAATGTCAACATGAGAAGGAATCCACATTATTTTAATATTGTCAGGCCATTGTATGAAGATGTATCTTATTTCGATTATTAATGGTGAAACAAACCGAGAATTACGTAGCGCTTTGACAGAAGAAAGGCTGTCAGTACACACAATGTATTTCCTTATGAATTTTGAGGCGAATTTTACAGCAAATTATATTGCTATTGCTTCTGCCGTGACTTGACCTTGTGAACTCTCCTATGCACAGTGATTTAAACTTTTTATATATCTATACATATAATAGAAATGTATCAAGACCTTGTCTGTACATGACATATTTTTATAAAGATTTTGTTACTGCTCTAAAAAAAAAGTACGCAATATTACCGATTTCAATGATACTAAAAACTTGGCAGCACCTTCTTTATTTGAAAAGTGGATACTTAAAATACTGTTTCCAGCACTCTACTGTATTTTAAAAATTGATATAAAACCTGTTGAGTTATTACACAGAAACGGGCAGATATATAAAATTTAAAAGTAAAAGCCTTAAGGTTTTTTTGTGGATTACTTTGAAAATAAAAGACAAACTAAAAATTTCAATTTTGGGATTTTTGTTCTTTATATTGGGGTTTGTGGGATTTAAACTACGAAAAAAAAATTTTATAAATTAAAAAAAAAATTATTAAATATATAAAAAAAACCCGGACCAGGGTGGGTTCCAAAAAACAAAAATTATTTTTAATTTAAAATAATAATAAAAATAAAATTTATTTATTGGGGCCTGAGCAACCAGAGAAATTTTTTTCACCAACAAATAAACTGCATTTTCATTATAAAACGTTTTAGGTGAAGGACTCACTGATTTTCCGACTCTTTTGAGGCAGATAAATAAAAATTGGTAAACAATTTCACCAAACTGAGTATAAGGTTTTACTACACTTTGGTAGTAGAATCGAACCTATATTGTCAAGTTCGTATATTTTTCATAAAGTTTTTATTTGTTGCACTGTGTAATAAGTAGTTTTCACACGGTATAGGTTTTAGATATTTTTTAAAATATATGTACATGTAGTCATCACAAATATAGAAAAAAAAAACAATCTAGACAAAGCACACATTATCTTCTTGTCGAAGCCATATCTAAAACAACAACAAATTATATTTTAGTGTCTAATAAAAAATGAAAATTTAAGTCAAAATAGTAAATGAGACCTGTTATAGAAAAATGGTTGCCATATTTAATAGATAAGCGTCAATTTAAGACAGAAACAACAACAAAATAACAGGACACAAAAATGTTATCTTTTTTTTTTTTGACTAGTGTAATAGTGTATTTTATTGTCAAAAATGTTAAAACAAACGGTCCTCTTCCATATGATACTTTTTTAGTTTTTAATCATACTAAAGGGTGAGCCATTTCGAGGTACTTTTTTAATACCTTTTTTTTACAGATCACATGGTAGTCGTGTCATGCTGTCATGTTATTTTTGTTTAGTATTATTTGGCATTTCATAATGGAAAGACTTACGCCGGAATCGTTTCGCTCTATAGGCTCTTGAAAAGTTCCAAGAAGATCCGACATTTTCGAGGCAAATTTTGTTTAGCGATGAGGACCATTTCTGGCTCAATGGGTATGTAAACAAACAAAATTGCCGTATTTGGGACAAAGAGCAACCTGAAGAGATTCAAGAGCTGCCACTTCATTCAGAAAAAACGACGGTTTGGTGTGGTTTGTGGACCGGTGGAATCATCGGTCCATATATATTTAAAAATGATACCGGTGCGAACGTAACCGTCAATGGCGATCGTTATAGTGCCATGATAACCGACTATTTGATGCCTGAAATTGAAGCTCGTAATCTCGGCGACATTTGGTTTCAGCAAGACGGTGCCACTTCCCACAAATCGCATCAATCCCTGGATTTATTGAAAGAACATTTCGGTGAGCACATAATTTCACATTTTGGGCCGATCGATTGGCCACCAATATCGTGTGATATCACACCGTTAGACTTTTTCCTGTGGGGATATATAAAGTCTTAAGTTTATGCGGACAAACTCGCTTCGATTCAGGCCTTGGAGGAAATCATCACTCGTGTCATTCGCCAGTTACCTGTCGAAATGCTCGAACGAGTCATCGAAAATTGGACTCAACGGATGGACCATCTGCGACGTAGCAACGGCTAGCATTTGATATACAAACTCTTCAAAAAATAAATGCCAAATAATGTTCTTTCAAATGATAATAAAGATTCTCCATTAAATTTGAACTTTCTGTGTTTTTTACTTTAAAAAAGTAGGGAACATCGAAATGGATCATAATGGGTGATCCATTTCGATGTTCCCTATCATCACTTAATTTAATTATTTAAATATTTAATTATTTACTATTTATATTTGATCATAAAATAATAAACTGTTTTTATATTATGATTATATTTTATTATAATATGTTTATATTCAATAAATTTTGGTTGGTTTTTAAAAATGTCATTAACAGATTTAAAAACAATAGAATTCCAACATATTATTTTATGTTATATTTATCAAACATGGGAATAATTAATTATATTGAGTAATTAATTGGCATTTTCATTGGCATTGAATTATAAATAATGCTAATAAGTTTGTTTTCATTACAATTGTTTCCATTAATGGTAATGCTTTTTAATTCAAAAGCTTCATTACTAATTATTTAAAAAACAAAATCATTGCCATTAATCAATGATTAAATTATAAAAAAGCATTATCATTATTGACCACATTTGCAATCACCCTTATTTAGTGATGTTTTTAAAGATGACCCACCTCCACTCTCTGCTCTTCTATTATGTTCATTCTTTCATATAAAAACAAACAAAAATCAAAAAAAATATGTAAACAATTTCTGAAACAAAAATTTGTATCACTAATTTTTAACCTGTTGGCTATTGCGTAGAACATATTTTCAAATCTATAGTGAATGTAATGATATTGCCTCACTAGATGGAATAAAAAGTTTCAGATTTAGAAAAAGCATGACCTGGCATAAAATTGATACTTCATTCGTAGTTAATGAAACCTTCTGCGATCATAAATTTGTGTTTAACAAAACAATGATTTTTTCATCAATTATAATTAGTAATTATACGATTTCACTACATTTCCATTACCATTGGCAAAAACAATTGTAATTAAAAATAAATCATTAGCATTAAATGGTAGTTAAAATTTTTTTCATTGTAACGAAAGGGTGTTTTTTATAGAGGTATAGAACTTTAAGTTGCAATAAATCAACGATGGATTATTCGATTGACATGAATTTTATTTATCCGAAAGTTAATCTTGTGGCATTACATTTTATATGATATGATTTCTGGCATATGACCGCCACGGCTGGCGCGGATGTAGTCGAATCTGGACGTCCAATTTTCGATGACTTTTTCCAACATTTGTGGCCGTATATCGGCAATAACACGGCGTTTGTTGTCTTCCAAATGGTCAAGCGTTTGCGGCTTATCCGCCTAGACCAATGACTTTACATAGCCCCACAGAAAGTAGTCTAGCGGTGTTAAATCACAAGATCTTGGAGGCCAATTCACAGGTCCAAAACGTGAAATTAGGCGGTCATCAAACGTGTCTTTCAATAAATCTATTGTGGCACAAGCTGTGTGACATGTTGCGCCGTCTTGTTGAAACCACATCTCCTGGACATCATGGTTATTCAATTCAGGAATGAAAAAGTTAGTAATCATGGCTCTATACCGATCACCATTGACTGTAACGTTCTGGCCACCATCGTTTTTGTACGGACCAATGATTCCACCAGCCCATAAAGCGCACCAAACAGTCAGTTTTTCGGGATGTAATGGTGTTCCGACATACACTAGAGGATTACCTTCACTCCAAATGCGGCAGTTTTGTTTGTTGACGTAGCCATTCAACCAGAAGTGCGCTTCATAGCTAAACAAAATTTGCTTATGAAAATCGGGAACAACGGTAATCTCGTTTTAGACCCATTCGACAAATCTATGCCTTACTTTTCAGGCGTGAGTCTATTCATGATGAATTGCCAAACCAAACTGAGAATAAATCACTTGACAGCTGTTAAATCGGTCGCCATCTTGAAAAGTAATGCCAACTTAAAGTTCTATACCTCTTTTAAAAAAACACCCTTTACTTGCAATAATGCCAATGAAAATTCAATGCCAATGAAAAAATCCCAAGTATGATAATTATAATATGATTCATACAATATCGATATAATGTTTAGTAGTAATATGGTTGGTAATCATAAAATTTAATCATAATATGTTTGTCTTAGCTTATGATGTTTTTTATTTACATGTATTGGAAATAAGTTCTTTACATTGGCGGAACACAGTGCACAGTACCTATAGCTATCACTTTACCTTCGCAAAAATATTAATTATTATTTAATCCTATTTTGCCTGCAACTTACAACACATACCTCATCCTAATCAAGCAACACCAACAGAGGTGTTACAATTTAAACAAATTAATCCCGTAACGAGTTATATCTGTTATAGCCATAAACTCATTACCAATGATTTTTATTAAAAAAAAAACTGCACCAGTCAACTATTAAAGTCTTGTCATAAAATCAGATTAAAATGCTTTGGATTTTCTCAAACATGTTCTTAAGTATGCAGCTCTAAAACAATTCAAATATTTTCTGGTTGGACACAAAAAAAGTCTCACATAAATAAATTTAAAAAGACGACTTCTGAGAAAAACTATAAAAACTAATTTCTAGAAATGGCTTCAGCTTCAATTCGCCATCATAAAATCAAATTATTCTCAATAAAATATTAAAGCTATAACGTGTTAGCAGTATTGAAAGCAAAATACGGCCAATTATCGTTACAAAAAAATGAACTAAATACCAATACAATACAGGTTGCATATAATTATCCCAGTCCCAGTTGTAGCAAGTGCTTCTTTCTCTATCTGTTTGCCAGTTTAATTTTTTCTTCTTCCATTTTTTATGCAATTTTCCTTTACTGTTTGCTGTAATAATTTCTACAAGTTTAACTAATTGTTAGTATAAAAAAGTATAAAAAACAGCAACAGCAAAAAAAACGAACTTATTGAAAAGTTACAGATGATGCTTTTAAATGTAGCAAAAACGAAAACAAGTAATTGAAATAATTGCGTCAAGTTTTACCCAAGTTTTTACTTTTATATAATTTTAATCTTCGTCCCTGATGACTCGAAGGGATGTAGAGACGCAACGACACTGCAGATAGATGCTCATCTTTCTTCTTATGCAGTTTTCATTAACTTTTTTTTCTATAAACATTTTACACACTGCTTGCAACATAAATACACAACAAGAATAGCAGAAGCAAAAAAAAAAAAAACACAAAAGAAAGAAAATAAAGTATTTTAATCAAAATGTAGAGATCTATAAATTGAAGAAGAAAAAATGAGGGGATTTGTAAATAAAAAATAATTATAAAATGAACTAAATACAAGTGTATACGAGTATATGTAAATAACTATAGGCCAAGCTACCTACACTGAGAGAAACAATAGAAAAAAAATGTTTTTTATGACAGTAATAAAGGGTGGTTAAATTTTAAAGGGCCGATGCTGATTTTGAATAAAACACAAATTATTTAGGAAATTGTTGTCATTTCTTTTTATTTTGATGATATTAGTATGGTTCAATTATGTATGGAACAAAATATCAATACATGACCTTGGCGGCACATCTCCATCCGATGCTCCAAACTTTCCATGACGTTGAGGCATAATTGAAGATCTATGCAATTAATGTGCCGAATTATCTCATCCTTTAGCTCTTGAATTGTTGCTGGCTTATCGACGTACACCTTTTCTTTCAAATAACGCCAAAGAAAGAAGTTTAACGGTGTAAAATCACATAATCTTGGCGGCCAATTGACATCGCCACAACGTAAGATAACACGACCATTTAATTTGTTGCGCCAAAGAGCCATTGTTTCGCTAGCTGTGTGGCAAGTGGCACCCTCCTAATGAAACCACATATCGTCCACATCCATATCCTCCAATTCTAAACATAGGCTTTCCTTTCGGAAAAACGGTGTCAATCTATTCACCATTTCGGCGAAAGTAAGGTGGTGGCTCTAGATATCTCCAAGTCCTTTGATAGAGTGTGCCATGGTGCACTCCTGTCAAAACTTATTGCTTTTGGTGTCGGTGATAGCTTTTCTCGATTTATATCGAGCTTTCTCAGGGATCGCACTATACGAGTTGTTATAGATGGGATTTCATCAAACGAGTTCAAGATTAATTCAGGGGTACCGCAAGGCTCTGTTCTTTCTCCTACCCTGTTTCTTATTTTTCTAAATGACCTTCTCTGTCAAACTTCGAACCCTATCTACTCTTTTGCAGATGATAGCAGCATTTACCCTTCGTATTCATTCTGCAGACGGCCGAGCCTTTTAGGGTTTGGGGCCAAGCGGCAAAACATGAATGATACGCTCAATCACGATCTCGTAACAATATCTAATTGGGGCCGGGCAAATAGACTCGACTTTAACGATCGTAAGACTCAATATTGTATGCTAACGAACCGACGTTCGGCCGAAAGTGGTGCTACATCTGTAATTATGGATGGACTAAGCACATTTTTCAAGTCTCAAAAGAAGCTTTCAAGTGTCTCGGTTTTCTCAAACGGTGTAAAACATATTTCACCTCATCCGATCTCCTTACTATTTATACCACTTACATCCGGCCAAACTGGAATACAACTCTCATGTATGGGTCGGTACTCCAAAGTCTATTTTGGAACTACTTGACCGCGTGCAGGAGAGGGCGAAGAAGCTCATAGGTGACAGTAGGGTATCCAACTCTATTGACTCTCTTGAACATCGACGCAATGTGGATTTAGCTGTTTTATCGCTACAACAATGGAATGTGCTCTGATGATATTAGGGAACTAGTTCCCGATATCCGCACGTTTTCGCGCACAACACGCTTTTCATTAAGAGCTCATCTATTTGTGGTCGATTGGCCAGTGAATCGCACAATGCATTACAGAGAAAATTCCTTTTTTAGCCGTACAGTTCGCTTGTGGAATCATCTTCCTACAGAGGTCTTTCCTGTCAACTACAATGTTAGAAAATTCAAATCGAATGTCCACAAACATTACTCCCTCAATCCTCCTTCCCATAACTTAATGTCCTAGTTCTGGCACTATGCTTTGCATGAGTAGGGGTCATCCCCTGAGTGCTGGTCCGAAATAAAAAAAAAAAGATAGATTTATGTGGAGGTGATGCAAGGTCGATTAAGTGTTCTGTTGCACTGTCAACAGAACGGAGTTTGGATTGTCTCGAAACCCCTGAGCAATATGGGTTGTAGGTTTGCCTTTTAGGGTTACCATGTTATATAAATCGCTACTCATTGTGACTGCGATAATGACGGCATCGTCACATCGTGGAGTGTTATACTACACAATGGGGGTTCTAGTCTACTATTACTACTCGGTGGTAAGACCACCTTGGGAAAAGGATATCATGCCAGGTGCCCACGTTAATCTTGTTTCACATCTCTACGTATCATTAGGTTTTTTATGAGAATAGAAGGGCATAAGCCCATACAAAAATAAAAAAAAATATAACAATAAATATAAATATGAAAATTTCTTTAAAACGACACGGATTACGCATCACGGATTTTGTGGAAACGAGATGACCGATGAATGTGCAAGGAACGATTCGAGCCTGAACGTGTCAAGTACACAGAGGAACATAAATACCTCCTTAAGGGAACTGGTCGCAGGTGGTGTACATTAATTACTTGTAGATTGTCTAGAGCTGTAGAAGCTGTCTGGTCAAGGAGAAGAAGCAGAAATCATTTCAACACCTTCTCTGCAATGGCCCGGCTCTGCAAGAACGCTGGGCTCAAATCTTCAGACTAAATTTACTTGCAAGACATAGAACGTCCTAGGTATGCTACAGCAGACTACTCTGCGAGAAGCTCCAGGAAACACTGGGTTAGATGGTCGTCGGTTAATCCCAATAGGCCTTTATGGCCTCCGAGTGTGAACCAGCTTTGTGCCGGTGGCTCTTAACCTAATCTAATCTAAAGAGATTTTTTTGCTCTACTGAATATTTGAATAAATTACTTTTATTGTAAATTTCTGTAAGTGCTTCAGATGCATTGAGAATTGAATGCCAACCCTTTTTGCTGTGATAGTTTTATATAAAATTTTTTCTCAATAATGAAGTAAGGAAAAGCAAAAAAAAAACAAAACATCTAGAGTATAAAGATGAAAAAGACTGAATATAAAAATAAAAATAACAAGACACATTATAAAATAGGGGAATATTTAATGGTAGGTATCTATAAATAAGAATAATTTTGCCAAGTTTTTTCCTTGGCGACTGACTAAATGCCAGTGTCTCTCTATCCAGTTGAGCTGAACTGATGAAAAAAAAAATAGGAAATAACTGAAGAGATGCAGATATTTTATGCTCTTATGTTGCCAACTTAAATTTCTACTTACGCACTTGACGCACAATCTGCTTTGTGACACAATATCAGGTAGCAGCGGTGACCATCATCATCCTCATCATCATCATCTACATATTTGATGCAGTTCGGTCTATTACTTGTTTAAAAATTGTAAGACATTTTTTTCGCTATAAAAAAATATTACCTGAATAAAAATATGTATTTGGACTATTGGTTGTTGGGTCTTGGTCGGCTGTGACATGTGAAGCCACTGTTCTCTCAGGAGATGAATAGAAGGCTAAAACTGTTTTTATCCCTTTTCGTTTTATTCTTTTTTTTGTATTTATTTCTTGTTTGATTTACTTGGCACCAGCAGAGTCAGTCCGCTTCAGCGAGCAGTTTGTCAACATTCCAGAACATTTTGTAATTTAACAGTTTAGTTGCAAGATTACGAAAAGAAAATAAAATGTCGCGTCGCCAACAAAACAACTGCAAAATAAAAGAAAAATTTAATAGCGCAGGGAGAAGCGGCAGAGTCAGCAGCAACATTGATGAAACACATTCCGTACAAAAGTAGATTGCAATTCATTCATTTCCAAAATAACAAAATATTTGTTAAATTTATTGCTTGACTAGATGTTGCTGCATGCAACATGGACCGAAGACCATTTATTTTTACATGGTTTTGTAAAATGTTGTAGTTGTTGGACAACGTGACGTTATTAGAATGTGAATGATATAATTGTATCGTTGTTATGTTTCGTTTCATTTCAAATCGATGCACTTTAATTTAATTCTTTTTGTTAATGGATAAAATTTTATTTACAATTAATTTTCAAATTTTTTAAAAAACATTCAGCTTTTTAAGGTTTAGACGGGGTAAAGTACTGGCAAAGTGGTTATGAAACTATAGATTCAAGTTTGTTGCTTAGTTGGCAAAAATTAAACTTTTTTTTATTCACTTGCTGCAATACAATAACAAATTATATTTCAACTTAATTAGTAACAAAGACTTTCACTCGTTGCAGCAAACACCCAGAGTCTTTGTTGGGAATCGAACCCACAACCCCCAGAATGATAGACAAACACACTACCTATAGGGTTGCTAAATTTGTTTAATAATGAATGTAAACCACACCTAACCGTCTAGTTTTTTCTCGCATTTAATTTGACATTTCTCAATTTTAGACTGACTAAATTTGAACCATAGAAAGATACACAATCAAGCAACGCTTTAAATTTTTTCCGGCTAATTATGCAAATGGGCGTTCAAATCAAAATGCATATCTTGCACTTTGTGATTTTTTCGGTCAATTTAATCGTCCAAATGTGCGTACAATCGGAAAAATCGTGCAAAAATTTGACCACTGCATGCTCGTACAGTTCGTAGTGCAGAAAATATTGCTGCTGCTCGCGATAGTGTGGCTGAAGAGCCGTCCACCTCAACTCGTCGTCGTGCCCAACAATTGCACCACTCACTCTCTTCGAACATTATGCATAAAGACTTGCATTTACACGCTTGCAAGGTGCAATTGACTCAAGAACTAAAGCCTCTTGATCATTCCAAGCGTTGTCTATGGTGAGAATGGTGGCAAGAAATGGCAACGTTGGATGATCAATTTTCGAAGAAAATCATTTTTTAGTGATGAGGCATATTTTCACCTCAGTGGATTCATCAACAAGCAGAATTGCCGCATTTGGGCAAATGATAATCCAAGAGTGATGTCGAAAAACCAATGCAGCTGAACTGTTTGATGCGGTTTATAGGCTAGCGGAATCATTAGGCCGTATTTTTTCCAAAATTAGGGCAGTCAGGCCGTAAGATGATAACGAACTTTTTATTGTCCGAATTGGAAGATATGGATGTGGACGATATGTGGTTTCAAAAGGACGGTGACACTTGCCACACAACCAACGAAACAATGGCTCCTTTCCGCGACAAATTCAATGGCCGTATTATCTCACGTGGTGGCGATGTCAATTAGTCGCCAAGATAATGTGATTTGTACCGCTGGCTTCTTTCTTTTTTATTTGAAAAAAAAATGTGTACGTCGATGTGTCAGCAACAATTCAAGAGCTAAATGATCCGATAATTCGGCACATTAACGGCATTAAACCTCAATTATGCCTCAGCGTCATCAAAAATTTGGAGCTTCGGATGGAGGTGTGCCACCGAGGTCGAGGCGGCCATATGGCTGATATTTTGTCCCATGCATAATTGAACCATACCAATATTATCAAAATAAAAATAAATGACAATAAATTCCTAAATAATTTATGTTTTATTCAAAATCGACATCGGCCCTTAATTTAACTACCCTTTACTATCCTACCCAAGAATGAAGGTTTTGAGGAAATGATCTGTACACAAACTTCTGTATGTGTCAGTAAACACACTGAAATCAAATACTTAAACTATATTAAGTGGTGATATAGGAGATGTTTAATAATTAGCTACGACTGACTGGTATAGTATGTTTAGTATTTTAATGTTTTAAGTTAAGTATTCTCTTAGCACTTCTGCCGCTTAAACTGAGCATTAAGATGCCCTCGAGAATTAATGAGAAAAGAATACAAATTGATTTCAATTCTGATTTAACTCTGAATTTTATTTTAAAAAATACAAGCTTATATACTAAATTAATCTATAGGTCAGCAATATTTTGGGGTACCAACAAATCAATAGTTGATTTGCTGTTCCCACGGTCTCAGCAAATTTTACTTTGGTTCCCATAAACCATTGGCACGTGAAAAACATTTTTGCTTTAATACAAATTTCATATTACAAACATTCCTATGCCAACAGTTCACTAAACTTAAATAGAGTTCATATTACAATTTTATTTCTCATACAAATTATTTTATACAAACAAAAACTTAAATATTTATTATTGCTGACATAACATAAAATACTAAATTTGGTCAGTGGCTTTATCAATTGAAATTCTTAAAATACTTATTGTAAACAAAATTGAATTTGACTTTTTCAAGTTCAAAAAAATGTGTAAATGAAATTCTTAAATTACTACAGTACTTACTCTATATATGTATCTATTATACTACAGTACTAATTCTATATATGCATACACTACACCCTTACCCTTTTAGGTTTGGGTATTATTAAAAATGAAACCAAGTTAGAATCAAAAATTAAACATATGTACATATATATGCCTATTTATAAAGTGTATTTTAAGTATTTACTCTATATATTTCTTATTCATATTGTTACATATTAGTTCTTATAATTCTTTATATTTCTTATCTACATATTTGTGTGTTGATTAAAATATTTTTTTAGTAAATTTTTATGCACTATTTTTGTTTTTGATTTATCAATTTCTATGACTACATTTAAATCTTCTATGTTTATTACTTTGTATGGACCTTTGTATGGGGGTTCATATTTCTTTCTATTTAAAACTTTAACTAAAACTAAATCTCCTATTCTAATATCTATCCTATTTTGATTCTTTTTAGATTCTAATCCTCTTTTCTTTTTTACTTCGAGAATTATTTCTCTTGCTCTTTGTAATGAGTGATGAAGTCTAATCTTTAGTTCATTTAAATAATTGTCAGTATTATAAATTTTTTTGGTGTCCTCTAAAATATCGTTTGGCAGTCTAGGAAGTCTACCAAAAATTAGTTCAAATGGTGAATAGTCTGTATCGACATTTGGTGTCGTATTAAAAGCAAAAGTATAATATGATATCCACTCATGCCAATTATTGTCATTTACAAAATTTAGAAAATATTCGTTCAGGACACGATGATTTCGTTCTATCGTGCCTAAAGTTTCATGATGGTAAGGTGTTGAGAAATTTTGTTTTATTTTTAATAATACACAAATCTCTCTCATCAATTCATTGGTAAATTCAGTTCCTCTATCTGTTTTGAGAATGTTAAATAAACCGTATTTTAATACAATATGTTCTATTAAAGCCTTCGCGACTGTTTTGGCACCTTTTGATTCAATCGGACAAGCAACAACATATTTTGTCAGTTCGCACTGCATGGTAAGTATGTATCTAAATTGTCCGGATGGTCTTAGTGGTCCAACTGTGTCCATTACAACAGTATCAAAACCGTGTGAGGGTGTATCTGTTATAGTAAAAGGTTCTTTTGTATTTTTTATCTGTTTATGTTTCTGGCATGAATCACATGTTGTTATGTACTTTCTAACCATTTTATTCATATTTTTCCATATATATCTTTGTTTTAGTTTGGAAAGTGTTTTCCTAATTCCAAAATGTCCTCCGTGTGGTGAGTCATGAAATTCTTCTATCAATCTATATTGTGTTATATTATCTTTTATTTCTCTTGGCATTTTGTATATAATTATTTCTATATCGTTTTTATTTATATTGTTATATATTTCTTTCAATTCTTCGGCCGTTATATATTTAAATATTTCATCATTATCGTATAGTACGTACTTTCTAAATTTCAATTTCTTCAATCTCAATAAAAGTTTCTCCATAAATGTTCCTGAAAACATAGGATTTTCGCTTTTATTGCATATTATGCGCGTTATTTTATCATTTTTTTCTTTCAATTCTTTTTTCAATTCTTGCTGCAGCTTATTATCATATATAAATTCAATCTTTTGGGTACCCTTAATATTATTTATTGACGTACATTCCCACATATGGAGGTGATCAGTCTCCTTTCGAGATATGCAGTCTTTTATAATATTTTCTTTTCTATGAACGTTCTTTTTATTTTTATTTTCATCTTCATTATATTTATTCTTCATTTCATTATTAATTTTAGTTTTCATTTCGTTGTTAAACATATTTCTTGTTATTGCCAAGGTTTTCTTTTCTTTTTCATCAATATAGATTGGAATCATGTCTCTTAATATTTGTGAATTTATTTCTACACGCGAAAGAGCGTCTGCGTTTGTATTATTCGCTCCCTTCTTATATATTATATCAAAGTCATAATCTGCTAGTTCAAGTCTAATTCTGGTTAATTTTGAAGACGGGTTTTTATGTGTAAACAAAGCAATAAGAGGTCTATGGTCTGTGACTACGGTAAATTTTCTACCATATAGATATGGTCTAAAAAATTGTATTCCCCAATGGATACCTAATAATTCTTTTTCAATTACTGATTTATTTTTCTCATGTTTATTTAATGTTCTACTTGCATATGATATGGGTAGGTCGTTTCCTATTTCACCCTGTGAAAGAATTGCTCCCAGAGCCACGTTTGAAGCGTCTGTCGTTAAAATGAATGGTTCGTCAAAGTTCGGGTATCGTAATATAGGCGGGTTTTTTAATTGGTCTCTTAGAGTCTCAAATGCTGTTTGGCAATCTTCTGTCCAATTGAAAGTTACTTTCTTTTTTAATAGATTATTAAGACAAGTTGCCGTTTTGGCGAAGTCTGGAATGAATCTTCTGTAATAATTGCAGAAAGCTATGAATCGTCTAACGTCGTCTGAGTTTTTTGGAACAGGATATTGTTCAATTACTTTGTATTTTGTCGGGTCGGTTTTTATACCATCTTTTGTAATCAAATGTCCCAGATACAAAACTTCTGGTTTTAAGAAACAACATTTTGATGGATTCAGCTTCAAATTGTACTGTTTTAGTCTTTGTAACACTCTTATGAGGTTCTCATTGTGGTGCTTCAAACTGCATCCGAAAATAATGACGTCATCAACGTACAAAAATGCTTCCGAATCTAAACCAGATAAAGCTATTGTCAACATTCTTTGGAAACTGTTAGATGATATTTTTAAACCAAATGGTAGTCTTGTATACTGAAAGTGACCGTTCGGTGTTGAAAATGCTGTTAGTGGTCGTGATTGTTGTTCGAGTTCTATTTGATGAAATGAGCTTGTCATGTCTAAAGTGGAAAAATATTTAGCTCTACCTAATCTGTCCAATACATCTTCAAGTCTGGTTAAAGGGAATTTGTCATTTACTATCTTATCATTTAAACGTCTGAAATCTACAACCAAACGCCATTTTTCCGTGTCGTTTTGTCCTTTTTTTGGTACTAATAGTAATGGAGAATTATATGGACTAATAGATGGTTCTACTATGTCCTCTTCTAATAACTCTTGTACTTGTTTGCTTATTTCGTCTAGTTGTGTCTGTGGCAGTCTGTAGTTTTTAATGTAAGTAGGTGTGTTATCATTTAATTCAATACTTTGTTTATAAAAATTGTTCACCGTTAATGGTTCGTCTTCAAGATGAAATACTTCTTGATATTTTCTTAGAATATCACATATGACTTTTATATTTTCTTCTTCCATGTCCTTGAAATCTAGTTTTTCTAGCAATTTATTAAATCTTTGCTCTGAATGTTTATTGTTATTGCGCTTGTTAGTTTTTTAAATTGTATAATTTTTTAATGGTATTGTTGTGACTCCTAACTTTTCTAGTCGCACTGGTTCCTCTAATGTATTCAAAATTTTAACATAACGTTGGCCATCTTTGGGTATTATAGTGTTTGCCAAAAATATTCCGTTTATTATTTCTTTACTACATGTGACACTATCCTCTTTTATGTCAATGTTTATAGGTACTATCTTCTCTGTTCTTGGGGGTATAATTATATTATGTATTCTTTTTGTGTTAATCTCTATTGGGATTGTTATTTCCTCTCCCTCTATGCAAGTATTTAAGGTCAGTGTTTCATAGTCAATCTGACAGCTATATTTACAGAAAAAATCTATTCCTAAAATTCCATCAGTTATGATTGGAAATGATTCGTCCACTAATTGAAATCTGTGTGTTAGTGTTTGTTCTCCTAATATTATCTTCAAATCAGTAGAACCTAAAGTTTCCTTGCATTCATTTGTAATGCCACTTAATTGGCAAATATTGTCAGTATTTTTGTAATAGTTGTATATTACATTTTCTTTACAGAGTGATATCTCTGAACCTGTGTCTATTAGAAATGTTAATTTATAGTTAATGTTTTTTACTGATAAAAAAAGAAAATTTGATGTCCCAATATGGAGTGTATAAACCCTTAATTTTCCCTGTTCGGAGATTCGTATTGAGTCTCCAGGGTTTGTACGTTTCCCTGAAATCGTTATCAATGTCAAGTCCGTCATCAAAGTGTTAATCCGTTCTTTGTGGTTAAGTATATTGCCTTTTTGTTTGGTATTCTTTAATTCGAAATGTATGCTGCTTGCCGTTCTTGTGGATTTGAAATGCTTTGTTAGAACTGTTTTAAGTTCTTCGAAAGTTGTAGGTGTATTTTCTATAATAAGAATATCCCTGACTCTGTCCATTAATTTTATCGCCATTACATATTTTATTAGTTTCTGTTTTCCTTGCTCATTTAGTTCAGAATGAACCATTTCTATCATCGAAAGGAAAATATTAACATGTTTTGTTTAAAGTGAAACATTCCTAAAAAATTTTGCAAAAAATATTAATATGAAATTATGATTTTTGAAGGTTCTGATCAAAAGTGCTCTGATTGGTTAAACAGAAATAAAACAAATAACAAATATTGGGAAAATGCTTAAAAAAAAATTCTTTTGACATGAGAGTAAATTTTTCAAATATTTGTATCTTTTTTTTTTGAAAAATGTTAAAAAAAACGTATAATCTTAATTATTTATTTATTTTATGTGTTTTTGTGTAAGTGGTCTTTAGTTGGGGTAAAATAGTTAAGCTTAACATAATTATTTTAGATAAATCAATTTTAAAATGATAAAACAAGGCTTATGGCAAACAAATTTAAACTTTGACTTGATTAAAAAGAAACGTGTAACTAAAATTGGTAAAAATTGTTGGAAAGAAAAATTACATTACATTACATTACATTACATTACATTACATTACATTACAAAAAATATATTTTTTTAAATAAAAATCTTAATAAACAATGGCAAAAATTATTATGTTTGATTACACAAACTTACAAGAAGAAAGTATATTTTTAAAGAAACCAATTATATTATAGTTTCTTTTCTTTTTTTTTTGTATAAAAGAAATTAAAAGAAGAAAACATTTTGTCCTTTAGAATATTTGAATTAAAATTAAAGTTATATTTAAAAAATTAAAAAAAGTATTTTGTTTAAACATAGTTCTTAGTATGGAACATTTGAGAAAAGATAAGAAACACTTTCGCCTTGTGTGTTCTTCGCACAGCTTCGGCAAACATCATAGACACATCGATGCATTAGATTTTGCGACAATCTCTCATGTGACCATCTTGAGGTATGGTATTTGTTACAACCACAGCCTCGAAACAAGCGTTATTAATGCGCGAAATCGCTGTTCCCGAAAAGATGCCATTTGTTAAAATAGCATAAACCTTAGTAGCACCTGCTTCAACTAAACGATCGGCAGCATGCACAATTGTACCACAAGTATCAGCCATATCATCGACCAATATGGCAATTTTATACTTGACATCACCAACAAGCACCATAGAAGCGACTTCATTGGCCTTCTTTCGTTCTTTGTGAATTAAAGCAAATTCAACATTTAGACGATCAGCAATAGATGTAACACGTTTAGCACCGCCAGCATCTGGTGACACAATAATAGAATTCTTCCATTCTGGAATGTTTTCTTTGATCCATTTTAAAACGGCTGGTTCCGCATAAAGATTGTCAACCGGGATATCGAAGAAACCCTGAATTTGTGAAGGATGCAAATCCATGGTTATAATGTGATCTGGACCGGCCACTGCAACCAATTTCTACAGGATCTATTCTAAACTGGCAGGATCGCCATATAGTATGTTTAGTATTTTAATGTTTTAAGTTAAGTATTCTCTTAGCACTTCTGCCGCTTAAACTGAGCATTAAGATGCCCTCGAGAATTAATGAGAAAAGAATACAAATTGATTTCAATTCTGATTTAACTCTGAATTTTATTTTAAAAAATACAAGCTTATATACTAAATTAATCTATAGGTCAGCAATATTTTGGGGTACCAACAAATCAATAGTTGATTTGCTGTTCCCACGGTCTCAGCAAATTTTACTTTGGTTCCCATAAACCATTGGCACGTGAAAAACATTTTTGCTTTAATACAAATTTCATATTACAAACATTCCTATGCCAACAGTTCACTAAACTTAAATAGAGTTCATATTACAATTTTATTTCTCATACAAATTATTTTATACAAACAAAAACTTAAATATTTATTATTGCTGACATAACATAAAATACTAAATTTGGTCAGTGGCTTTATCAATTGAAATTCTTAAAATACTTATTGTAAACAAAATTGAATTTGACTTTTTCAAGTTCAAAAAAATGTGTAAATGAAATTCTTAAATTACTACAGTACTTACTCTATATATGTATCTATTATACTACAGTACTAATTCTATATATGCATACACTACACTGGCATTAACTTGGTGTGGCCCATTACCTATTTTGTTCACACAATCTAAAATGAACACTGACCGACATATGGTATCATTTGCATATTTTTTTTTCAACGCTCCGTAGGAGGAGTGAACTAACATGTGTAAAGCGTTCTTTCAAGCACATAAAAATTAATGAGGTCGCAATAAAAAGGAAAGAAATATAAACCCAACCTCTTATTTGACTACGACCTCGAAAATATTATAAGAATCATGTTAATGGACCTCAAATATAAGGGCACTGTACTCGATAGAAGAGCACGCTATTTGATTCCGAGATTTTATTCTAAAGCTTTCTGTCCAACCATAAATAAATAATTGGTCCTTGTTTATTATTACTATAAATGTAGGAGGGATATTGAAGCGAAAATATCAAAGTCCAAAATAGCCAACAAAATCTCCAAATATTTTAAAAATCGCCTAAAATTAGATCGCCAAAAAAGTTTTAAAATCGGCACGTTTAGCGAGAAATCGCCATATCTAACAACGTATTGTACATAGTACGTTTACTATTGAAGACACTACGCATCCCGAAAGACACCGAACGATACATACAGAACAAGCACTTGATATTGAGCTGCATAGTGTTCATGATGATTCAACTCGTGTAAGAATTGAAGCGTCACATCGCGGACTATGTACATTCATTCGACTATCGACATTTTTTTGTTATGTTGGTAAACAAGTGCTAGTCATATGTTGGCATAATCAGCCAATTTTGATTAGCAGTTCATTGTTGACAACTGAAAAGGTTAGTCACGTTTGTGTGTGTTTGGTCGATTTTTGACGTCTGGTCGCTTCCATTGGCATGATTGGGCCTTAGTTTCGACGTCATAACCATATACCCACGTTTCGTTACCATTGATGACCCTTTTGAACAAACCTGAATCGTCGTTGATGTCATTCAACAACTTCTGAGTAATACTAATACGACGTGGCTTTTGCTCAAAATTTAGAAATTTTGGAACAAATTATGCTGCTCAAAACAATCGAATAAATTGCATGGTATGAGCCAAATAAAATGTGAATATCCTCTGCAACTTCACTAATAGTAACTCGACAATTTTACAAAACTATTGTTTCACTGTTTCAAAGTTTTCTGCACTTTTTGACGTGGTTGCAACTTCAGGACGCTCGTGGCCATCAACATCGTCTAGTCCTTCTGTAAAGCGCTTGTACCACTTGTAAACACATTTTTGAGACAAAGTGGACTCGTCGAATGCCACAGTCAGCATTTCAATTGCCTGGAAGCTCTTTAGCACCATTTTTAAAGCAAAATTTAATACATATTCTTTTCTATTCATTTAATATATATATTAAGTGTCAAAAATCGAAAAAAAAATTTCGATTAGCAAATGTACACAGCCCGCGAAAATTGAAAAATCCCCTCATATTTCAACAAATAGAGTTTGGAGTGATGACAATATTTAAGCCCTTGTCCAAACACCATTACATCCTGGAAACCCCCCCCGGGGGTTCCAATTGTCACTGCAGGAATATGGCAAATGCTTTGACGCGGTTCACTCGGGGAAAATAGGGGCACCAGACGCTAGGGTTCCTAGAGCCTAAATCTGGAAGAAAAGGTCTGTTGTTTTATAACACGGGTCCTCTTCGAGGCCCGACCAGTGCCCAAAGGACTGGTACCACGGGAATCGGTGGCCCCACAGAGAGCCTATCCTCTCTGTGACCGGTTATTGGTGAGGTCCCCTTAGGGGGTACACGTGGTGGTTGTGGTTTAAGATCGATTTATGTAGGTATGGTGCACGGTCGATCAAGTGTGCTGTTGCACTCTCAACAGACGGAGTTTGGATAGTCTCCAAACCCCTAAGCAAGAGGTTATAATGTGGATCTAGGCTTGCCTTGGAAAGGCTTGCCATATTATATAAATTGCTACTCATTGTGACTGTATCACACACAAAAAGCAATTGGTGGCAATCGTAAAGTGTTGTTATACTACACAATGGGGGCGCTAGTCTACGCCTAAGTTTCACTCGGTGGTAAGACCACCGTGGGGTTAGGCCGAGTAGGCAGGTATTCACGTTAATCTTGTTCCACATCCTGGAAACCTCAGTATTTGGTGTGGCCGTGGAATCATTGGTCCATAATTCTTCACAAATAACACATAACATTATAGTGCTTCAAATATGGTTTGTGTATTTACTTTATATAAACGTACCCATGCCTGCGTAATTACTCAGGAATATAGGCTTTATATAAAATTCTAAAATTTATATAAAATTCTAAATTAATATTATAGAGTTCTGTAAATAGTGTTTAAAATTTCCCACTGACAAAAATAAAAAGTGCTCCCAAGTTTGCAGTACCATTGAATCGGTAAATTTGCGTACCTTCTTCTCTATTTTCACTTGGAAATGAGATATTTTTATGCAAAAAATTATCCTATATTTAAGTCTAGATAATAGGGTACCTACTCAAAAAATTTTGTTAAAAATGATCCAGGCGTCTAATCACCGCATTCGATATCGAGTAAAATCTCTCGTAATTTTTCATTTTGGTATTAAGGCTCTCGATATCCAATTATAATTCTTGCAAAAAAAAACCGACTTCAAAACAGACAAATTTAAAATCATGTTTCTTTAAGACGGTAACTATTGCAACACCCTGTAATTTCCGAATTTAAATTTCATACTTATTATAGAGGTCGTACCAATACAGGTTTATTGTAAATTTCAACCGTCTGTCTTTAACGGTTTAAAAGTTTGGTCATATACACCAAATTACATAAACTATTGTGACACCCTGTAACTTATAATTTTAAATATTTATACCTATTATAACAGATATAGCAATAGACATTCTGTCTAATTGTTAAGTGTATATCAATAACTGTTTAAAAGATAGGGTCATATATATCAAATGACGTCACCTATTGGGACACCCTTTAAATTCAAATTTTAATATAAATACTTTTTAAAGTGGACTTTGTCATACAGATTCTTTTTAAATTTTAACTTTGTGTCCATATACATCAAATTACATCAACTATTGGGACACCCTTTAATTTCCAATTTTAAATATTTATACTTGTTGTTATACCAGACATAGTACTGAACATTCTGTCTATTTTTCAAGTGTTTGTCTATAACGGTTCCAAAAATGAGGACATAAAGATCAAATTACATCAATAATGGGGACACCCTTTAATTTATAGATGCAAGTTTTATACTTGTTTTAATAGCGGAGTAAGCAATATAGGTTCTTTGTAAATTTCAACTGTCTATCTATAACAGTTGAAAAGTTTGGCCATATATATTACTTTTACATTAACTATTGGGACACCCTTTAATTTCCAAATTCATATTTTACACTTGTTATTTTAGCGGACTTAGCAATACAAGTTCTTTGTAAATTTCAACTGTCTGTCTATAACGGTTCAAAAGTTTGGCCATATATATACCAAAATAAACCAACTAATGGGACACCCTTTAATTTATAAATTTTAAATATTTATACTTATTATAACAGAGATAGTAACGAACATTCTATAACGGTTCAAAAGATAGGAGAATAAAGGTGAAATTAAGTCACCTATGGGATCACCCTTTAATTTTTAATTTTATTTTTAATTACTTTTTATTATTGGGAGCTACAGTGATACGCACTTTTTTTTAATTTTAAATTGGTGACCTATAAAGTTCATAATACACGTAAAAAACATGTATGTTGTATGGGGATACCCTTTAATTTTTAAAATTTTGAAGTTCTTTTAAAATGGGACCAATTTGTAGAGTGCAAAAATTTTAAAATCGGTTCAGAAATGACCGAGTTCTGATGCCACAAACACACACAAAAAAAAGCAGCACATAGACGAATTGATAACCTCCTTCTTTTTTGAAGTCGGTTAAAAAGAATTGTAATTTCATTCGAAAGGAAATATTTTTAAGCAGTGTTTTCTTGTTAACTTGTTGACTTATTATTAATATATATTAACTGTAATATACAACTTGATATAAATTACGATTCGATACATGTCGATTGGCATAATTAGTTTACTCGACTCGACTCGTATCGAATTTGTTATTCGATACGATTATTTATTCGATATCGAATGCGGTGATTAGGCCCCAGTAGTTTTTGTATGAGGCGAACATAGACAGAACAAAAAAACCCAAAATTTTTTTTTTTTTTTTTTTTGTACTCCATTTTGCTTACTACACAGAAACAAATATTTTTACCAATTAAAGGTTTTAATTGGTTTCAGATTAAAATTTAATTAAATAATTAATTGATTCAATTATTTGTTCTAAACAAATATATATTTAAATCAATTAAAAAATTAAGTGAACTATAATTTAAAACTAATAAAAACCTTTAATTGGTGCAAACAAATTTTTTTTGTATCTGCACCAGCAACAAAATTTTCAAAATATATTTCATATAAAGCAATGGTCTGGTTACAGATTTATTATATGTATAGATAAATCTTAGCGGTAAAAATGTTTTTATATTCAGTAAAAAAATGTGAAATACCTTCAAACCGATACGTATCCTTACGGAGAGCCTATGTAGCTATGTATAATCCTTATAATTTTTTTTTTTAATAATCGAATGCCTCCTTAAACATTCACCTACCCCAAAGTGTAGTTTGCAGGAAAATAGCTTTTGCAAACACAAAATGCTCTTTATTTATTTTATAAAAATTCAAAATTTATGCGACACAAACCTAAAATATAAATACACATAGTGCCAACAATAAGTTACAAAATACTATCGATACTCCGTTTTCCGCTGCTCCATATTGATATTTTCCTGTTGTCTTTATTTTGTTTTTATATCAGGAAATTTTCTCTAAATAAATACAATGTAGATTGTCTACACTGCTGTTATTGTAGTTGTTTTAAAGTTTTCCAAAGTTTTTAATAAAATTGAAAGATAACAATGTCATTTAGATTACATCAATAAGCGAAGTGGGAGGAAAAACACACAGTGAAATCCTTAACCAGAGAAAATTACAAATACATTTGGGTGAACGCGGTTTATATGTATTTATGCAAACAAACAAGATTCATCAGGGTATTAAAAAACAAACAAAGTAAACTTAAACCGATATCAGATACACTCAGAGAAATATTTTATATTATATTAAAAAAAAATATATATTATATAAAATAAATAATGTGACGCAAGATGACGACAGGGACATTCTCTTGCCTCGGTTCGAAATTTAGTTTTCGATGTTTTAATAAAGTACAAACATTTTTAAGATTTACTTCAAATGTTAAATCTGTACTCGTAGAAATAAAATCAAATGTCGTTCGTTGCTACTCGCATCACTTAAGATCGGCTGCACCAATTTGACGATTTTTTTTAAATCTTCATCATAACCCAACTTAGGTTTTTACCCAAAGAAAACTTTATCATGCCCACTTTTACGCCCACTTTTAAAGTAGCTAGAGATCAGTAATAGCTAGAGAACTATAGTAGATCTTTTTGCATCAATAACCCTCTTCTTAATTTACATAATTTTACGAAACAAATGCTGGATTGGAATAGTGGGCGTGGTACCTCCCATACAAAGTGTACAATAATTATCGTCTACCTGAAGATCTGCAATAGGTGGAGTCTTAAAACTTTGTACAAGTAACCCTTAGACTAATGTGCATAGTCCATATTCCTTGTATTGAGGCATTGGGCATGGAACCTTTTATACAAAGTGAAAAAATATTATCGTGTACCTAGAGAACTACAATAGGTAGAGTCTTTAAACTTTGTACAAGTAACCCTCATATGTAACAATAATATGCATAGTCTAGCAAAATATAAACTGGATTGGGACGTTGGGCGTGGTAACTCACATACCACAGTGCAACACGGAAGCAAACCGTTAAAAATTCAAGGAAACAATCAACTACAAAAATGAACCTAAGATCTTAATAAACAACTTTCTAGAACATATGAACTTCCTAGGAATTATTCTTAACACCGTTTAGGTAGCGCTTAGGTAGCCGCAAAAGTGAAAAATTTCCCGAAATTTTTTTAATTTCATTTGTTTTTTCTTTACTTCAACATTGAGATACTATAAAGCCTTCTCCCGTAAGTGAGTTGTTTATTGAGATCTTAGGTTCATTTTTATAGTTGATTGTTTCCTTGAATTTTGAACGGTTTGCTACCTATGGACCTGAACAGGGGAAAAAAGGTAAAAAAATTGAATTTTTTTGCGATTTTGACCTTGAAGATGAAGTTTTTTTGATTTTATATGTTCACAATTTTTGTTCTTTATGACAAGAGCTACAACTTTGCCTCAGAGAGTATATCAAAATTCCAAACGGTTTGCAAAATATGAGCTTGAGTAAATGATTATTTTTTTTTGCAAAAATGACATCGAGGCCCCACATCTTTGAGGGCCCATAAAAAAAACCTGGAGGACTTTGGGCAAAACTGGGAGACAGGGGTCTTTTTTTTTGGTCTTTTATCACGTAGTGGTGTCCGTATATGGTTAATTTGCCATGACTTAAAAAATTACACAGTGTTTACTTATAAAAAGAAAAATTATTATTGTGTACCTAGAGAATTGTAATAGGTAGCGCCTTGCCATTTTGCACCAGTAACCCCCATATTAAGATACGTTTTCAAAAAAAAACACAGGCTGGATTGGAATGGTGGGCATGATACTTCCTATGCAAAGTAAAAAACTATTATCGTGTACCTAGAAAACTACAGGTATACGACTAATGTGCATAGACCAGATTGGGTTAGTGGGCGTGGTAGCTCCCATACAAAGTAAAAAATTATTATTGTATACCTAGAGATCTAAAATATGTAGTCTTGAATAATTGTACAAGTAACCCTCATACTAATGTACATCATATAGCGAAATACAGAATGGATAAGCAGAGAGGGAGTGGTGCTTCCCATAAAAACAGCGAACAGCAGATTGGATGGGTATGTGGGCTGCGTACCTTGCATATAAACTGAAACAGTTTTAGGGTGATAATAGCATGCGTTTTCGAGTTAAAGGTTGGGTATAATTTTCTTTCAACTGTCACAAAAACCATCCTGTTAACTGTATGTTAACTGTAACAATCTATGGTTGCGATGACCAGCATATAGTTGTCTTAATCATTACTGTGGTCACGACAAACAAGTAAGTGTTACTATTTTATAATTAAATGGTTACCACACCCACCACAAAAGAATTCAACATGGTTGGTTTGAACTATACAATTTTCAAACCACAACCAAAGTTTGATTAGTATTATTCTATAACTATAATATATTATTAAGAAACAAATTATGATAGATTTCTATTTATATATAATACAATCATATTATTTTGCCTTAGATTATGGTTACCTCAGCCATGTTTTTTTCTTGACCTAAACTATCGCCTATGCAGCGACGTAATTTTATAGAACAATTCTAAATTATCTTTTGATTTGCTAACACTAATTGATATTTTGCATTTTGTGACTGTTGCTATATGAGATCTTGGAGAATATATTTGTTTAGGTGGTCTTTGAATTAAGAGGAATTGATAAATAAATTAATTTTGCTTTCAACTCTTTGTGCGATCTGGGCCCGTTGTTTCTCTTGTTGACTTTACCTGTGAGTTGAGCCTTCACTGTTTCGTCATGAAAACAAATATTGGCTTATATACGCCATTATGACGCAATGCCCCCTCCAGACTTGCTGTTAATTTAATCTTCTGACTTTTTGAGTCGCGATATTTTTCCGTGAAATGGCAATATCTGATTTCATTTACACACTTTTTCAAGGGTAATCGCAATTCAAGGCAAAAAAAAGTGGATTTAAAATCAAAATTTTTAAATCGGTTTAATTTTCTTTAATCAATCTCTATTAACTGTAGCCAAAACAGTGCTACAGTGTTGAAAATAGTTTAAAGTGGCAACACTATACAGTGAAGGAAAAAACTCTACATATAACACTAAATTTCAGGTTTTTTGGGTATTTGTAAGTTTTAATTAAATCAAATAAATGCTATTTGGTAAAGAGTCAACAAAGAATTATATTTATTAAAAACAAAGCCAATGCAAAGGCATAAAACAATAAAAATAACAAAAACATATAATATTCACAAGAAAAAAGTCAACCTACAGCTATAAAAGCTATAAGTTATTAAAGCTTTTGAACTAAAAAAAAGATCAAATTTATTTTTTTATAGTAGGACCACCTTAAGCATATTTTACTGCCTGAAGCCGGCTGGACATTGACATCACTAAGTTTTCAGTGATATCTGGAGTAATTTCGGCCCATGCACGAATTAATGCGTTTTTTAAAGTCTCTCGACTTGTAATGTCAAATTTTTGCACTAATCGTTCCAAAACATCCCAAACCTTCTCGATCGGTTTAAGATCTGGTGACTGAGGTGGGGAATTCAGCTGTCGTAGAGCATAATAAAGAAGCCAGTCTCAACATCCAAGCTTTCGACGGATGGTTTCAAATTTTGTTCCAGTTAACTTTTATATTGATGTCTGTCCGTATTACCATCGACGAAAACCAAACGACCCACCCTAGATCATGTTATAGCTCCCCAAACCATAACACTACCACCACCTTGTTTCACCGTAGGTATTATATTCTTCGGTTCAAGTGCAGTATTGGGTTTTTTCCACACATTTGGTCGGCCGTCACTTCCAAAAATATTGTACTTGCTCTCATCGGTAGATTAGACAGTTTTCCAGAAATTCAAATCCTTATTTAGATAAACTTTTGCAAATTCGACGTTGGTGCCGATTCTTAGCAGAAATTAGTGGTTTCTTTCGCGGCGTTCTACTCCTAAAGATGTTTTCATGCAAAATATTTATAATTGTTCGTGACGTCACAGAAACATTAGAACATTTTTCCATGTGTTCCGCCAATTTCGGAGCACTTATTCGTGGATTTTGATGCATTTCTTTAAGAATACTTCGCACATTCCGACTTGAAAACTTCCTTGGCCTGCCAGATCTTGGCTTATTTTCAGTGCTATTTGTGGTTTCGTAGTTTTTTTTATAATAGTTAGGACAGTAGCACGACTTAAGCTCACTTTTGAAATTTAACCGTAGGATTTGTTTTCATTTCGGAGTTTTACCACTAAATTACAAACGGAAAGTTGTATTTCTTTTCTTTTTTCCATTTTTATTTTAAAATATTTTAGTTTTGACTTTCTATACCTGAATGATAATATCGTTTGTCAAAGAAGTCAAATATGCGAAAATAACGGCATTTTTATGTTTACTCTGTATATTCTCACAAAAAAAAACACTGTAGTAGACTTTTTTCTCACTGATTTGTGTTATATTCGAGAATATCTTTGTTGACATGAATATATTTGTAAATTTGTATCTATAAATAACTTTAACTATTAACGTAAGAATTAAGCTCATACTAAGTTGTTTTCAAATATCACTGTAAAAATTGAAATTTAAAAATATTGGGCTGTATGTAGAGTTTTTTCCTAGACTGTATGTATTGACGATGACAAGACCTGCGACAATTGTTTCTAATACATTTTCAATTTTTGCCTTTAATTTTATCAATTTTATATTTAATATGGCAAAAACTAGAAATTAATTTCCTGGATGTTATTTCTTCCCTTCTATGTTGCCACAAAAACTATGAGTTGCATGAAAAAATAGCAAATATAGTTTAAGATTCTGTTGTAAGGACTGTTCGCTTTGGGTGTGCGTTTAAATATAAAAATTTCCTGTTACATTTATTGCAAGGAATGTACGTATGTATGTTGTTATATCTGTCGTCTCCGGTTCCGCTTGGTTTATATAGTTTATTGTCTTTCTGTTACAAGCATCTCTACACATTCATGCATGACGCACAAAAGTTATTGAAAATGGGTTTATTTCTTTCACTATTTCATAGGAAAAGGTTCAGTTCTTAAGAAAAAAAAAAAAAAAAAAACAACATAGACGAAAAAAGGAAGAGAAACAGGAACAATTTTTCTACACCTCTTGATTTGTTAGCTGCAGAATATCTATTTTATTATTTTACTTAAGTTTTTTTTTTGTTGCTGAAGAGCTGAATGCAACTTTTCAATTCAATAACTTAAAGAAAACGGAAATAAAAAATTCCGCATATATTTTCCTTCTGCGGCTCCTTCAACAAATAATGAAGAAGAAGAAAAAATAAAGAAAAAAGCTGGTATCGAAAAGAAAGCAACGGAAAACTTTTTATAAACACAAGTTCCTTAAATCCTTGGAAATGGAAGAAATCCCACTCACTTGCATTGGGAATAAATTTTAACAAGAGCAGCAGCAGCAGCAAGTACTTAAAACAACAATTGTTGTTCATACAGGGACATGGCAAGCATGGACTAGTGATGCCATATCTCATCGAATGGTAACAATGCGTAATTTATATCTCTTATTAGTTCTAGTTGAAGGTTTTATAGTTCTGTCTTACAAATGGTTGGGACGATATTAGCCTTAAGTGTATTCACCGATTGAGGATTATTTGCAAAAATTCGGGCTTTAACGGCACCCCATACGATAAAGTCTAATAATCAAATTATATGTCTGAGAAGGCCAATTAACATCGTTTATTGTTTGAAGAGCTGTATGACATGGTGTATCGTTATGCTGAATCCAAAGATTGTCAAAGTTCACATCTTCCATATCAAACCACAAAAAATTATGCCACCAATGCTATCACTCTCTTGGCAACAACGAGCGGGGTTTCCGCTTCCAGACATGAAAATGAGCCACATCAGAAAAGATGATATGTCCTTAACAAAATCAATTGGATCTTGCAAGCGAATAATATTTTTGCAAAATTCTCATTGCATGAAATGCCGAGTTGTTGCGATCGATGGCGAGTCGGTTTATATATTATGCGACAGTAGCCATATTCTCTTTGGTATGCATCTAACGATGACAACGATTATGAGCGCTGTCCACTAGCAATATTACCCCTGGTACCACGATAATCGATAAGCCTCACAGAGAGGCGTAGGCTCTCCAGTTATTGGTGAGGTCCCTTTCAGGGGTACATGTGGTGGTTGGGATACTGGCAGCATCGTCATATCGTGGAGTGTTTATACTACACAATGTGGACCCTATTCTACGCTTATATTTCACTCGGTGGTAAGACCACCGTGGTATAGGGCCATCAAGGCAGGTGCCCACTTTAATCATGTTCCACATCTGTCCACTAGCAAACCAGTATAGAACTTGTAATGCTTATCCGGGGTCATTATCGACTCTTTAATGCTTTGACGCAGTTTTGCCTAGGTATTTGAGGCAGTAGACCGCGGGAATCCTGGAACTTTAAGCAGAACAGAACAGCTCTGTTTATATAGATCTTTCGAGGCCTGAACAGTGTTTTTTTTTTTTATTTGGGACCAGCACTCAGGGGATGACCCCTACTCATGCAAAGCATTGTGCCAAAACTAGGAAATTAGGTTATGGGAAGGAGGATAGAGGGAGTAATGTTTGTGGACATTCAATTTGAATTTTCCAACATTGTAGTTGACAGGAAAGACCTCTGTAGGAATTTGATTCCACAAGCGAACTGTACGGCTAAAAAATGAATTTTCTCTGTAATGCATTGTGCGATTCACTGGCCAATCGACCACAAATGGATGAGCTCTTAATGAAAAGCGTGTTGTGCGCGAAAACGTGCGGATATCAGGAACTAGTTCCCTAATCTCATCAGAGCACATTCCATTGTAGTAGCGATAAAACAGCGAAACCCACATTGCGTCGATGTTCAAGAGAGTCAATAGAGTTGGATACCCTACTGTCACCTTTGAGTTTCTTCGCCCTCTCCTGTACGCAGTCAAGTAGTTCCAAAATAGACTTTGGAACACCGGCCCATACATGAGAGTTGTATTCCATTTTTGGCCGGATGTAAGTGGTATAAATAGTAAGGAGATCGGATGAGGTGAAATATGTTTTACACCGTTTGAGAAAACCGAGACACTTGAAAGCTTCTTTTGAGACTTGAAAAATGTGCTTAGTCCATCGAACGACACACTGGATTTTCATGCCAAGAACATGAAGAGCTTCTGATTCCTTAATACTTATACCACCCATAATTACAGATGTAGCACTATTTCCGACCGAACGCCGGTGCGTTAGCATACAACATTGAGTCTTAAGTCGACTCTATTTGTCCGGCCCCAATTAGATATTGTTACGAGATCGCGATTGAGCGTATCATTCATGTTTTGCCGCTTGGCCCCAATCTCTAAAAGGTTCGGCCGTCTGCAGAATGAATACGAATGGCAAATGCTGCTATCATCTGCAAAAGAGTAGATAGGGTTCGAACTTTGACAGAGAAGGTCATTTAGAAAAATAAGAAACAGGGTTGGAGAAAGAACAGAGCCTTGCGGTACCCCTGAATTAATCTTGAACTCGTTTGATGAAATCCCATCTATAACAACTCGTATATTGCGATCCCTGAGAAAGCTCGATATAAATCGAGAAAAGCTATCACCGACACCAAAAGCAATAAGTTTTGACAGGAGTGCACCATGCCACACTCTAACAAAGACCTTGGAGATATCTAGAGCCACCACCTTACTTTCGCCGAAATGGTGAATGGATTGACACCATTTTTCCGAAAGGAAAGCCAGCAAGTCCCCTGTAGAGCGCCCCCTAGGAAAACCATACTGGCGGTCGCTTAGTAAGACTCCAGATACTTTACAAGATACAAATTTAGCATACTTTCCATTACCTTAGAAAGAGTAGAACAGACTGCAATTAGGCGGTAATTTTCAGGGTTGTTAGCCTCTCCTTTTTTGGGGATTGGCGTTACATTAGCTAACTTCCAGCACATTGGAAACTCACCAGCATGATACAAGGTGCTGAAAAGAGTCCAAACGACTGGTACCACGCGAACCGGTAGCCCTACAGAAAGCTGCCATATCTATGACCGATTATTTGTTAGATCCCTTCGGGGTTGCTGTACTTTGGACAAAGGTTTTGCAGTAGTGATGGTAATTTCTGCTACCTTTGATTACTCGATCGATTACTGATCAATACTGATTAATTGATTACTCAATAGAACTCAATACTTCTGTTGTGCAGAGTTTGAATGAAGTCGTTAAATTTTATATCTAATTTGTTTCTAAAACTATAACGTTAAAATTATCGAGTAACTACTTTGGAGTATTGAGCTCACAAAAAAATTATCAAATACTCGGTACTTGATACCTACTACTCAATATTATGCCAGCATTATTTTGCAGAGATGGTGCATGATTGGTCAGGTGTTCTGTGGCCATCTCAACAAAAGGCAGGAATAGAGTGTTAGGAGTGTGTTGGTCTCCAAAAACCCTTAACAAGGGGTTGTTAAATGGGTCCAGGCTTTCTATGTTCTATGAGTTGCTACTTAGTTCGACTGGAGCACAATAAGGGCGCTAGTCTACGTTTAAATTTCCCTCAGTTGTAAGACCACTATCTGGTTAGAGCATTATGCTAGGAACTTACATAAATTTTGATCATGTAAAGCACCCGTTTTGGCTTATTTTTTTTTAACAAGTGCACAGTGTAGTAGCTTAAGTGGTTAGCACGTTTACTACTTAAGCATGCTCACGAGATCAATACTCAGCCGTGGCAACATCAATGTTTCTAATATGTATTAATGCTCTTTATATGCATATCCACAGCACCTTCCTTGGCCGGTATTACTACATTGCACTAATTCGTCCGCGAAGTAAAATAATTATAAATTGGCTATGCTAGCTTTAGCCAATATGCCTACATAGTACCAGAGGCGCTTGCAACACTGTTCTAAAAATAATCATAACGTGCAATTGCAGTGTTGCCATAAGTGAAGCTTTACTATCACACTAACCATCTGTCTTATCTACAACTATCCTTTCCAAAGTAAAGCAACACAGTTACTGAGTGTTACTTCACTTTTTTAAAACAAAAGTTATTTTGGAAATAAGCTCCCAACGCCATTTTAGCCACGGAGGTATTCTGTTGGATGATTTAAACAGATACTTGTATTTACACTTAACTAGGCAACTTTAATATGATAGAATAATTGAAAGCCAAGATTGCTCAAGATTAAAGTCACCAATTAAGTCTGTTATTAATTAATTATACTGGAAACTAAAATTAGCTTTCAGTTTCTGTTGAATACTTAACCTCAAAGCGGAAATAGCAACATTTTTTGCCTTCATTTTCTTTGAGTTATTACTGTTCTGGCAACACTCTAAATACCCTTAAGCATTTCCTATTAAGATAATTTTAGTGATAAATAATAATGATATTTACTCGTACATATTTCTTAAGAACCTGCCTTTTATGCTGCTGCATCTTTTCACACTTTTTTGCACTACAAATAATAACGCAACGACTGTTTGTGATGCTAGAAATTCGCGATGGTTAAGCAAAAGAAGAAAAAAACTACATGCTGCTACTACCAATTTCTTCGGATGTTATAGCTTTAAAGCACAACGTCAGTATGTCAATAATACATAATAAGAACATTCTTGCCACCACTACCTTACCGTCACTATTTACACATTATGCCTTAACGAGTTTGGGTGAATGTATGCATCAATAGTTTCAACAACATTGACACTTAAATACTCGCAAAACTCTAGTAAAAAAATATTATTTTGCCTTTTTCGACGTAAGGTTCTCAAAAAGAAAGAACAACAAAAAAACTAAAGTCAGGCTACAAACTTATCGAGTTGTGTTGTATTGTGAGCTCTTAAATCGATTTTGGCTGTTATTCGCGTTTTTATTATAATGGTTTTTCAGTGAGACATTTTATTTTCCTCTACTTTTATTTCATTTTCTATTTTTTTTATTTTTTTTTTGTGTCACAGCTTTAATAATATTTTTTTTTTTTTTTTGGTGCAACTTGTCGTTGTTTTGGAACAACAGCACAACTTTATTTGCTGGTTTCATAACTTGGCATTCGAAGACGGTTTTTATTATATGAAAAGTTGCATACGATGTGTTCGAACCACCCGCTGGTTTATTCAGCTTCAATACTTTTTAAAAATAGCTGGTCATATGACAGATCCAAATTCGTCTATACAATGGCAGTTAAGAATTTTAGTTTATATTCTAAATTTTTTGTTTATTGGAGACTCAACAAAAAATGTATTTTATTTGGGTACCTTTATGGGTTCCTTTTCGATTCGCTTTGTTTCTTAATGATTTCTAGTACTCAATTGGTATCATACTTTCACTAAGTCTGGCGCTGTCACTAGTTTTTATTCTTGATTATAGGTATTGCAGACTGTTGATCTTCTTTCTCATCACAGAGTCTATCCTAATTCTAAAATTTGTCTCAGGCTGAGGTCCCCCATATCATTCACATGTAACATAAGTCTGCCCTAGGTCCTAAACCTAATACTAGCCAGTAATTAACAATCACACTCAATGGGCTCTGCTTCTTTCAAGTACAGTCTGCAAGTGTCTTCATATTCGATTTTAATCGTGTTTAGTATCATCTAATCACGATTAAAATCGTTTATCGTTTAAAATAGTTTATGACCCATCACTATCTAAGTTCTCCAGCTTAAAATATTCTGATTAACTTTCTGGCTTTCATGCCAAGCGGCTATTGTTTTAGGAAAGATTTACCCGTTCACCTCCTCCGAAGTGTTCTTGTCTATCAGTTTCATATTTTTTCAGTCTTCAGTACTTTTAACCTCAGTTCCTTTAATATCGATTCTTATTACAGAGTCTATAGTAATTTCTAACATTTGTCTACGGGTGAGGTCCCTCATAGCATTCAAATGTAATATAAGTCTGCCCGCGGGCTCAAACCTAATGCTAGCCGATGATGGATATTCCCGAACAATGGGTTAAGCCTCTTCCAGGCGCAATCTGCAAGTGTTGTCGTATTTAGTTTTAAACTTGGAAACATCATACTTGGAGTTTCCAAGCGCAACCGGGTTTCTAAGCATTCACATGTAACATAAGTCTGCCCGGGGTTCCAAACCTTATACTAGCCAGTGCTGAATATTCACACAATGGTTTAAGCCTCTTCCAGGCACAATCCAAAAGTCTCGTTGTATTTGATTTTAATCTTGGCCAGATCATACTTGGCGTTTTCATGACCTATGTATATACCCTGATAATGTATTATCATTCTGGCTTTCATACAGAGGAGTTATTAGCTTAAGAGAGATTAACCTGTTCACTTCTTCCACTGTATTTTTGTTCATCACTTCCTTATTTCAAAAAACCTGGAGTTTGTTTAGAGTCTTACCTCTCAACCTATACAGAAAACATCTGGGCCATCCCCGTCGGGTCATCATAGTCCTTTGTATTTTTAACCAAAATTTGATTTTTTGAATTTCTAAATATATTGGATAAAACCCCACACAGGCACAGAAAACAATATTCTCACCAATTAAAAGTTTTAATTGTGTTTAGATTAAAATTTAAGTAAATAATTAATTGATTCAATTATTGATGCAATTAATTATTTCATTAGAATTTCTTTTTGTTCTGCTTCAAACAAATATATATTTGAATCAATTAAAAAATTAATTGAACTTTAAAATAAAAATGTTAAAGTCTTTAACTGTATAACTTCTTCCGACCTAATTAAGCCAGCTTCCGAGAAGAGAGTATGCTTCACTAGGCCACCAACGTTAGCAGATAAAAGTCGAACTATTAACAGTACACTCTGTCAATGTGGACCTGCTAGCCGATAGCTATGAAGCTTACTTGCTGCTCAGAAGTCAAGAAGAAGAACACTCAGAGAAAAACATGGTTAAGGTATGGTCACAAGAACCATATTATATTCTCTAACAATATATAATAGCGATGAAAAGCTTATAAGGGGTTTTCAACAAGGGACGTTACAAAAGTAGAGCGACAGGGACAGCAGACGAAGCCATATTTCTTGCCGTTCTTTTGACATTTCTCTTCGGTAAGGTTTGCCATTTCATGAAGAAAAGATATACGAGCCAACAACGAGTCGAAGATTTACTACTGAAATTCGGAGTCAGTGGCCTCAACGTTAACAGCGCTACGTCCAATTTATGGTCGTCATAATCGTCCTAGCAGATCAAAATCTCTCACACGTCGTTCTCAAGCGTTGGGCATCTCGTTGACGTCCTTACAAGATCAAATTGACGCAAGAACTGAAGCCGCTTGACCACCAGAAGCGTCGTATGTTCGTGAATTGGGCGTTTATAGCGCTCTTATTGAAAAACCCTCTAGTTGTTACAATCATTACTAAGGTAACGATAAACTAAAGTTTGCTAGTATTTGATCATTAAATAGTTACTACAGCAAAAAACAAAATGCAACATGATTGGTTTAAACTATATAAGATTCAAACCACAACCAAAGTATTTCAAAATAATATTGTATTTAAAATTATTATTTAATATTAGGAAACAAATTATGACAAGTTTGCTCGTATTTAACTAAAGTATGACTAAAAGCAAACAAATAATGTTTGGTTTTTTAAAGTCTTGTGTTGTTATTATTTTTAAGTTAGACAATAATGTGGTTATATCTTGCTAACATTATTGTAGTAAACATAATATGGTTTAACTACAACCATATAATTCAGTCATAATTAATTATGGTTACCTCAAGCATGTTTGTTTTAGCGTGCAATACTTGCCCTAATTCGTCTTAAACATATGTTTTCTGTTCCATTTCAGAGCAAACCCTTAAATTTAATTAACATTTATATTAATACAAAAGTCTAGTACGTTATTATATTTTTAAAAATAAGAAATAACTTAAATGCAAGAAAGATATATGTATTCGAACCATTCAAAAATACAAAATGTGACTCTTTATGCAGCAACCCACTTGCAACATCAATTTGTATTTATTATCTTCCTTTTGCCCCGAATCATAGCATTCATTAGATACCCTTCAATAAAATCCTTGCCATCATAGTTAAAGTCGTCGCTGCCGTCAACACCAACATCACACAATTGTTTGTAAAAATGTTGGGTTACGTTGACAGTGTCACATTTATCGTCAATGCCATAACTATCGATGTCAACTGGGAAGATAAGCGTAATTGTTTCCTCTACGGTTTTTTTTTTCGTTTTTGTGTTCTGTAAATATTTTTCCTTGCGCATTTTTTATCGCTGCTACTTCTTTTCATACACTTTGCCCTCACTTTTCAAAAAAAAAAAAGAAATAAATAAATAAAAAACGTTTAAAATGATTGTATGAACGAATAGATGGATGGGATGAATGACTGACTGAATGAATCAGTGGCGGTGTAGTTTGAACGAACAATTTAAATCATTAAATAAATTGAATTTTTTCATCATTTTTTTATTTTTAACTTATTCACATTTCTTATTCATTTTTATCATTTATTGTATTGTATGCTAAAAATATTGAAGGGGAGGGGGGCAAATGAAAAGTGTGATGAAAATATGATGGAAATGATAAAAATTATTACTTTCTAATGAAAAATGTACGAGTTTCAAAATTATTTTTGTAAAATTTATTATTTATGTTGCTAAATAAATTAATATTTTCATTATTTATTATGATAATAAAGGTATTGCAAAAATTTTAATTACATATTTTTAAATAAAACAATTTTTTAAATTAAAAATAAATTAAGTGAAAATATACATACATATGTATATATGTACATATATGGCAGCTTTATTATCTGTCGTGCTACTGCTTTATTTTGTTTACTATTAATATGTACATACCGACCCTACACCTCTTTACCATTGCCTCTATAATTGTTTATACTTTTGGACAGTCGATGAATTTTAGATCGTTCCTCCGAATCGATATGGAAGCTGACTGCTCCCTTAATGGGTCCGTTTTCGACCTCCTAACGCCCTCAATGATTATAAGCAACCGATTTGTAATTTACGGTAAGCTTACTTTCATTAAGTCACGTGCTACCACTAGACTTTACTCTTGACTTTTGTGATTTAAGACTTCTGACAGGAGTCTGTAGTAATTACTAGCATTTGTCTAAGGCCTAGATCCCCCACAGCACCTACATTAACCAGTTTCTGCTCATAGTCTAAATGTTTTGTTAACCAGTGCTGGACATTCACATCAAAGTACGCTAGCGTCTCAGCCTCTTCCAGCCACAGTCTGCAAGTATCATCTTAAATTTTCATATTGGCTAAATGATACTTAAAGTTTCAATGACCTGTCACTAACGCAGTTATCCAGCTTAAGATATCTCTATTATATATGAGCACCCTACTGAACTTCCTGACAATCGGCTCCTTGAGCACCATTCGAGTCTGTCCTCTCGTATAATCCAATGTACCTTTTGATATATATTTTGCGTAGTTTTCTCAGAAAAAAAATATTTGTTTTTTTTTCTACTCTACTATATTTATTCTCATGTTTTTAAATTTCTTTTATTGGAACTTAAAATATAAACTGTTATAAGAAAAAACTTCCAGTATTATTAAAAATCTTTAAAAAATGGAAACACCAATAAAACATCGAAACTTATAATAATCAAAGACCCAATATCAAAAAAAAAAAAACAATCGAGCCAGAAAAAAACAGATCAGAAGAACAGAACAACCTGTCAAAATTAAAATACACAAATATATTTTTGATATTTTTTTAAAAAAGTAATTTTTTTTTTAAAGGAAAAATATGTATTTCTACAACATTTTCATAGTTTTAATATATGTAGGTGTCGCCTTCAGTATAATCCATTAGCAGACTACACAGCGACGATTGTAGCCAACGTCATTTGTAGTCGTGCAGCGATGTTGTCTATGTATTTAATGCTTAAGGGAAAATTGTACTCACCTTAAATGTAGATAAGTTTAAAGTAATAATTAGTAGATAATATTTTCGCGTTTTAAATTTTAATTTCACACACATCCACAAACTCTTCTTCATATACATATGTACATATGTACCTGTACTTTATTCACAAATTACATCAATTTAACTTAAACACTTGTTGTTGTATTTCTTTGTAATTTAGTTTAATCTCGGACCAACACCTCCCACACTTTTTATACAGTAAAGATAATAATACAATGACAACAAGTTACAAGGGTGAACGAAGAGGAATTCATAATCACAATAAACACAAAAACAAAAAATGAAGAAAAATATACAAACAAATGCAGGCGTATTTAATTTACTTTTCAGAAAAATGATACAAAGGAAACAAATTATGAATTAAATCACCTTTAAATGAAAAAAATGCAGCATGGCTAAATGTTACCAGATTAACGAATTTGCCGTCATTTTAACCGCTAAAAGTAGTTTTTACGAACTTTAAAAACGCCTAAAATGAAAGATTTATTTTAAAACGTTTTAAAAATATTAACAAATTAAAGCAATCTAAGAAATGTTTAGAACTTGTTCTACAACATCTAGGGAAGTAGTGCAACTATTAAAAACTAGCTGTGCCCCCGCTGCTTCGTGGACCTTCTGATAATATTTTGTACGATTTTGCTTTGATAGTAATCCAAACCAAATTGTAATAGTGCTCAGATATGGTTTCTGTATTTACTTTATACAGAGGTACCCAATTCTGGGTATTTACACAGCAACAAAGACTTTACGTACATAAAATTCTAAAAATTATTGCACACCTCTGTAAATATTGATTTAAATATCCCACTTTCAAAGGTGCTGACAAGTTTGCAGTACCTTTAAATCGGTGAAATTGCGTACTTTCAGTACATTTTCTTTATTTTCTCTTGGAAATGCGATATTTAAACCGTAATTCATCCAGCAGTTTTCATGTTATGCGAACACAGACAGACAAGAATTCTAAAAATCTATACAGCTACGTCCGTCATCAGCACTCTTCGTATCTACCTACTTTGGGTAGTATTTTAGTGTCTACTTAATCAACCATTCTCAGATAAAGGAATACGAGAAAAACTGTATTCAATCATCAATCGACAGTTGGTGAGAACGAAGTGTGCCGCTACCTAAAGCTTCCCTTTTGTTTCTAATTTTTTCACTTTTAATATTTACCACCTTATATTTGTTGTTGCTTCAGCTAAACTTCGATTAGCAATGAAAGCTACTTTTTGCTTATTTGTTTTCTTTCAACATTCGGTTTTAGTTAATACCAATCTAATATCAAAACAAACTTTGTTGAGTAAACATAATTGTGCGGTGCTTTGCGATTTTTAATATTGAATATTTGATATTTTCATTTGTCGAACTATTTATTTTACATACAGATGAAATTTTAAATCAAGCTTAAGTTCATTATTATTCCCTCTAAGAAAATTTGTAGTATATGAGATCACTGTCTAAATCCTTCCATCTTGTAGAAGTTTTAGAATTTTTTAACCTTGAAAAACTTTTTGAATTCCAAATTCAGCATACATATTTCCGCTTCCATTGCAATTCTACATAATATTTTTAATCCTATAGGATTTTTCTATGAGTTTTTTGTCGACAGCATAGTGATAACTTCTTTATAGTAAAATCTTCTCTAATAGTAGTAATATAGCTTTATCTTTAATAGCTGACCAAAGCTTGACAAAAAGTGACCTAAGTCAAAATCTAGCACTGTGTTTTAAGGTAAATTTATGAGTCGCTTTAAGTTATGCTAAAAAGGTAAAAAATTATATTTTAATTTTCTTAAAAAAAAATCGCAGAAATTAATTTTTTTAACATAAAATATTAAAAGCTTTTATTTAACGAATCATCAGCTAAATTATTGCCCAACAAACCTAAGCAGTATCAGCTAGTATGAATCAAATATTAGACAAAAACTGGTGACAACTTTTTTTCGAAGAGCCCAACAATTTTCAGTATTTTTGAAAGCCTATAAATAAAAATTGGTTACCAATTTTGCCACACCGTGCAAAGGGTTTTACTAATCTTGTTAGTAGAATCGGACCTATACTGTCAAGCCTGCGTATTTTTTATGACTGTTTTTTAAACTTGATCTAAGTTCGTATTTGTTAATTTCTGAATCGTATTAATACTACTAAACATTTGAAAATGGTTTTATATTTTGGTTTCATTTGAATGTGGTATGATAAAATATGTTTATTGATATAATTTGAGTCTTTCTCTTAAATTGAAAATACTCCCCCTACAAACTCCTTTAAAAAATGTGTGAAGCGAGAAGTAGTCAATATATTTTTCCCTTATTGATTTTTTACTTTTAATTGTTTATTTCCACCTAATTACCTAATCAATTTTGGAAATTTAAATGCCCTTATGCAAAATAATAAAGTCTACTTGAAGTGTACTTTTAAACAAAATTTTTATATAAAATTTAAAGTAAAGTAAACTTGATCTTGACTTTAATTTTTTTGCATAAGGGCATAAATCTTTACGAATATTTTTTAAATGAATACTAAATTTAATATTTTATAATTTATAATTCCTATACCTATTTCGTAAATTCACTTTCTTCTGACATGTTCCATAATTAATTTTAAGGCAGCCAAGTCTACAGTTTTGATTCTTTAGAATTTTCTTTTACCTATTTTCTTCCCCGTTGGACCAAAATGCAAAATATATTCATATTCAAATATACTGCATATATAAGTATATGTATGTATGTGCATATGATTTTGTTTATATGTGGTACAAATTATCTTTAAATCGGTTAAGTTGCGAGTTTTTGTGAAACCATATTTAACGCGTTTTTAATGATTTTATACAATTTTTATCTGGCAACTACGATAATTGCATTAAAAAGGCGCCACTTACAAAAAAGAACAAACCCAAATACAAGAAAAAAAACTGACGAGCAATAAAACAAATACATACATAAATGCATTGTTTAAAAAAGAAAAGTGACAAGAAAAAAACGCCGGCAGCGCTATGATAAAGAAGACTTACATAAATATTGTGGAAGGATATATGTACATATGTACATATGTATTTAAATATTTTTTTAATTTACAGAAATTGTTCAATTGTACAATTCAACTTAATTTAATATTCCTAGTTTCTTGTGAAACACTTTTGTTTGTAACAGAAAAACAACAAAACAACACCAAATACTATTCTGCCGACCGGTCGGCACTTTGAAACAGCTTCTTACGAATTTGTTTAATGCACGTAATTAAACACTTTTGTTAATTAAATATAAAACACTTTATAGTATATTTTGTTTAACATATGTACTTTACTAACGTTTTTTATTCTTAAAAAACTGAGGTTTTGTTAAATATATTTTCACCGCCTCCAAAATTATGAAATAACCACGAACCGGACACGAATTCAGTGATGCCAGATGATATTTTCAAAAAAACCTACGCAAGCAAAAAAAAACCCCTTTTTTCCCAACATGGCTAAAAAATTTTCCCTACAAATATGAATATAGTTTTTTAAATTAATTATAGTTTATAACATTTAAAGTTAAAGTTTGTATATTTATTAGTATTAAAGCAACACAAATTACAGTCTTTAAGGATAAAAAATCAGTCATTTAAAATAACTAAAACAAAAATAACAATTCATTTAAATTATAGATTATTCTATAAAAAAAAACCAACAAAAAAAAAGTTTAAGTATAAAGAACATTTGAATTAAACTTTTCAAAATGATTTTGATTGCACTTAAAATCTTTGCAATCAATTTCTTCGTTTTGCAAGAAGGATCTTATTATACATATGGAATTTAAATTATCGTGGCTCAATTTGTTCCTTTTTTTGGTACGAACATCGGTAACTACCGAAAATATTCGTTCAGCATCCGCATTTGCATGAGGTAATGCAAACAGTTTTTTTACCAACTTTGATAAATTGGGAAATATAAAATTGTCATTAAAATTTTTCGCTTGCATAATTTTGCACCAGAATTGTACGATGCCAATTTTTTCAAAAGATTTGATTTCATTTTTAGAAAAACTGTACTCCAGTGATCTCCACTCTTGTGTCAATTCATTTAAATTTAAGTCAAATTTTTGGCACAAATAAAAAAATTTTAAATCCTCCTTATTTTCTCCAAATGCAGCCATAGGATTTAAAAATTCCATTTCTTTAAAAAGAGATTCTGTTTTTAATGGAAGTCGGTTTTGAATTTCTTCCAATGCCTTGATATAAAATTTAAGGCAATCCATTTTTATTTGCAGCATATTTTTTTCGGGCAATTGTTTCAAAAATTCTTCGCATTCAGGTCCCAGAAAAACTTCTTGAATCGGTAATGATACATGGGGTGAACGAACTATGCAATTTGTTTTTAACTCCGTTTTTTTTATACAATTTTGTCCAAGTTTTAGAAATATTTTAACTGACTCCGAATGAAGTACATGGATTAAAATTTTTTTCGATTGAAAAAGTGCATTTAGTTCGTTGAGGTAGTTTAAAGCATACTTTAAAAACAATAAATATGCTTTGTTGCATACGTTACTGAATTCGGCGCAAATCCATTCAGCCGATTTTAATTTATCACGAGCATGTGCACTTTTAAAGTATTCGATTAGAACGTTCCAATAATGCAGTATACGTTCTATACATTTTTGACGAGACAACCAGCGAGTCTCGGAAGTTCTTAAAATTCTTCGTTTTTCTTCGTTCATCATAACTTGGAACTCCTCCAACTCTGTACACCTTTTTGAGCTACCTGAAATATATGTGCCAATTTGACGAATTAACTCCTCGGGTGCTCGCGGTAGTTCCAAGCATGCTTTGTTAGCAATAAGAGCTGCAGAATGACAAATACATTTGATATTTATACTGTGTGGATTGTCCTCCAAGAAATGGGAAACAAATGAATCGTTTTTACCAACCATGGTATTTTCTCCATCGGAACCTACTCCAACTACGTTGTCAAATGGTATAGAATAACTCAAAATTGTGTTTTTAAACAGTGTGTACAATGATTTAGCAGTACCGTCAGTACCAACTGGTATGAGATCTAAAAGCTGCACAGTAATTTTTTCAGATTCTTCGTCAAAAAATTTGACCAGAACACATAGGCTTTTTTTTGACGATATGTCTGTGCTTCCGTCAACTAAAGCAGAAAAATTATACTTTCTTAATTTTGAAATCAATTTGGATTTTTCCTCTTCGGCTAATATGTTTTGTATAATTTTTGTACATTTAGTTCTTCCCAATTTGCACTTTTTTAAAATTTCCGAATCCGGTACAATTTCTTTTAACAGGGGTATAAGGTGATCAACAACTTGGAATGCCACATTGTGCTCTGCAAAAAACATACTGATTCGCATTTCAAAATTTTTAACTGGGTCCTCCGCCTTATTTTGTTTGTTGGTAAACATGTCAATCTTTTGTGCATTTTTGAGTGAGACCACATTTTTCTTGTGTATTTTGCTTAAGCTATGCTTGAAAAGCTCCGACTTCCCACAGTTCAAAATTTTTCCACATGCGGAGCACCTGCATTTGTATATGTCTTTTGGTATTACTTCCAGCCATCCTTTAAACTCGCTTTCGTCAAGCCATATAGGGCGAAACTTTTGTTTCCTATATTTTTTTGGGGGGCTTCTGCGGCCATGTGAAGATTCACTTGAAGACATTTTCTGTTTAAAGATAAAACTTCACTAGTGCGACTTCAGAGCATTTAAATTATGCCAAAATATTGCTTACTTTATAATTTCAATTCACAATCCACATAAAACAATTTTTCTTTACAAAGAATTCAGTTTTTTACAAAAAAGAAACAAAACAAACACCTGATATTGCCAATATGACTGGTTAAGTGATGCTAACTATAGTGAAACAATAAACGTTAAAAATTTAATAAAAAAACGCCTGATATTTTCAACTCGTCATAGAAATATTGTTTTGTTCAATTCGACAAAAACATTTTTTCGAGAAAAACGATAAACAGTTTCCGAAGGATTTAGAAAGGAAAATTATTTTTAAAATTAAAAAAAATCCCTACTTTTGGTCGAATATGAAAAATCTGTCCCTATTTCCCTACGCTCATGTTTTTAAGTCAAAAAAACCTACTTGTAGGGAATTTTCCCTACTTCTGGCATCACTGCACGAATTAAAAACTACGTTTGTGTGTTTGAAAATGAACGAACCACAAATAAAGAAATCAAATGCACTTGCAATGTTATTGTTTACAGCAACAATGTTTTGAGGCGATATTGTTTTTCTTTTTCTTGTAAGTAAACTGAGATGGGAGTTTAAGTTTACTTAACAGTGTTGGGTGGGTAATCAAAGGTAAATAATAAGTCAATATTAATGCATTTGCCCATCTAACGTTTTTTTTTTATTAATAATAAAGAAGTATTTTTCTAAATCCAATCGCACTTTGATTTAAGTTGTAACACAAGATTTTTTAGAAGTATTTTAATCCATAAGGGGACAAACTAATTGGTAACAATGCCACCTAAAATGGCCACAAGAACAGTAATTGATGTCTTAACAAATATGTACATTAGAGTTGTGCCGGTCATGTACGACCTAGTTCAGTTGAACGATTCCCGTAATTGAACGATTCTGACTAGGTCAGTGTTTTCTTTTTTATCGTTCATCGTTCGTTGCGTTTTTTTTTTGTTTTATTCAGGTACTAAAATAAAAAGATTAATTTTAAAGCTAGAATTAAGAAACCTGATAAATCAGATGTAAAATAAATAATAAGTTAAATATTATTTATGTTATTTATGTACTTATGTTATTATGTACTTACTTTTTGTAAACATTTGTTGACAATTTTGAAGTGTTGCCAGAATGATCTGATGTGTTTGATCTGTTTAAAATAAAGAACGATGACCGTAACGAACGACCTAGTTCATTAAAACTTGGTGTACGATCTGAACGATTCAGCGAAATGAACTAGTATGCACAACTCTAATGTACATATGCATATGTAAGTATAGAAACTGAAACGGATATACTTGCAATAATTAGCACCAGGGTTGTTAGATTTATTTTCACTTAATTCGCCAAAATCGAAGTAAAAATCGCCAAAATCGCCAAAACATTTTTTTTTGTTATAATTTGCTTGTATCTATACTACAATATTTTTTTTTTATTTTAAACATATTTTTAACAAATCACAAAAATACATGCCTATAATTGAAATAGCTAAAATTCGCCAAAAATATAAAAAAAAGTTGCCAAAATATATATGTAAATATTTTGTTTTTTATTTAAAATGATTAGTGAACACCAGAAAAGTAAAATTTTTACTAAAAACTATAAAAAATAGTGGTTATTATAATAAATGAAGACCTGGGCATACCCATCCTCAAGGTATTTGTCACCGTGTTCTTATATATAGAATATATTTTATGGGAATTAAATTTATTCAACATTACTAAAGATCAAGAGATGTGTACAACATGCCCTATTTCAATTCAGAAAATCTTTAGCATCAAAAAAGTACTGCTTCCTGTTTCGAAGTCGAGTTTGGGTGGAATTCATTATTGAAAGCGATCTTTCTGTCCAGTAATTAACAGCATATAAATTAATCACTTAATTTTGTGATTAAACTTAAAGAGAATAAAACGAATTTAATTCTTACTTCAAAACTTCCTTTGTATGTAAAAAGTAAAGTACAAAAAGTTCAATGGAATTACCAGAACATCAAGTACGAAACTAATGTAACTGTACATAATTACATGAATACATAATGATATTTTATACATCATTTATCTAATATTTCTAAAACAAAGGTTAATATTTTCTATGGTTTAATAAGCATCCAAAGGTAAGTATGTTAGGATTTATAAAAATCTTTGAAACAAGAAATTTTGTTTGTGAAAAGGAATTGAAACATTTTAAAACGGAAAGATATTCGCAACACTTAAGTAAAGTTTCCGAGATAAAATCACCTTAATAACGAGTGATTTTTTAAGAGCTTGAGAATTTTTTTTTTAAAAAAAACGCATAAAATTTGCAAAATCTCATCGGTTCTTTATTTGAAACGTTAGATTGGTCCATGACATTTACTTTTTGAAGATAATTTCATTTAAATGTTGACCGCGGCTGCGTCTTAGGTGGTCCATTCGGAAAGTCCAATTTTGGGCAACTTTTTCGAGCATTTCGGCCGGAATAGCCCGAATTTCTTCGGAAATGTTGTCTTCCAAAGCTGGAATAGTTGCTGGCTTATTTCTGTAGACTTTAGACTTGACGTAGCCCCACAAAAAATAGTCTAAAGGCGTCAAATCGCATGATCTTGGTGGCCAACTTAGCGGTCCATTTCTTGAGATGAATTGTTCTCCGAAGTTTTCCCTCAAAATGGCCATAGAATCGCGAGCTGTGTGGCATGTAGCGCCATCTTGTTGAAACCACATGTCAACCAAGTTCAGTTGTTCCATTTTTGGCAACAAAAAGTTTGTTAGCATCGAACGATAGCGATCGCCATTCACCGTAACGTTGCGTCCAACAGCATCTTTGAAAAAATACGGTCCAATGATTCCACCAGCGTACAAACCACACCAAACAGTGCATTTTTCGGGATGCATGGGCAGTTCTTGAACGGCTTCTGGTTGCTCTTCACTCCAAATGCGGCAATTTTGCTTATTTACGTAGCCATTCAACCAGAAATGAGCCTCATCGGTGAACAAAATTTGTCGATAAACACATTTCGAACCGAACACTGATTTTGGTAATAAAATTCAATGATTTGCAAGCGTTGCTCGTTAGTAAGTCTATTCATGATGAAATGTCAAAGCATACTGAGCATCTTTCTCTTTGGCACCATGTCTGAAATCTCACGTGATCTGTCAAATACTAATGCATGAAAATCCTAACCTCAAAAAAATCACCCATTATATGAAAATGGAGAGATGTTTATGAACTCTAAACATATTTATATGTTCCGGTTTCCAGAAGTAAAATCATCTTTAAATTTGAAAAACCAATTTACTTTTAAAATTTTCATTTCTTTGTTATCCATTTAATTCCTTTATTTTAGTTTCTAATGTTGGTCAAAAGTCAATGAAAAATCGCCAACACGAAGCCAAATCTAAAATTTGATCGCCAAATAAGATTGAAAATCGCCACTTTTGGCGAGAAATCGCCATGTCTGACAGCCCTGATTAGTACTTGTAATAAAAATTAAAAAAAAAAAATGAGATTACACGGAGAGAAAAAAACACAATAATCACAATTACCATATTAGGTGATCTTTAACAATATGTGATTGGGGTGAACAAATCTTAATTACATGTAACATTACATTGATAACGTAAAAAAGTTTTGTATTAAATTGTATGATGATGATTGGGTTGCTAAGTAGGTCTTATATTTTTTTTTTAAGAGAAGTAACACTCAGGCAATTTAATGCCTATATTAACTGTGTTACTTCCTTGGGAAAGGGATAGTAGTAGATAAGACAGACGGTTAGTTGATAGTAAAGCTTCGCTTCTAGCAACACTGCAATTGCACGTTATGATTATTTTTAGAACAGTATTGCAGCGCCTCTGGTGTTATTTAGGCGAATTAGTTTGAAGCTAGCAAGCCAATTTATAATTATTTTATTTCGCCGGCGATTAAGTGGTAATACCGGCAAAGGAGGGCGCTGTGATATGCATTATTATAAAGAGAAATTAACATATCAGAAAAATTTATGTTGCCACGGTTGAGTATTGAACTCGTGACCATAGCTTAGTAGTCAAGGTGTAACCACCTAAGCTACAGCACCTCCAAAACTATGCATTTACGTAGGCATCCGAGCCTTGATTATAACAAACAAATATAAAAAGTGTTCTAAGTAAGAAATAAATGTTTATCTAAAAATATATTTTCAAAAAAACTTCTTAAAATTTTAAAACAATCTAAAAAAAGAAATATTTGCCATTTTATTGTTCGTTTATTTGAACTGAGTTTTGTGATCGAAATTAGCCTTAAAGTGTATCTTAATGAAAAAAATTGTGGCATACTTTCAGTTTACCACACATGGCAGAAAAATTACTGTAACACAGCTTTTGTTTTGCAACATGGCCCTAAGAACCGCGATCCAAATGATCTTTTGTATATCATTTGTCTTCACCGAACAAGTGCTAGGCTGCGAATAAAGCCAATAATCTTAAGCAATATCTCTCATTGTTTAAAATTCACATTCCCTAGAGACAATACAAAAAATTTTGTTCTACTAGACCTCAAGGCATAAAGACCGAAGTTTCATCCTACCTGTAAGATTAATAACAATTAATTTTGTTTAAAAAAACGTTTAGAATGAAAAAAAAATGTGTTTTTGCACTTTAAAAAATATGAAAATAGTAAACTTCTCAACCTCTATATTTAAATTATTTTATGCATAATACCTGCTCAATATATACACAATTTAGATTTAAAAATCGTTGTTAAGTTGTATGATACAGGCGTATAAATTAAGGTGATTTTAAGCACCTAAGCAAATTTGCTAACCGTCAAAATTTTTTTTTTTTTAATTTTTACTTTGCTACTCTTTTGTGTAAAATTGTGTTATAAATTTTTATTTTTTATGCAGAAAATTAACATAACAAACCTTTTTACATAAACGCAAGATTGAACAGCATTACAAACTTCAAAATGACAGGGAAGCTTAAATAGAACAAAAACACATACATATGTACATACAAAGCCAGGAAATTTTTTGGGAAAATTTTAATATTTTCTGTTGCCTTTTTAAATCTATGTTTTTCATATTTTCTTTGTAGAAATAATAAGAAACAGTCATAGCTGCTCTCAAGGGTCAAATTAAAATTTTGCCCTAAAAATTAAAAAAACAAAAATATTTATGAAAAATGTTTTCTCTACCATTAATAGGCAGTCAGACTCTCAGGGATCATTTTAAATATTACACAGTAGAATTATCGCTATTACACTAAGTAAAGCAATATACAAACATTAGAAGACCTGGAAAGTATAAAAAATCAATCATTTAAATTTTTAAAAACAATGTATATGACTACTAACTACTCTGTAATTAATTTATCCAGAAATTGTTATATGAAAATGTTGCCACCGATATATATATATATATATTTTTGTTGGTCATTTATTATTTATTTTATCTTCAATTACATATTCATATGTGTATGTCTGCATGTCTATATTCAACAATTTGTTTATTATTTAATATTTTTTTAGAACAACTTTTGTGTCCTCACCACACAATTTATTGCTCCACATCCAGCATCAATAAATGTTAAAGGTTTCTTACTAAGTGTACTATTTATTCTCTTATAAATTAGTCTTTGGCTTAACCGAACAATTACCAATAGTTACATCAATAAAATCCCTGTCAAAACTTCAAATATGTTGGTCGTTGCAATGTTCACTGTTGATTACCTGACTCTGCATACCCACCCTGTGATTCCCTCTACCTCACCATAAACGATTAATTTTAACCTAATTTGATATCAATACAATGAAAACAGTATTCGTTTTTGACGCCGTGACATTTGTCATCTTTGAAATCAGTTGATCATTTTGCTATCAATGCCACTGACCACTATTCTGTCATCAATGCAATGACACGCAGACAT